>OU343223.1:2437659-2459891 GCA_910596185.1 Chrysanthemum makinoi | reverse complement strand
CATTAGGACACAATCAATGAAGACTCACTGTTTCACACAATGTGGAAAGTGATAATATATCTTAAGAGTCTATGGCCATTGGTAAATGTGAGAACATCCGAGTGATATTGTCATATTAACAATGAAGATGGAAAACCTTCTAGAGCCAACATCAAACAAGCTCTTGGTAGGTGGTATGTGAGATCTATCCAATAGATCAAACATGTGAAAAACCGACGAAACGATGGGGGGCGATTCATAATATGAATCAATCCTGGTTCAGGAAATGGATTGACGGATACCTTTGAAAAACCAGTCGTTGTGCTCAAAACTATTTTCTATAGCACATCGACTGTGTACTTCATTTTCCAAAATCAAAAGATATTTATGATTGAAAACTGATTTCTATTATAAAACCTTCGCTGTATTGCAAAAATCATTTCTAATAAGCAATACACGATTGTTTTTCAAATCATTTTCTTCAATCAAGAAACTCAATTGCCGGTTCACTCACCGTGTTGGTCTTCTTTGGAGACGTTCCGGTTTGAGAACGGCAGAGCAACTTGAAACCCCCACAAGGAGATTCTTCAGAAATCTACCGCTCACAGCAAGCTTTCTTGATCATCAACGGGAACCGCTGTGCGTGTACCTCAATTCAACGAAAGTGATCAAAGATACTTTTGTGCACTTTTATTGCTAACTGCTGTTCCGCAGAACACCCGACGCATTTGCCATACCGATCGAACCGGAGGCGTTAATCCATAGCCGCATGCTCACACATCACGTACATTTCAAAGAAATCATGATAAGTGCATATCTTCATCGTCGCATCTCATATTTCCACTCCATGCTTCGCTACACCGCTGCAAATATCATGAATCAAAAGCTCCGCAAACTCGATAAGAAGATGTCATGATCCGAATGTGAGCATGTCACCCGTGAAATCACAACTTCACATGATGGCAACACTACAAAGGATGAGACAGAGATTTATGGTGGCTGATGATCTCAATGCTGACTCAAAACTCATCATCACGTGGATCAGTTAAAGACCTCCACTTGAATTAACAAAATATGCAGAACATGAAGAATCAAAGACTACGGACTACAGAGCAAAGAACTCAATCAAGAATCCAGGAACAATCAAAATGTAATACCTGTTTGTATTCAATGTAAATTGAGGTGACCTCCCTTAGGGGGAGATTGTTAGGATTTAGAAAATCCGGTAGTTAAAGAGTCGGTCACCTCAAGTATATGCATTCGTTAGAAAGCTCATAGTCGTAGTTATTTAATGTTTGTAAGTAATTAGTTAGGCAACACCAGGAGGACGGATCTTACCACCTGTATGCCCGATCCACAAACCCGTAGGAGGCGTATCTTGTAAGAAACTATAAATACCCTTTGCTTTGCAAGGCAAAGGGTTGGAGCTTCATAATATCATTTTTCTTTGTCTCACTAAGTTCCCTAAACTCTTCCACTTTCTCTCTCTAGAACCTATACTATATGCCCCATATTTAATATATGTGATGTGTTTATGAAATCCAATATATTACAAAAGCAAACCAAAATAAAGCATTCAGAGTCACTACAAACTAACAATTAGTGTGATAGCCTGAATCACTTAATCAGCTAACTATAATAAAACAGTCTCAAGCTTGGTTTTCGGATGGGCTCTTTTTTACTCCCTTATCTAGAGATGTATAGTATTCCGATCATCTACAGTCGTGATCTATGATCAATCTCTATATATTTTAATCTCTTTTGCCACTTATTTATTGGTGTATTTTGAGGACTTATTATGATCATTATATTATTATTTGTTAACTTCTACTACTATTCTTTGTTAATTGTTATCTTGTTCCACCAGTTACTACTACATGTATGTGACTATGCCAGGACAGTGAGGTTTCTAAACCTATAGAATGAAAGTACAATGGAGACATAGTGTGGTAACACTTTATCAGTTTACATGTGATTTGGATTTTAAGTCTTACTATATCATGTTAGAAAAACAGTCTCCGTCTCGAGTCTTAACCACTTATGCAACTCTAATACAAATTTCAAACTCCAGGCCCAAAATGCATTGACTAATGACTAATACAAATTTCAAACTCCAGGCCCAAAATGCATTGACTTCAAGTATCTATTACACTTATCTTATTCAGAGATTTATTAATTGGTTTCTCCGAGAGCACACGTTGAGTCGTTAACCGCCCCATTATAGGCCAAGAGAGAGCCTATAAAACAGTCTCAAGTCTTAACCACTTCATCAGCTAACTATAATCAAAACTAACCTCGATTAAACATTCAAAATCACAATCAATCGATAATCAACAAACTAACTTAATCACATAATTACTTCATAATCAGCTCACTGGTACTCATAATCACAATAAACCAAACACACTCGCTGCATGGCTCTATCACTTAACTTAGCTCATTGTCACTTAACTTAGCTCATTTCAAATAATAATCACCCCCATTGTTTCACATCAAATATATGAGCGATCATTGGTAATAGCAGAGAACAACATGTATCACACATTTGACTAGCTATCATAAGCATAAGCATTCAGAACTTTCAATTAAACATTATTTATAAGCACATGTATCAAACATTTGACTTAGATATAATTTCAAAGCAAAAGTATACTAACCTTCAAAGCAAAAGCAAATCCAAACAAGCTATAGACTGCTTGGAAGGCCGCTCCCACTCTTGCATAGCCTTCCATATACTTATTTATGTTCTTAGAAACTAGCATATAGATCCTCTCATGAAACTCAAACCACATATGTTGCCCTCACGGAAAAGAGTTCCATGCATCAAAATTATCAGCTAGAACAACAATTTCTATAGCCATCACATGCCTCAACTCTTGACCCATGAAAACATAGTCTGCTGCTAAGAGCAAGCAAACATGGACAGCATCCTCAACGGTTATGTACAGAAAATCCAGACTCTCAAGCATCCTCAAAAGGTCCTCGCCCTTCAAATAACTATAACCGGGGAACACACGCTTCATAAAACTAGATTCAACATCATGCAAATGCTCTAAAGAGATTTTACCAAATCGAAATCCAGTAATAAGACAAAACTCTTTCATACCAAGCTCTACACTATGTCCCCCCACATCAAAATAAAAAGGTGTATCAAGTCTTTGAATGTTAACATTTCTTTGGT
Organism: Chrysanthemum makinoi; assembly: GCA_910596185.1. Taxonomy (NCBI): domain Eukaryota; kingdom Viridiplantae; phylum Streptophyta; class Magnoliopsida; order Asterales; family Asteraceae; genus Chrysanthemum; species Chrysanthemum makinoi. Next base: position 2,456,731 of record OU343223.1, on the reverse strand, counting down.
GTTGTAGCAGAAAATTAAGAACATGGTTATCATGATCAACTGTTCGAATATTTAACCATGGTCCAAATACCGTACTCCTAAACATGTTAAAAGAATCATCCCCCCTAGAAGCCAACCGATCACGTATCTTGGTGAGGAGGCATAACTTAGTTCTTATGGTGACCCTCGCATTTACAACCTAATTGAAAATCAAAATAGTAACAAAAATTAAGATTATGCAATAAAACCCCCTAATCAATTAAAGTAAACCCTAATTGAAAATCAAAATAAAACTTATATGAAATTTAGAAGACATTGCAACATAGAAAAAAACAGATCCACTAATTAATTTTTAGGGCAAAATTTTTGGGCCAAAATTTTTTGGAGCAAGTGAGTATGATCGTTTAAAATGTGTTTTGGTGTGTGTCTAAAACGTGTTTTAATTTTAATTTAAATAAATAAGTTAAAGAATTAAGAAAGATTTTATTCCATAAAGTAAGATTTTATTCCCCTAATGGTTTTCTTTCCCAATAAAGTTATGTTCAAATCGCACATTCGCACATTCACCGTTCGCACATTTGTATATAAAAGTCAAACAACACATTGATAGTGATTATACTTGCCAATGATTGAAAGTGTACTTATTGTCTCGACACGTGTCAACATTTTAGTGGAATCGCACATTCGCACATTTGCACATGACCAAATTGGGAAGAGAGGTATATTTTGTACCAAATGGTGACCATTAGGGAACATTTTGTCCCCTTTTGGGAATTAGCTCATCTTTTAATTAGGTAGTAGACACATACGCTTATCCAATATGGGTATATTCCATAGTTATGATCAAGATGATTTTGTTACTCACAAATTACTTATGAATGGTATGAGTGGTAGCTAAGCTTTCATATAAAATACAGGAAGCTTGACTTCAAGGGTTTAAAACATAACCAAAATCTAAGAAAATTTGGGGTAAGAAAGCAGCAACTTTTTTAGTCAACTTTGGGAGCTTCTGGGCCTCCTACTGACAGAAGTACAGAACATAAGCCCACGAGATCCTGGTGTCAATAGTGATCAACCAAGACAAATTTGAGACATGGTTTTGTACACATTTCATCATACTTAATGTCAGTTAATATTTTATGGTCAATGCATAAGCAAGAATGATTTTACTAATGGATGATTAATATAGGTTTTTAGATAATACAATTATACATACAACAAATGGGGTTAGAAATTTTTTTGTTGAAAAACATCCGCAACTTGCAATGACTATTGATCACTTTCACACCTATATCATGTATTATTATTTTTATTAGTAAAAGTAAATTTGAAAATGTAATGTGAATAGCAATCTTCAATTCCATATGCACTTCAGCACATGCGACAAATCAAGGAAGCATAACTTTTACAATAAATTACATTATAAATCAATAAGCAAGTTAGGGCAAAGTACGTATCTATACGGGACTGACCAAATGCCATCCTCTCTTCGGAATGTTATTAACGGTACGTGACTTCGATCTATAAAATGTTAAAGGATATGTGAATTTATAGTGTAACATTATAGCTAAGTATTCCTATATAATTCTAATGAGAACAAATAGCATCTTTAACGGGTATTATTCAAATATTACACCGATCTAAAGCGATTAACCCTAATATTTAAGGTTCCTGTTGCAATTTTATCATATAATATGACGTGATATTATAACATGTAAGTTGTCTCACAAGCAACATTGTCGATTCTTGTTCCTCGGAAAAGACCGTATTAGTCCAGATCTCACTTCGCATGACAATTTCTAGATGTTTGCTATACATGATTTTGCCCTAGCATTATATTCTTGATACAAACAAAACCACATGAATCGAAATTCCTTCCTGGCTATATAGATATGAAACTGAATTTGACTATAACCACTGAAATAGCTATTTTCCATATATAATTTTTTTAAAAGAAATTGTAAAAAAGAATCCAATCTAAAATGTAACAATAAAGGTTAGATTTATAACTTTTCTATCATCTAAAAAAGAATATTAGTAATCTTGACAAAATTAGCTTCTTAAGGGAAGTCAAACAACTGTTGATAGGACAAAAAAGAAAGTTAGGAGTATGTGCTGAAAAGTTATTTCTACTAATAACAGACATATATTAGGCTGTTGGGAATAATACTAACAGTTACCACTGATAGTCTTGTGGTTAACACTGATAAAGATTACACTAGCAGTGGAAACTCATTACCACCACAAATATTACCACTGCTGTTAGGATAAATGTTAAGTATTGCGTATTGATAAATATAGAAAAGATCTTGTGTATATTCTATATTGTTAGGTTTATACTTATCTTGTAAAGGACTCCTTGTGCTATAAAAGGAGATCCTAGGTCATTGCTTAGAATATGTTACCATACGTATTATTCATATTAGCTTCAAGGTGTAACCCTAGTGATAAGCAAGATCACTCGTATTATTTCTTAATAATATTGAAGCTTTGTGTTAAACTATTCTCACTTACAATACATCACATAATATATCTTCTAAGTATTACTAAGTAAATTTCGCGTGCTTATTAATATAACTCAAAATATCACTAACTCAAGGTGTGTGTTTAGATCCATCAAGTGGTATCAGAGCGAAGGTTCTGATATTTTGATTTAGAAGATCCAAGGAATAAGCTTAACCTACTCATTCAATTCAATGGAGATGGAAAACAACCAGTCCAACTCTTCTACTCCAAGACTTCCTAAGCTCAAACTTAATGAGCACTAGAACAAAAAGTGGATTTGGCCACACCGAATATGTGTGACGATATACATATAGTCACACATGATTTTTCGGCCGTGTGTGACTAAAGGTGCCGCGACCATAGGTACTCTATGGTCACGTGTTTGACTTTTTTTTAGTCTCTATTGCAAAAGAGTAACCAAAACCGTAACATGTGTGACCAATTAGGTACAAATTTTGTTGGATTAATCCGTATTAGTGACCATAAACACTGTATAGTCACACAAAGCATTTTTTTGGGTATTTAGTCACACACAATTAAGCATAAAGTGGCCAAAAGTGTTAATAAGCGTGACCATATGTTGTTTAGGTGAAGAAATATGTCTTTTGTGTGACTATTGATCATCCAATGGCCACTTGAATTTTATGTTTGTGTGGCCCTTTGTAACATTTAGTCACACAAAGCATGTTTGTTTTGTGTATTTAGTCACATACAATTAATCATAAAGTGGCCAAAAGTGTTAATAAGTGTGACACATATTTATGTTTAAAATGAAGAAACGTGTATTTTGTGCGACTATTGATCATCCAATGGCCACATGAATTTTATGTTTGTGTGGCCTTTTCTAACATTTAGTCACACAAATCATGTTTGTTTTGGGTATTTAGTCACATACAATTAACCATAAAGTGGCTAAAAGTGTTAATGTTGACCATATGGTGTTTTAAGTAAGAAATTTTGTGTGACTATTGATCATCCAATGGCCACTTGAATTTTATGTTTGTGTGGCATTTTCTAACATTTAGTCACACAAATCACGTTTCTTTTGGGTATTTAGTCACATACAATTAATCATAAAGTGGCCAAAAGTGTTAATAAGTGTGACCATATCGTGTTTTAAGTGAAGAAATGTGTGTTTTGTGTGACTATTGCTCATCCAATGGCCACATTAATTTTATGTTTGTGTGGCATTTTCTAACATTTAGTCACACAAAGCATGTTTGTTTTGGGTATTTAGTCACATGTAATTAACCATAAAGTGGCAAAAAGTGTTAATAAGTGTGACCATATCGTGTTTTAAGTGAAGAAATGTGTTTTTTGTGTGACTATTGATCATCCAATGGCCACTTGAATTTTATTTTTGTGTGGCATTTTCTAACATTTAGTCGTTTCTTTTTGGGTATTTAGTCACATACAATTAAGCATAAAGTGGCCAAAAGTGTTAATAAGTGTGACCATATGGTGTTTTAAGTGAAGAAATGTGTTTTTTGTGTGACTATTGCTCATCCAATGGCCACATTAATTTTATGTTTGTGTGGCCTTTTCTAACATTTAGTCACACAAAGCATGTTTGTTTTGGGTATTTAGACACATGCAATTAACCATAAAGTGGCTAAAAGTGTTAATAAGTGTGACCATCTGGTGTTTAAAGTGAAGAAATGCGTGTTTTTGTGTGATTATTGATAATCCAATGAATTTTATGTTTATGGTTCTTTTCTAACATTTAGTCACACAAAGCATGTTTGTTTTGGGTATTTAGTCACATGCAATTAACCATAAAGTGGCTAAAAGTGTTAATAAGTGTGACCATATGGTGTTTAAAGTGAAGAAATGTGTGTTTTGTGTGACTATTGATCATCCAATGGCCACTTGAATTTTATGTTTGTGTGGCCTTTTCTAACATTTAGTCACACAAAGCATGTTTGTTTTGGGTATTTAGTCACATACAATTAATCATAAAGTGGCCAAAAGTGTTAATAAGTGACCATATGGTGTTTTAAGTGAAGAAATGTGTGTTTTGTGTGACTATTGCTCATCGAATGGCCACATTAATTTTATGTTTGTGTGGCCTTTTCTAAGATTTAGTCACACAAAAGCATGTTTTGGGTATTTAGTCACATTGCAATTAATCATAAAGTGGCTAAAAGTGTTAATAAGTGTGACCATATGATGTTTAAAGTGAACAAATGTGTGTTTTGTGTGACCATCCAATGGCCACATGAATTTTTTCTGTGTGGCTCTTTGTAATATTTAGTCACACAACGAATTAAGCAAACAAGGACCAAAAGTGTTAATAATTGTGACTATATACATCTTTTAGTCACATATAAGAAACCAATATATATCAAAACAAATTCAAATATATATAAAAAAAGTCAAATACAATAAACTTGGAATGTATATATCTGAACCAAGTATAAAACTCAATATCCTATACCATAGGACCTCCTTTTATACACCAAGGAGTCCTAGTCGGCTTACAATACTTTCCTAAAACAACTAATACATATCATATAAGAAGTACTAAGTATATGAACCAACAAATACTAACTTATAACTAACAATTGTAACTAATACACTAGCAAAGATATGGTCAGATGATACCACCATCTCTGCACAGATGGTTCTTCGATTTGGAATCTCTCCATCACCACCATTTGTAGACGATGAATCATTGTTTTTAAATTAGTAAATGACTCGATAAGAAAGCTCATAAGAAAATTACCAAGACATCAAAAGTGGTCAATCTCTCTCAATGATTTTGAACCGGACCAAAAATTAGAATTGATCAATAATCCCTTGCTGCAAAAGAAACTTAGATCCCAACAATAATACATAAACATAAATCACACAGCTAAAACAACATGGATACAAAAAGTCGCATGTCTAACTTGAGACTAATATGAACAACAAGTGTGAATGTTTAATCTTAACTAAACCACATCACACATGATTAGGTTATTAAATTAATGGAGAATTCATGGTAAACAAAACTAAGTACTAAAAGTTGCATAACCAAACTATTAAAGTTAATAAAATCCATGTTTATAAATATCACAACTTTTCCAAGAATTATACTTGAAGACTCAGAACATGACCAAAATGCTTACAATTTACCCGAGACTATTTTACATCATATGTATGTAGCAGTTCAAAATTGGTAAGACAAAATATCGGATATCTTACCTATCATTCATCTTTACGATCTTGGTTTTCTGATCTAATGTTCATAATCTGGGAGACGACAAGCTTGGAAATCTCACTGATAGCGGCTTCAACCGATAATCGTCTGTTTCCTTGGTACCGACCATACTTCTGCTTGTGAGTTCAAACCACTATACTGTGATGCGCGACCTTCGTTTTTGGACGTGACAACCACTCTCTCAAGATCTCGCTTGTTAAAGGTCTTGGCAACTAAATATAGAAACATATCAATATCGGCTTTATTATTTTATTGAAGTGTAGCATTGTCTAATATCTAAAGAAGATTTGTTTCCAATTCACATGACAAATATGCCAAAACATAAAGGTGGAAATCACTGGCCAGGTGACATTGGTTGAAACACGTGGTAAAGATATCATTTTCGGTTTAGGTTACACAGTCGTTGACCACTTTTGTCTAGAAAGGTTTACCTTATGGAGAACTTAGTCATTTGGAAGGGTGGGAACAAGTTGACCCAAAACACTTTTTGTGTTAAAAGTTCTTTAGATATTATACGATGAATATGACTAGAAAACAATATGTTGCTACAAGAATAATTTTTTTAGGACATTATATAAGAGACGTAGATACTTACTACATGACTTTCCCTTCTTCTCTTCATTCAAGAAATCTGATAGGAAAATAGGTCGCTGCTTGCAGCAAAGCCCGAGCTGAGCCAAGATAACCTTCACACATTGCAAGCCTATGGAGTCAAGGTCATATCGCTTCTCTCTTCTCACCTTTAGAATCACCTTCGAATTGCGCAGACCTTTCTTTGCGGTCAGTTATCCCAATCTTAATGCTTGTGGAAGACGCTCAGATTGCTTCACAAGCTCGATGGACCGATTAGTTGCAGCAAGAACCATCACTCCAGCATTCTCTACATACACCACAAATACATACCTTTTAGCGAAAAGCTATAGGACTACAAAGGACCAACAATGCCTAAAAACATAGTGTTTACAAAAGAAAAAACTTACGGTTAGTGGTAAAACCATCCCATAAAGCCATAAACTCAGTCTTCATATTGGTCATAGCTTCAGTGGTTTTCCATTTCGGCTGACCAAGAAAACTATCGACCTCGCCAATAAATATTATGGCAGCGGAGTTTGTATGCTAAAACTAAATACGCATAAATCAGCAGAAAACAATCATTATGACTAGTGAACACTTCGTAGAGAGAAAAAGCGCAGATACGCAACAATGTCTTGTGCATTACTAGAAGTTAACAAGCTAATCAAACGTAATTCTTAAAACCTAGGACAAAGTAATGGCTACACAAGTCGTAGACGCTTGTTAGCTAGGAGTGGCAATTTTGACACATTTTTAGTTAAACCGATAAATCTCTCATATATGTTATCCATAACGGGTCAATTGAGTAATACCAACGCTTTACCTAAAACAATCAAATGGTCAAACAAGTCGATAGTCACCCAAAGGTGTTAAAACCACCACATCTGGTCCATTCGATAAATAATGCATTTCGACTTTAGCTATCCGTAAAATTAAAAAAACAGTTACCGTCAAACCAACCCATTTTAACAAGGTATTAGAATAGTCAGCCGAACCGAACATGTTTGAAAGATCGTCTCAGATCAAAACAGCCTACCTTCATCGTAAAGAAGCTTATTGGAGACTAAAGAAGCTTGAACAGAATCAATTGGGGCCAACTTATTTTTTTACAAGGGTATTCGAATATTGAGATTCATTTTCAAAACTGGTATTGCATTTGGCCGAAGTTCGTTGGATTCTCACCACCAACCACTCCATAGTTAGGACCCTCTTTTGAGTCAAATGGTGGAACACCGAACACTAGTCAAGGAAAGGGAGAATGAGCTTCCTCAGAAAAAGATGCACAAGTTACATTGAGAATCCGCTTCAGTCCATTCCATTGTTTATAAAGTTTTGCCACCGATCGCCGTATGGTGCGATTACCGACAATATAAGCGTAATAAGGATTTCGGTATCATGACATTACTATCCTGCTATCACATTACATTTCTTTTATGTGTATAATTACTATAAGTATAACTTGATATGCATCTAAGGATTTTTTTTCCCGAGTTCCGGATGATAAAAGTATGGCATATTCAGGAAAGGAGAACTAGTCCTAGAATCGAGTTAACAACTGTCAATTTTACAACTTTTTACCGGATACAAATAACAAGATAAAGCATCGGATGGTTCTAAATCTACATAAATGCTTTGTATATTTTCTATAGGCTAAATGGTGTTTTGTTGAGACATGACAAAAATAGTGCAAGTTCAATATCACCTCTTTCTACCAAAACCACTTCATTTAATAGAAAGGTATCAAATGTAAAGAATCAAATGCTAAAATGGTATAGTTCTAAATTACCATAAATTGACAAAGATTTGCATTCGAGAGTATAATCCAACTCACCAACCCTTTTCCAAGCTCACAAAGATAAAGACGTAAGAAATTTCTAGTTCTCTCATTTTGACCCGTGTAATAAATTTATCGAGTCCATTTCATAATTTCGGTGACTCGCCATTACCTACAAAAGTTAATTAACACATTTAAAAGATGTTATACATGCTTTCGCTTAAGATGACATAAAGTCCAATTAGTCCAATAAATTGCAACTTTAGGACCCAAAGTAATGGCTTGCAAGAAAAATACAAAAACTCATTCGGACATTACATCAACACATTAACAAAAATTAATACCTCTGTATAACCATCAATATCAACACCTAATCGATTCGTCTTAAAATATAAATTCCCATCTTGCTTAAGCTGTTTCCGCTTAACTTTCACACCTTTCACCATTTACCTACAATTCATAATTCAAACTAAAAATCCGAAAAAAGGCTATCTATAAAAAAATAAATCTTGTAAAAAAAGTGAACCAATGGAAGAAGAAGAACAACCCTTCAAACAAAAATTTTATAAGCAATTTTTATATAGGCTATAAATAGATCAAGAAACATTCAATTGACTTAAAACCTAGAAATAGATTTAAGTAATGATACACACACTAACCTTCTTGAATACGAGAGGTGAGGTCTAATATCCGATGATACAATGGAGACGTCATGAGAACGGGTATCATAGAGATTGTGGAAGCAATGGTAGTATTTTTATCTAAGAATGATAAGAGAACACGACCTTTTTATGTTAGGGTTTTGTTGGAGAGGTGTTAAAATTTTGGGGAGAACATGAAGATGATGAGATCTGAGAAAAAAAGATAAAGATGGGTGGAGGGCAATTTGATTTGGGGAAAAATTTAGCGGGTTGTGAAAAGTTTAGAGGAAATTTTATTTTGTTGAAAAACTAAGTGTGGGACATGTAAAATATTACATAAATTTAACACATGAAATATTTTATTCTTTGTTTTTATTAGGGCGAAATGAGCCGAGTCGGAAAAGCTCTCTGAATCATATCAAGAAAAGTTTCAATGAGCCGAAGCAAAAGCTCGAAAGTCGCTTAAGTTGCATCTCATCTATCAATCGGCCGAGCCTCGAGTTTTACATACAAAACTTGATTGGGCCAAGCTCGAGCCAAACTTTAATTTTTTATTTCCGAATCGCATAAACAAGCCAAGCTCGAGCCAACTAGAGTTCGTTTGAGCTGATTCTTATCGAGATTTAAGCTCAAGGGAAACCTATCAAATGAACTCGAAATGTTTAATGAGTTGGGCTCGACCTTATATAATTTCGACTCGAGTTATTGTTGAGTTTTCGAGCTTGTGTTGATATAGCATATATTTTTTATTTATTTTGTATGTAAGTGTACTAAGTGTAAATACTTATTTATGAATGTATCGAGCTTTTCGAAAGAAGTCGAATCGAATTGATTCTTAGGTTATATTTCAATTTTAATTTGTGTAAGAAAACATTTTTACAAATAAACGAGCTTTTCCAAAGCTCAAGCCGAGTTCAAACTTTCGATCCCGGATAACATGATCGAGGTCCTCGATACTTGCTTCTTAGTGACTATGACAAACGGTATACACCTACCAAGTCGGTGCAACCCATGCATGACCGCCTTTAATAACTTCAAATATAATTCATATAACCTCCGAACTATAACTATACACCTACCAAGCTAGTGCAACCCATGCACAACCGGTGATAATGGCTAATTCACATGGGTCATGGGTCATGTGCATTAGGTTATCACTGGTCACATTCATTAATGGGTATTTGACATCATATGGGTCATATGCATTAGGTTCTAGTTGCTTAGAGTGTCATGTTACGACACATCCATGACTGTTGACAATGGGTAATGGGTCATGTGTATTGGGTTGTAGTGGCTATACTGTCATTTTATCGACCAATACATTACTAGTAATCGACAATGGGTAATTAACATGGGTCATGGGTCATGTGCATTGGATTTTGTAAACTAAAACAAATACTATACAACATTTACACGGTTTTGTATTTTTACGTTTTCATCCGCTTTGTAACATTTTTCGTCCCTTTTGACCGTTTCAATCGATTTTGACCTATCTCGCTAGTTTTCGACCGATTTTGACAATTTTCGAATGATTTGACGAATTTAGACCGTTTTAAACCGACTACGACCGATTGCGACCGATTTCGACCGATTTCATCCATTTTTGAACGTTTTAATTTTCTCTCTCAGTTTCAAAGCTGCTTTTTAACGTTTTCCTCAGTATTAAAACGTTATGAAACGTTATTACTTTTGATATTTTGTGCGATTTTTTTCGCTTTCATACGCCCTTATCCTTTTTTTGTTATTGTTAGTTGTTTCCAGCATTTTGTACTCCTTCATACCATTTTTTAAGAAAACGCGTAGACAATAGACAAAAACGGTCCCAGACGCATAAAAAATCGAAATCAAGAAAAATGAACGAAAACGGTTTAAAATAAGAGATATTTACCCTTTAAACCAAATAAGCTACAACTTATTTAGTTTTGTTAGATTCAAAATTTTAAAAGTGAAACAAATTGAAAATAAGCAGAGGGAGAAAAGTCACGGGTAAAAGCAGCTTCTATAAGCACTATTTAAGCTACGCAAAAATAATGAAGCTTAAACTTCTATATTAAAAAGGAAATGCATTACATTAATGAATATGTTACCCTGGCAAGATGGTAAATCACTTGACTTCCGTAGGGGAGGTCACAGGTTCGATTCTCGCTAGGGTGTTAACATCCTTTTTTATTTTCTTGCTATTTTTTATTACTCATAACATAATTTAGTCACACATTTGTGATATGTATCGAATTGTGACTACACTTAAATAATGTGTGACAAGATATGACTCTATGATTTAGACACCTAAATAAATACTTCATGTGACCATACATAACATCTTGAATTTAGTCACACAAACACTCTATGTGACTAATATCAAGGTTAATGATAAACCGCCGGGCGGTTTACGCCGCCTAGGAAACTCGTCAACGACGTCAAGGAACCTTAGTCGTTTCGAAATAGGCTCCGTCGTTCTACGCCGCCTAGGAACCGCTCGGGCACGCTTACGTTGGCCTAGGAAACTTGGTCTACGACGTCGGGAACCTAGTTGTTTAGGAATAGGCTCACGTTTCAATAGGAACCGCCGGGGCACGCTTACGTCACCTAGGAAACTCGATCTACGACGCCGGGAACCTTGGTCGTTTCGAATAGGCTCGTCGTTCTACGCCGCCTAGGAACCGTCGTGGCAACATTTATGTCGGCCTAGGAAACTTGGCTTACGATTTCAGGAGAACCTGGTCGCCGGAATAGGCCACATGAATTTTATGTTTGTGTGGCCTTTTCTAACATTTAGTCACACAAAACATGTTTTTTTGGTATCTAGTCACATTCAATTAAGCATAAAGTGGCTAAAAGTGTTAATAAGTGTGACCATATGATGTTTAAAGTGAAGAAATGTGTATTTTGTGTGACTATTGATCATCCAATGGCCACATGAACTTTATGTTTGTGTGACCTTTTCTAACATTAGTCAAAGCATGTTTATTTTGGGTATTTAGTCACATACAATTAATCATAAACTGGCTAAAAGTTCAAATAATTGTGACCATATAGTGTTTCCTTAATTAATCAAAGTTCACCTTTGCACAAAAAAAGAAATATTTTGTGTTGTGGTCCGCTTATAAGCGTAAAAGTTTAGTGGTTAAGGTGCCGCAAAGTTAAGTCCGGTAGGTTAGTTTTAGTGGTTAAGGCTGCCAATACAAAGTTAAGTCTGCCAGACCTAAGTTAAGTCTGTTTAGTATTCGTGAATTAGTCTTTTATGAAAAAAATAATACTTTTTTGTGTGACTATTGATCATCTAATGGACATATGAGTTTTATGTTTGTGTTGCCTTTGTAACATTTAGTCACACAAATCATGTTTGTTTTGGGTATTTAGTCACATACAATTAAGCATAAAGTGGCCAAAAGTGTTAATAAAGTGCACCATATGGTGTTTAAGGTGAAGAAATATGTCTTTTGTGTGACTATTGATCATCCAATGGCCACTTGAATTTTATGTTGTGTGGCCTTTTGTAACATTTAGTCACACAAAGCATGTTTGTTTTGGGTATTTAGTCACATACAATTAATCATAACGTGGCTAAAAGTGTTAATAAGTGTGACCATATGTTGTTTTGAAAGGTGTATTTTGTGTGACTATTGATCATCCAATGGCCACATGAATTTAATGTTTGTGTGGCCTTTTGTAACTTTAGTCACACAAAGCATGTTTGTTTTGGGTATTTAGTCACATACCATTAACCATAAAGTGGCTAAAAGTGTTAATAAGTGTGACCATATGGTGTTTAAAGTGACGAAACATGTATTTTGAGTGACTATTGATCATCCAATGGCCACATATTAAGTTACTGAATATGTAATGGATTTTGGCTACACTTAAATAATATGTGTGACAAAACGTTTAAGGACCATATATGGCATTTGGTCACGCAGTTAGTAGCAAATGTGAATTTATAGATTAGCTTTTGGCAAGCTAACACAAACTAAACTTTAAAGACACATATTAACTTACGTGAACATATATGTGGACTTTTGGCTACACTTAACGAATGTGTGACAAAACATTTGGTGTGACCATATATGGCTTTTGGTCACAGTGTTCAAGTGTGTGACATATATTTGTCACTGCTTATATGTATATCGTGACTAATGCTTCAACCTTACTTTTCATTTGTCACTTGTTCCAATTTCGGATGTGGCTAAAGAGTTGGCAAAACATATCAGCCACCCTTAAATAATGTGTGACAAAACTTGACTCTATGATTTAGACACACAAAAATTACTTCATGTGACTAACGCATCAAGGTTACTTGTATTTGTCACGCGTTCCAAATTCATATGTGGCTAAATGATCTGAAACAAAATCACCAGATACCTTTAGCCACACAATGTTCAATTGTGTGGCGATACAGTTGTAATGGTCACACAATCAAAATTTTCATGTGTGACTAATTAGTAAATGTTGTGAATTTTCGTACCTTCAGCCACACAAATATGCGAATGCGTGGCCGTTCCATTTCGACCATGCGTGACCAAATCCCGTTTTTGTACTAGTGGAGTTTGAGATGTGGAGGATAATGATTGAGCAATACTTTTTCATTCAAGACTATGCTCTATGGGAGATCATCTTAACTGGTGATTCTTTCAAGCCTGTGACGAAGACTCAGAAGGTTGGTGACACAGATGTTGTGACAATTTATGTGCCTGAGACTAATACTGAAAAAGCACTAAGGAAGAATGATCTAAAGGCTAGAAGTTTGTTGCTAATGACTCTTCCTAGAGACCAAATCATTGCTTTCAAAGAAGTTCAAGACAACAAAAGAAATTTTTGAAGAAATTTGCTCAGTGTTTGGTGGCAATGATGCTACAAAGAAGACAGAAAAGACACTGTTGAAGCAAAGTTATGAAAACTTCTCTGCTTCAAGCAATGCCTCACTTGATAGCATCTTCACCAAACTCCAGAAGATTGTTACACAACGGCCGTGGTTTGGCATTGAGGTAGAAAGGAAGACCTCAATTTGAAGTTTCTAAGAAGTTTGCCGTGAGTTTCATACTAATGTTACCATCGGGAAAATAAACCAAATATTGAAACTATGAAGCTCAACGATCTTTACAACAACTTCAAACTCATTGAACAAAGATTGAAGAAGGCTGGGAAACTTAGTACAAGCTCAAGCAGCTTGGCTTTGATGTCAACCTTTGTTGACGGTGATGATTCTAAAGATGATCTGGATGATGATATTGCCATCGCTGGTTCTACAGCTTTCCACCGGTAATGTTAGCGTTACCACTGCAGGTTCAAAGAAGAAGATTATTGGTATTGGAGATCCTACCTTTTATGCTTTTATCTCCACTCAAGTTAATGACTCTATTTTAACTCATGAAGACATAGAGCAAATTGATGAAGATGACTTGGAGGAGATGGATATAAAATGGCAAATAGCTCTTCTTAGCTTGAGGGCTAGGAAATTCTACAAGAAGACTGGCAAGCCAATCCACATCAATGGTGGTGAAACTGCAGGGTTCGACAAAAAGAAAGTAGAGTGCTTCAATTGTCACAAGTTGGGGCATTTTGCTAAGGAATGCAGAGGACCAAAGATGAAGGACAACAGGTCTACTTGGTACAAGCAATAGAAAGAACCAATTGTGGAAGAACCAAAGGCAATGTTAGCAATTGATGGTGTAAGCTATGATTGAGTTTCATGGTCATGAACAAGAGGAAGAACCGATGAATCTGCTCTTGTGTCTACTCTGAATTTTCTCATGGCTTTCTCGACTCGAGGTACAAAACTTTGAAAGTTGTTCTAAAACATGTAAGGCTGCTAGAGAAGTTGAAAGGCTTAATGAATCTTATGAAAGTCAAAGAACAAAGTTGTTTGCCGCTAATTATGTCTGTGGTCAAACCTTAGGCGAGGTATAGTCAGTATTAGAAAACAACTAGAGCACTATAGAGAAAATGAGTCAAAATATAATGATGATATGATTCTTCTTAGAAGAGAGGTAGATCATAAGACAGCTGTGAATGAGGCTTTCCAAGAAGAGCTTGAAAAATTAAAAGATAAATGTCAATTTAACTATAGACACCTGTTATTATCAGTCTAAGTTAATTGATAAAATTTGGAATGCTCAAATTCTGAGTAAAGCTAAGTCAGGTATGGGATACAATACTGTTCCACCACCACTAAGGGGTGTTCCATCACCTCCAGGCATAGATTTATCTCATACAGGCTTAGAAGAGTTCCAGGAACTTGAACGTGAATATGGTCCTCTAAAGGACACATTTGTGAAAAATGAGGAACAGGTTAAGCATGAAACTGATGCTTTTGAAAGTGTTAGTGACTCATCAGTTGTTGATGAGAATGTTAAAAAGAATGTAGATGCTTCTATCCCAAAAGTTGTTAATACTATTACAGAGGAACCTAGGAGACAAGCTAATAAACCTAGACCAACTGTAAGGTATGCTGAGATGTATAGGAACAAGTCAACAGCTCCTAGGGGTAACCAAAGGAGTTGTAATCATGTTAAATCTCAACAACTAGGTAGTGACTTTGTGATGTACAATAAAGCATGCTATATCTGTGGTAGTTTTGATCATTTACATGCTTATTGTGACTATCATGTTGGGAGAAGGGAAGTCCATGGGAATAAAAGGGTGGAGTCTAACAGGTTTCAAAACAATTTACACCCTAATTTCACAAAGAAAATGATCCCAAGAGAGCTCAACTAAGAAGTGGTCTTAAATCTTTGCCATGCTAAACCACATCTGCCACCCTAAATCACTGTTACAAGTGCAAAATTCAAAACAACTTTGCAAAATCGACAAACATGTGGAAAAGAACTTTTCAAAACAAAAGGGTTCAATATAACCAACAGTGGGTACCAAAAACTAAGCCAGCAGTTACCACTGCTCAACCAAAAGTTCCCACTGCAAGCGTTGTAAACAAGAAAAGGGGGGACATGGGCAATGCTGTGAAGGCCTCAAAGACGTTGGGAATGGAAACCTAAAGGAATTACCTCATCAACCAATCCCAATGGTGTATCAATGACCTTCGATAGATTTAACTATATTGATACACGCAGGCGCATCCAAGTCAATCATGGCTTGGGTCCCCAAAAGAAACTAACTCCCTTTCTTTTACGCAAGCAGAACATCCAAGGACAAAAGATCGATCAAGGCTACACAGATAGTAGATGTTCAAGGCACATGACTGGCAACAAGTCCTATCTCTTAGATTTTGAACATTATGATGGACAGTTTGTCAGCTTTGGAGTAATAAGTTAAACACAACCAGTATGATGCAAGGAATTTAAAGCAAATAACATGGACTTTTATTATTATCAAACAAAACTGCACACTGAGTGCAGAGGATGCATCCATGAGATATTGACTACAAGCATCATTTCATAACTAGAACAACTGAAAACAACATACAACAACCTACTACAGACACATGCTTCACATCCTACCCAAACCCCAACCCCAACCCCAACCTAACCACCAACTACCACCTAAGACTTCTTAGGGAAGGCCCACTCTGGCATCACTTTAGGAGCTCCTCGTCTATCAATTTTCCTTATACACATTGGAGCATGCTAGCCCCATCACCACTACCCCAACAGGTGGTGAGGATGATGAAGGTCCCTCTTGTGGTGGTACTGACAACAGTGGTGGAAAAGGTGGCATCTGCAGCTTCTCCGATGGAAGGATTCTTGCAAGGGGAGGCACATCCAAGACCCACAAGTAGTATCATCATCTGTGCTTGCATATGGGGATATGTAGCTTGACATGGAGTCTGAGCTATCTTCAGTGATGACAACATCTTGTGGCATTGGTTGAGTTGAAGAAGGACCAGCAGCAACAGGGTTAGCATCTGCATGAGTTCTTTTTCTTGATGAAATTGCTTCAAACACCTCTTTCTTCTCCTTACCTGGATTGTTCAGAACATAATGCCAAGCTTCATCATCCCAAAAGCTATTCGAAATTGAGCTATCCGATGAGACATTGATTGGGTTTGAATTGCTCATGGTGATTTTTGGTAAAGTTGCTTTTGACAGATTTTAGGAGAGAGAAGTGTTAGTATGTTAGAAGTTTATGAGTTATTGGTTCTTTAATACAAGATTATGTTGGAATCGGTTAGTTAATGAAGGGAATGTATAAGTTGTTGAGAAGTAAATGAAATCTTTGACTTTAGTGGCCGGATTAATAACTTGGAGTTGACCTGTAGACTGGGTGGTTTAGTATTGGACTAACCACTACCAGTAGAAATTTTTATCCACTTCCAGTTATTCTCTAACCTTAACAATGCTTTCAGTGTGTGATTTATGTTTGTTATATACAGGTATGAAAGATTAATTGCATACGTTGGAGTTGTTGTTGTTTGGTGCTTGCATTATTAGCTGTCCACTAATTTTTATGCAGAGAATAAGTCTAACAGTGGAAACCATAATACAAGCAGTGGTAAAAGTTACTCTTATAGTGGAAAAGCAAAACAGAGAAATTTCATTCAAAGTGAGAGTGCTTATAACCACAATCAAAACACAAAAGATTAAAACCTAACACAACCTACATCACCATATCCTACATCAGCTACTCCATTGGCTTCTTGCCCTTGCCTACATAGTCATGCTTGTTCTTCTGTGCTCTGTTCCTTTTGTTCTCAAAGGTTGACTGCATTCTTGGACAAGGAAGACCAAGAACTTGTAGAGGAGGCCTTGGTAGCATTGCAGGCTTCTTTGGTATGGATATCTGCTTCATGTTGGAGAGAGCTCCCCAATGCTTTTGTCGAGCCTTTGCCAACTCTTTGGACAAGGAATAGGTCTCATCCTCATTCTCATCATCATCTGATGAGCTGGAGTAGAACTCAAGAGAAGGTGCACGCTTGACAGTCTCCTTAGTTTTCTTCTTGAAAGAAGTGCTTGTAGCCCATGGTGGAAAGTATCTAGCCTCACCTCGATGCCTCCGAGGAAGACTGCTTATCACAAACTCTTCCTAATCGAGGAGATGTCAATGATGTTGGAAGGATTGCTCATGATGATGTTTAGGGTTTTTGTGAGTTTGAATGTGTTTTTGATAAAGATTATGATGTGTCGAGCCTCTTTATATAGGCAAAGTCGATCCCAAGGGTTCATTAAAGACTATATTTACTTTTCCCTATTTTGGTAGGTTAAAGAGTAAATATAGATATTATCGGGTTGACTTTGGAAGATTTTTTTAGATAGTGGCTTGGTTAAAAGTAACTTTGGTTAAAACAAGTTGGTTATTCATATTCTTTGTATTATGCTAACACATGCAGGTACATAACCAATATTGGATAGGAGTTGATCTTAAAAGGTGTATAACTGAGATACACAACAAATGGTTGTTGATTCACCATGTCTAATACACATAAGAATCAACTAGTCCTGAGCAAACGGCTATCGGTAAAGACTTGACAAATCCGTTTATAGTTGATAGTTTACCAAAACTATATGGTTATCAACTCACCATATTCTTTATGATTAAGAGTTGGCTAGTCCATAGCAAACGGCTCATCGTAAAGACATATCAAACCGCTGATAGTCGGTAGTTTGCTAAAAACTATGATAAGAGCAAAATTAATTTTCATATGTTTTTTACCACCGCTTTGAAATTCTTTATGAAAAATTACCACTTCTTTGCTAGTTCACGGTTTCCACTACGTGTTATTTTTACCCTGTTGATCTAGCCGTTACAACCCGATTGTGTCGTAATAAATTTTTACTAGCCGTTGAAAGAAAACATTACTTTCCATATATATAGGGTAAATTTTTTGGAAGATTGTCTACTTTCCTAATTGCTATTTATCCTCTAAAGATAAATATTTTCCAAAGATAGTCTTTCTTGCGCAAAAATCTTAAACCCTACCCCTATATATCTTTATCTCTCAATTGGCGAGTTATTCATTCAATTCATACTGACACAATATTTTTCATCAAAGATTCTATGGCACCTATCACTTTTGCAGATGAGCACAACCAAGTGGCCTACTTGGAAAAGTCAAACGAGAAGAGTGGCCCTATTTTTCATCAGATTGTGGAATTTCTAAATACTACCCATATAAGGTATGCTTTATTGCTTAATCCCACAATCTATATCTCAAATCAAAAGCTTTTGGACTTCGCTCATAGGTCTATAACCATCGAAAATAGAGATACACATGAAACAGTGGATGCTCTAAGATCCACTGTGGATGGGGTAACTATTGATGTTACTGAGGCATCCTTGAGGAGAATTCTCCAATTGGATGATCTCAATGGTATCATCACATTACCTATGCCAGAAATTCATACACATCTCTCTTCCATGGGGTATGATACCACTGACAAAAAGGTCACTTTCAAAAAGAGTGGTTTCTGTCCTCATTGGAGATTTTTGATACATACTCTTTTGCATTGC
>OU343223.1:2100291-2437559 GCA_910596185.1 Chrysanthemum makinoi | reverse complement strand
ATGTCAGTGTAGTGAGAGCGGGCAGACGATTTCGCGTTTCTTAAGTTGGACAACAATTGGAGTTGAAGGTGGGCGGAAACTTAAGGCATAAGATAAGGATAAAACATGTTTGTAACGTTGAAATTGGCTATATGTAATCAGATAATCTAGGAATTTCAATTGAGTGGCAGGTGAGCCTTCTACTGTTATAAGGACATTACGTACTAAGCAGATCAACTGATGTGTGAGATTATGACAATTTGGATCCTAGTTTTGGTGAAAAATTTAAATGATTATATGCTTATAAACCGACGGGTAATTTTTCTGAAAAGGTTAATTATCGAAAATACTAAAATTGAATTTTGTAATTCTTTTTGGTGTATAATTGCAACATTTTAGTAGCAAGTTTAGTCTTTGATCGATGCAATTGCTTCATGCTTTAAAACAAATGTTTGATAGAATAATTCTTGAAAAGAATAAGCAGTCTCTTTCCATGGAGAAGCATTAGACTTCAATCCTATTCCTTTTCATGAATGAGAAAGGTATAATAGGAGCGTTTTGAATTGTCTAGAATTCTAATGTAACTCATAGCAATGAATTACGCGTCCTTATTTTCCATAAAGATTTCATTACCTTCATTTGGTGAATGAATGGTTTTGTAACAAGAATGTTGGTTAGCGGAAAACATGTATATGAGTTATAAAGTTAGAAGTAGACAAATTACAAGCGAAAATTGGTAAAAGGAAAAGCTAGCTTAGTACATCTAAGTTTGGTTTGCTTTAACCTTTAAAGGTGCTACATACGGTGGATGGTAGCCTATTAGGAAGAAATTATACCCAATTTTTCAAGTTAATTTATTGATGGATAACCATCATTCGCATATAGAATATTTTCCAGGTACCTTAAGTAATGATTCACATTATGGTTCTTCAAAGGTGTAGGAAAGTAAAAGCAAACAAGTTATTTTCACTTTGGTTTATAAACACTTACAATGTTGTGAGAGGTTGATTAGAACATGTGTTGCATTCTTTTGAATAAGAAGTTGTTTTATTGATTTCTAATTAATTGGGAGCTATGCCTTATTTCTGTGTAGTAACCTAGATTATCCTTCAAAGATATTACTTTCAATAGGCACTTATGTTTTTTTGGAGAAGTCATGTGCGTTCCTTACTAATCTACATCTCGGTTATATCTATGACACAAATCATATTAATCAAATACGCTTGAGCATGTATGGTGTTGTTTATATATACATGATGTTGTTCCATGCACAAGTGGGAGAAATCTTTGTGTGCAAGAATTGCTTATTAATATATTTAAATGGATTCAACCCATTTAAAAAAAGAAAGAGAATAACGTTCTAATAGGTATATACATTTAAATATATGATTGCCTATTAAGAACATGTGTCAGAATGATAACAAGACTACTTTTATTTTGTATTTATGTAATTCAATATTTAAGAAACACTTGTAATTACAATTTATGTTACATGAGAGCGTGAACTAGATTAGCCTAAAGTTAAAATACCGCGTGACCGTGAGATCGAGCATGGATGATTTTGCGGTTTCTTAAAATTGAACTTTCATGGAATGACATAATTAAATGAAGTAATACTACTTTGAATTTAAGTATTCGTTGAATGACTTAAATATATGTAGTAAATATTAACTTAAATTGGCTTTGAGGTGGTGTTCATAATTACTTTAATTTAATGTTTAGGCGTCGCGAACATGAAGTCTTTTAATACAAGACTTATAATAAAAGTAAAGGCGTTAACTTGCTATGATTTAAGACATATGCATGAAGTCAATGAGTTGATCAATGACTTATAACGTATAGTGGGATTATATTTTTTTATGTTTTTGACTTGGTCAAGAATACTTGTGTTATAATTCATGCAATTAACTTGGTAATTCTATTGTATCATCAAGTTTTACTTTGTTGGTAAATAGGTAAGCCAAAGGTAGATGGTTATCTTAAAATATTGTTAGATTTTTTTACAATATTAATTCTAATGAAATACCATAGTTTTATGGTATGTTTAGGTTAGAATAATCAAAATCTATTGGCATGTTTGATTCGAATATGCATAGTTTCTTCCACATGTTATATCAAGGTTAGAAAGGTGAGCTCTAGATTGAATATACCTCAGATAAGACTCCCAACCTAAAAGATTAATAAGACACCATTTTTATGGAATGTGATGAATCACATTAAGTCTTATAAATGAAGTTCTGAATTAGTTAAACTACTTGCCATGGTGAGTTGTAACAAACTAATGTCGAGCGCTCCAATTTTTGTAATATCCCAAAAGAGAGAACAATATATTGTTGTTTTCTAACGGCTTAACTATTTAAAGGTGATCTTTAAATTTTTAAAGGCAAGTGGGAGTTTTGTTTAGATCTTGAAAGATTGAATTACAAAATACACAATCTTCTAAAAATGCACTAGCAAATATCGCAGATGAGGCTAAACATATAAATGATAGACCTCAATGATGGATATCGTTCATAGATCGTATAAGGATATCTCGAGATATTTAATATCAGGATTATGGTTAGGATGATATGGTAAAGCTTGTTAATCATAATGATGATTTACAAATGTTGAGGGTAAATCAATCATACTATGAATGTAGAGATCGCGTCATAAAGATAATCAACTTTTGATACTTGGTTTATCTTAATAAAGATGATTTTCTTCAAAGGATGAAAACACTAGTGGTTTAAATCTTTGTGTAGAAATCATATGGACAATATTGTCTTAGCGTATTTAATGCATATTAATAATATTAATCATGCTTAAGCAATTAACTATGATTAAATATTCTTTACTAGATACATTAAATAGAAGTATAAAGATTATAATTGTCATACTTAGTTTCATTGATGTGAAATTTGACAATGAATATGAAAACTCTTTGTTTTGGAATTACTTTTCGAAGGCGATAAGTAATGCAAAGGTTTTATGAATTCAAATAGTCTTTGAATATGTAAAGCGCAAGAATCCATGAATGGATATATGCATGCATCTAGGAGATGCATGTTTAATATGTTTATCAAATCTTTGATTTAATAATTAAAATAAGATAGCTCATAAGTATTCACGAAAGCTAATGGGAGTATTATTTTATTTTCTTAAATCTTATAAGTTGTATGGAAACTACATTCACTTAAATTAAGTTTTAGTAGGGAATGAAACTTCATTTGTAAGATTTGGAAATAAGACATACAACCTTGGAATATATGTTTATTACTATAAACATATCATTATAATAAATGAGTCTAATAAAACATGATGGATATATAATGAGATCTTAAAGTATAACTTCAAGATTCATCGCGTACATCATGTTGTATGATTGTTGTGTCATGCTTGATTACAAGATGATTTGACAACATTGAAAGTTGTTAGTGTAATAAATATTTTAAAAGGAATATGTTTGGATTTAGAATCACATTCCATTGGAGATGCCTAGATTCTATGGATAATTATATGACAATTGTTTCATAATTGTCATTGCCAACAAACTTGAGTTTTGGTAGGCGCAAACATTACACTATAGCTGTTCAAAGTTTTGGATGTTTAAAGAGCATATTGTTGTACCAATGATGCTAGTATAATTGAGATGACACTGTTCTAGTCCGGACATCCTTGATGATGACTGACTAGTTCAACTAAGAAACATAGTTGCATTATACATTAAAGAATAAAAGAATACTTTAAACTTTAAAAAGTTTTGAAAGGTGATTGTCATATAAAGGTGGTTGGGGTTATCACGCACCTTATAGGGTGATATGACAATGTGTAAACATATACAAGAAATTCACTTATTGAATTCTTGAAATAAGTATTCTCAAAATTCCTATAGATCAAAGTTAGTTGAAATTATGCCACTCAAAACAAAGTATGATTATCATGACTTGGGCAAAATTCATTAACTAAAAATATCATCGTTGATCTATTTAGTATTTGGATAAAGGATGTTAAACAATTATTATTTATAATGAATTAAAGAATGCAATGTATCGTTTAATTTCATTTATAATATTATGTCTGTATTTTGCATGTTTAAATCCTTGAATAACTTAAGTTATTCTAAATGGTCATTGTCGATCAATAACATAGGAATGATATTGAATTAAGACAAATCTGAGTATTAGTTAGAATATACTTGAAAGTATATTGATGTGAGCATGACTAATTCGAGATGATATTCAATAATTGAATATAGGACTTATCCCAGCATGATAATACTATGGATCTTTGTCATTAAGTATATCATGGATATTTATCCTCGACTTGAGATACAAAGAGATATGTCATGGATGTAGTGCATTATTTTGTGAAGCAATCTAACATATAAGCGGTAGTTATAGGGTTGTTTTGAAGTGTTCGAAATTTATGAATCACCCCATAGTCAAAATGGGATTTGTTTCCTTCAAATTTATTTTGAAGTATAATACTCTGGGCCTAGTTGGATTGTTAAGATGTTTGTATGGCTAAGGTCTTAGGAATATGTTCAAGAATTGGTAATCTTAATCAATCATATAGCGAAAGAAAGCGAGAATAGTTAATTAAGAAATGAGTGAGATCCATATTCTTATTAACATGGTATTAGAAACAAAGGATGAATATGATGATGAATCATCAAACTTGGTTTTCTCGGAAAACCATACACGAGTTATGCAGGGGGCATTGGCGTGTTGCTAGGCAGCTAACCATGTCATTTCACGTTGTAAACATATCGAGTTTGAAATGTATATATTTACAAACATGTGATGTCAGGATTGAACTTCGTGACCACGGATACACATTAGCGAATGAGAATTAAAGTTAATAATTAATGTTTATGTTTCACGATTAATTATTTACATGCTTAGGTTAACGATGATTTAAGTATTTAACGGAAAATGACTAACCAGTTAAAATGAAAAGAGAAGGACTAGTAATGGAAAGACTTGAAAAAAAGTTATGGGTTTTCTTTGGGCTTGGCTCCTGGTAGGCCGAGGGTGAGTCCACAACGAAATCCTAACTTGTTCAAAATTATTCCATTAAAAGCGGAAGGCTGGTTCTGGGTTTTCATTCATAACTTTGCATTGAATTAACACAGATCTCTCCTCTCTCTCTCTTGTCCATTTACGTAGGCACTTGTAGGGAGTTTGGTTTCGTTTTCATTAAGCGAGGACTTGTGTTAGATCTAGCAAACGATTGATTTGGTTGTTATTGGTATGTACAAGAGCGTGGTAGTAAGACATTATTCTTACACCAATTGGTTTCTTTTGGTTTGCTCAGGGGTCAGCGTTACATGAGAGTGCGTTCTACCATACTTTGGTTAATTATTTATTGTTATGATATTTAAGTCTTGCATTATCTTTCTTGATGTCTTTATGTTTTATTGTATTTTATATATCATAAACTCAACAGTTATGTCACTTCAAAAACATTGTTTGGTTTACAAATTTCCTTTGAAAAATAGCCATAAATTTTGGCTATGGAATATGAATCTTGTAATCCCTTGTGAGCCCTTCATAAACCATTTATGAACCCATGCCTCCTGTAAACCATTTATGAACCCATGCAACCCCTCGTGAACCTTTCATAAACAATTTATAACCACTTGAGAACCTGAGCCTTTCGAACCCCGTGTCAACTTCAACTGTTGTTTTTTTTGGATTCTTTGTACTTTGTCCGGTTTATAGGAGGTTACCAGGCCTTTCAAATGTTTTCTAACAATCGGCAAAAATCCAAAGTTATGGCTAGTTAAATAAAGAAAACCATTTTTTTTTTTTTTTTTTTTTTTTGCCAATTTGTCAAAATCAAATGGATACTTTTAACAAGTTCCCTATAATAAGTAAAAACACGAGTATGTAAACAAAGAAAATGTAACAAAATTTACAAATTACTTTTGACTATATATCTCCTTCACTAGAGTATTAAATAGTTACCACAATCATTTAATTGATTATTATACGGACTCGGTCTACCTAAACCAACATTGTCAATTCAAAAACCAAAATGTTTTGAAATTTCACGTTCAATTAAAGAAACCTGCTGTAAAATAGATAAAAAGAATACCATAGTTGTCGTTTGGCCAATTGCAGTCTAGTGGTTTTAAAGTCTGATGACCTCGATAGAGAAATTTTCGAGTTTATTTTTGTGATTGCTAGTATATTGGCGATGAGTCTCTTTGAACCAATGTCAATACCACTTATGTGCCCCCGAATATTGTAATCATGTAAATGGTAAAAAGCATCTTTGGTAGCAGTTAAATGCGACCCGTATGTAATGGGTCGAAGCACATTTAGCATCTTGCATGTTGTCTAGTTGTGTTTGATCTTGAAAGTTGGTTGGAGAGGATGAAGTCGTGTGGGAAGAGGAAGTGTGTATGTTTTTTTAAAGAAAAATAATAGTATTTTTTAAAAAACAATTGTAATAAATAAATATTTAATTAATATATAAAATATGCTAAAAGACAAAAAAATATAAAGTTGCCCAATACAGGTTGCTATATGCAAAATACATTACACACTTACACATCCATTCTATATACATTCCAAATACATTAAAATTTTGTACTATAATTTAAATATTAGACACATGTAATGAAATATAGATTTTGCTCAATTGTCAAGTTGCCCGGATCACTTTTGTTTTGGAGGTGACTAAAAATATATCCCCCATGAGATTATGGAGATCTGTTATAGAATTTTCCTTTTAAAATACAAGAAAGTTATAAGAAAGCGTCTTACTTATAGGTAAACTATTACATTTACAAATTTTAAATCAAAGTGGTCGATATAAAGCTCTATACTAAGTCAAAGATATATGTTTCATCGCCTTGTGATGATATATAAAAGCTGCCACAACCTTTTCTATTTAGCCGTTGTTGGATATTAATACTTATCTATAAGTTGAACAATGTTTTCTTTATATAAGTTGATATATAATGAACATGATGAGGGTGTCTTCAACTCTTCATCACACGTCACTACAAGAAAAAGGTCTTTTGGTGACACTTGTTTTAATGACACATGTAATAAGTGTGAGCAAAAGTCCACAATCCCTTACACTATAAGAAAAAGATAATTTTAGCTTTATCCACACATTTTGAAAAGAATAAGCAAAAGTGTAAGTTTGCTTACTTAAAAAAGTCTTGAGGAGATAAAGTTTTGCCCACTTATTATGTAAACTATAAGTAAAATTTTAGTGTTTACACACACTTTTAAAGCGATGTGGGCAAATTTATAATGTTACCTTACTCTTTTTAATAAGTGTGGGCAAATGTATAATTTTCTTACACTTTCTAACAAGTGTAAAAGTATAATTTTACTTTTACTTTAAAAAGATGTGAATAAATGTTTAGGTTTAACACACATTTTTAATATTATTAGTAGATAGATAGATAGAAAGAAATATGCAATGTTTTGAAACCGGTCTATCCGCTGAGGGGTTGAACCGGTTTGATAAACAGGTTAACCTATTAGACCCCACGGCTTTAAATGACATGGGTCAATCTAGTTCTCAAAACTTGGTGGGGTTTGATTTTTCGGTTTCTATAGACAATGTTTGACCATTGAAAAAAATAGTTTTTTAATAGAAAACTAGATTGATTTGCGTTTAGCTTGGGTATTTCGACTAAAAACACGGTTTTGAAACATTGAAAATATTTAAGTGAGTTTATTTTTATTGTGTTAGATAGGAATTCTTAACTAAATAAATGTAAAAATATAGGAGTATGATTTTATAAACATTATATGCTTTGTAAAAAAAACACCTTTCTACATTCACCAAACACCCCAATTAACAAAGCTCAAAATCACCAAATGCCCACATATTACCTAATTAACAAACCACTCTCACTGCAAGCTTAACAAACCTACTCGGTGTTATTGTTTGTAATTACTTTAATAGAGGTTGTGGTTCATTGAGAGGTTCACCATCTAAAATTGATGATGTTAGTTGAATGATTCTTTGGTGATTACGTATTGTAGTTGTGATTAGGTTGAATATGAACTCTAAAATTGTTGTTGTTAGTTGCGTTAATTTTTGCATATAAAGTGTTTGATGATATGCCTAACTCAAATTAGTTTATGATATACATCAAGTGTTGCTTGTACAATGTTTGATAATTGATAGTTAGTGATAAGAGAAGTGTTCTTTTGCATTTAATGGCCCGACCAACCGACCTATTTTGAACTTTACTATAAAAGTTCGGCGGATTAACAAAACATTCTTGTTGATTTTGCCGATTAAATTTTACGCTCCATCACCTAATAGAATAGTTTGTGAATTTGGAGTTAGGGCGAGAAGCGGGAAGAGGTTTGAGTAGAAGAGAAGAACTAGAGGATTATTTTATTTACATAATATTTTGAACTCAAAAACATTATTTTATACAAAATATTTAAGACGTCGGAAATAAATACGTGCATCACCCTCATAAAAGTGTTGTCGATTTGAATTTGGCTCTTCTTTTTACAATTTCCCATTTTTGTTTTAATATACTGAAATATGTAATTATTGAGCTTTTTCTTTAAATCTTTCAATCAAGTTAAAGAAATAATCCTCTAGTTCTTCTCTTCTATTTCTTAAGAAGCCTTTGCAGCTTAATTTGGTGTCTTATCCCCATACAACCCCATGGCCGTATCATAATATTCACAAGTAATTAATGGTATCAAAATAGGTATGTGCTTAGTGTTACCATCTCACTACAAGAATGTAATTGTGATTATCAATATAATGTTGTACACTTAACATTAGATTTTGGAGTGTTCATCATGATCACATCTAGTAGTGTACAATTGGTATCATAAGATATAAGAAACCATAGAAATATCCATTTGCGAAGTTATTAAATCTTGAGTAGCTTTTAATCACTAAAGTAAATGCTCAAACTCCAATCTTTAAAAACCCATTATTTCTTCTTTGGCAATTTTGAGTGTGACTTTGTAGTAGCTAGTTACTTGTTCATATAACTCATAAACCAAAATGGATTTATGTCTCATGAGCTTTTCAAATTTACATAAGCTCATAAGCCCTCTGACGAAGCTAGCAAACACCTTGTGAAATCGATATATATGTTGCACGAATGCATGTAAATGATGGTGCTAAATGTATCTTTGTTGCTTTCAAGTTGTAAGCTCACTTGGTGTTCTAAATGTATCTTATTGTTTATAATGGTAGTACATATGAAATTTTGAACTTTAGCTCACCGATGTGATCACCATCCAAAACTTCGGCTAGTTATTACGTTTTATGGTATTCGAGCTTGTTCGACTTGTCTAAGAATGTCAAAGTGTGTGATTGAGCTAATTTTGCATTAACATAATTTGTTTGAGTTGTTTAGAATCTCGATACAATCATTGGAAGCTCTCGTAGTATTGGATCAACACGTCCACGGTTCTACACTCATTCATATATGACTTACTTAGTACTTGATCGTTGTATTGTCATCAATTATTATTTCTTAGCTTAAAGTGAAGCTCTAAAATATGGCATTTTATCGAACTTACTGTCGAAAAATCGTTTATATAAATTTTAATTTTATAGGATTTTTATGCGAAACTTTTAATTTATTTCAATAATATTTCATTTTCAATCAATAAATGAGACAATCCAATTAGCAAGGCTTATCTATCAATGTAGCATGTTTTACATGTATAATTTCTTTTAAAACTTTTAGGTCAGATAAAAAAATCAATAACGTTAATATTTGTACATTTGTTATGGCTTAAAAAACTTTCAAGGTTAAGTCAACTATTTTTAAGCTTATAATCATCAAATGACTTTACAATACTAATACGGAGTAGTATACAAAGGATACTTTCAAACACTCATGGTAAGCATCATATTTAAATACATATTAATAAACGTAGACTCTTTTCAATACATGTTCGTTATAGAATTTGTGAATGGAAAGTGGCCAATCACAACATCTCTTCTCTTATGAATGTGAATAAGCATGCGGTATTACTTTTTATTAAGTCTAAAACTGGATTTGTGTATGGTTTAATAAATTAACAAACATAGTTATTCAAATTGACAAATAGATTAAATTGTAATGTTTTATGGTTCTGTGAGAATACACTAATGTGTACAAAGTATTATTTTAACCACCGAAGCATTAGTCTAATGGGTAGAGCTTTCGTGCTTGAGTCAATTGACCCAGGTTCGAGTCTCATTTTTGGCATTTGCTCAGATAGGTGTCAGTCTTCGTAAAACCTATAGGCACACTAGAGAGAGTTTGTGGAATAAGAGATCGGGGGTTGAGTCTCGGCTCGTCTCACTCCAGGTGGTACTCGTCTGTGCCAGGAGAGTTGCCGAAGCTATACTTTGTAAGGTAGACAATGGTTGGTTCCAAAAAACATTCAGAATCAAGGTGTTTCCGCTAATCTATACCTTTTGTGGAATACAAAGTATTATTTTAGGTACGTAATTGTTCATGCAGTGTGTAGATTGTAGAGTGGTTGTAAAATACAGGAACGAATAAATGACATTTAATAAAGTACCTAATAGGATAATGACATTTAATAAATGAGGTAGGTAATTGGAGTAAATGAAAAGTTATATAAATGAGGTAGGTAACAGACTTTGTGGAATAAATGAGGTAGGTAATTCGAAATTCGAAGAGTGACTTGGTTTGGGTCGAAATTCGAAATTCGAACGAATGGTGTAACTGATTTAAGACTAGAATTTGTTTATAAAAGGCGTGGCAATACAAATGCGACTTGTTATTGTAAGTTTTATACCTCTAAGCGGGGCAGACTGGGGATTTCCGCGGGTGCTCGGGACCCCTATGAAATTTTTCGATATAGTGTTAAATTTTGAAAAAAAAATCAATTTCTTTTAAATACATCTTAAATATATCCGGTCCATCGAAATGTGTTTCTATATTACATTTCCAAAAAATTTATGCACCATGTCATATTTGGTTTTGGCAGTGTTTTGGTTACGTCCATGCCTTTAAGTGTCCACAAGTATAGATCGACATATGTCTGAGTCATACTTTTGAAATGGAATGAGTTGAATTAGCAAACCTGGATCGTAACAAATAGAAGAGAATTTAGATGCTCGTATGTTTTAAACCAGTTTCAACACTTTGTTTATTACATTACATTTATGTTTATTAGGATCATTAGGCATCCACGAAACTTTAAAAAAAAAATTAAGGGTAAATTACAGTGATGGTCTATTTAATATGCATAAACTTACATTTGCCTTCTTTTCACTTTTTTATCAAGATAAATCAAACTCGAGACTTGAGTATAGCTATTGAGTCGAGCTCGAGCTCGAGCTTGACTCGTTTGCAGCCTAAAATACCTGTTGTAAGTCATGTCCAACATAGTATTTCCCATCTCAAAATAAATGTCTATATTGTTAT
This sequence comes from Chrysanthemum makinoi, assembly GCA_910596185.1. Lineage (NCBI taxonomy): Eukaryota > Viridiplantae > Streptophyta > Magnoliopsida > Asterales > Asteraceae > Chrysanthemum > Chrysanthemum makinoi. Next base: position 2,426,197 of record OU343223.1, on the reverse strand, counting down.
GTTTAGTTGTCCCATAATTAAATATTTACTTGCAATTTCAACCAATTAATGTAATTCTAATTGAGTAAGAATGAATTTTATTGGTTAATATTTTATTGACCTATTTTTCTTAAACTTTATGAAATATAAAAGCGAAAATTTAACTTGACACTCAAATAGTATAATATTTCTGACCATTTTATTTAAATGTTCACTTATTCATAACATCATATCATATCATTTCATGGCCTAAATAAGTGCTCGTTTGCTTACAAGTAGCTAAAAATCACGCAAAACATATAAGTTTGGGCACAATAGGTATGATACCATATTCACCATTTTATTTTAGTGATGGTACATTAATCACATTACTTGTAGAATGTTTTAATAATGGTAACATTTTCTTGTGTTGAGGTGACAATAGTACTCACAAGTCACAACTAGTATATAAAAGGATGTGTGTAAATGAGGTAGGTTGGAGTTGATGACACATGGAAAGTGATATTGAGTAAATGGTGTTTGACCCAAAATTAAATGTTTGGAGTAAAAACGAATGGTGTATTTTGAATTTTTGACTGTATCGGTATCTTTGTATTTAAGACTAAATTTTTTGTATATAAAAAGAATGTGTATAATACAAATGCGACTTGTTAGTGTCCTTAAGTTTTATACTTTCTAGTATTAAATTAAATCTCATCACTTGTTACAAGTATAAATCGAGACACGTCTGAGTCATATTTTTTATATGCAAGAAATGATACGAGTCGAATTAGCAAAACAGCATATGACGTGATCATGATACCAGTGAATTTAGATGCTTGTATGTTTAAAACCAGTATCACTAACAGAAAACAAGTAATACATCTATGAACTTTGTTTTAACTTGTGTTTGAACCTTTCTTTATTACATTACATTTATGTTTATCCGTAACATCACCGGGCATTGACAAAACTTTAGAAAATTAAAAGTAAATTACAGTGGGAGTCTATTTAATTGGTTTAAACTTACATTTGCATTCTTTTCATTTTTTTTATCGACCTAAATCTAACTCGAGACTTATGTATAGCTATCGAGACTAGCTTGAGTTTGCAACTTAAAATACATGTTGTAACTTGTAAGTCCAATCTAACCATGTTCACATTGTTAAGTTTAGTTGTCTCAAAAATAAATATCTACTTTCAGTTTCAACAAATCAAAATGACTACTTAACCAAACATGAAATTTTATTGGTAAATATTGTATTGACCCAATTTCTTTAAACTTTGTAATATGAAAAAGCGAATATTAAATTTTAGACGATAAGTATTATTTTTCTAACCATTTTATTTGAAGAGAAAATTTTTTAAATGACTCATAAAAACACTACATATTTATCAAACCAAACGTCGCATAAGTTTTTTTATTAAAATGAAATTTTGATTCTCATATGTTAGATTCATTTGAGGAAAGAATTTTAACCTTACACTTGTCTTTCGCAACTTTCTACACGACGCAATTTTTAAAAGTAACGACACAAGTTTAAAAACGCGACACGAACTCACATAAGACAAGTTTAACTTTATTTGTAAACGCGACCCAAATTATCAAAACACAACAGTTAAACATGACCTTAATTAATTAAGCAAAAGTAAAATGCTGACATTTGAAAGAAAAAGAAAAGTGTTGTTGGGAATTCTGTGAAACAGTGATTCTGCTGATCGAGAAACAATGGATTCTACCTGCTGAAGAAGGTTTACTTTGAAGTACTATAAACATACAAAAGTAGGAACTATCTTCAAGTTATTCTCTTTGAAGTAGTGGAGATATAGGTCTCTTGGAATCGCGAGCGGTGGAATCTAAGTAGTGAAGCGGTGGAATATAAAATGCTTGCCGTGGAATCTATGAAGTGAGTGGCGGTAATCTTTGAAGCCATGGATTACGCTAAAGTAGTGGCGTAGTACTGCTGATAGTAAAGCGAGAATCGTTGATTCGATAGTGTGAATCACGTAGAAAGCCGTATTATTTATATATTAGCCCATCTTTTATTGTCTTGCAAGGTAGCATGGGCATGTGTGTGGGACAAAACAAATGCTTAGTTGCATGCTTGTCTAGGTGCATTGATCTATATGTGTTTCATTTATTTATTTGCATGCTTGTTCTTTTCCCAAGAGAAGGAATAGTGTTCCTTGTCTATAAAAGGAACTTAGGTCTATTGTATTGGGATAACTTTTACACAAAAACATTCAAGAAAAACCTTATAGAGAGGTGTAAAGATCCATAGAGGATCATTAGTTTTGTTTGAAAAACCTTGTTGGTAACTTTGATTGTGTTCTTTATTATGCGTGCATGTTCAATCATTGTTATTACACTCTAGTTGAGTGGGACCTTGTTGGTAACTTTGATTGTTAAATCCAAGATCGGACTCCACTAGAACAATAATGATGTTTTGTCCTAACAGCTTTCAAATAACAATGTCCTCTATCTTACCTCTCTCATAGAGGTTTTTCTTGAATGTTTTTGTATTATCCCAACCTAAGTTCCTTTATAGACAAGCACTATTCCCTGAGAAGAAACAATAAATAAATGCAAAACTATAGCATCTTTGCCCTATTTAAGCATTTGTTTTGTCCCACACGCTGGCATACCCTGAAACTAATAATTGGGCTAATATAAATAATACGCGCTTCTTCTGCGATAATTCACACTATCGCCAATCATGATTCTGCTTTTACCAGATACGCCTTCACTACCAGCAATCCATGGCTTCAAATACTAAATGCTTCTTCATTCAGCGACACCACTGCTAGCGAGATTCCTTTGCTTGGTACTTCACCGCTTCACTACTGTGATTCCACGGCGGTGCCGGTGAACCTATATCTCCACTACTTTTAGAATAACTTCGCATAGTTCCTACTTTGTATGTTTATAGTACTTGAAACTCTTCTTCATGAGAATCCATTGTTTCTCGATCGTAGAATCACTTGTTTCTGAGAATTCCCAACAACGGACTTTTGTTCTTATTGTGTGGTCTACTTGAAAAGGTATTATACATTCAAATCACCATTTAAAAGATTATATGAAATTAGCACAAATTCTCATCTCAAGCCACTAAAATTCCAATATATACCGCAAATGGTTGATGAATTTTATTCTATCTATACTTATATTATAAGTCGAATACAGGTAATGCGGCGGTTCCTAAAAGACAATCGTATTGTAATACTTTTCATTTTCAAATCTCGTTTTCCTGTTGTGAAATAAGTTTTGACTTTCAACATTCAAGTTTTAATATTTTCGTGACCATTTTTCCATTTTAGATAGTTAAGATAAAACATTTAAGTTGTGGCTTCATCACAAACTAAGATAAAAAGCTTCAATTATGGAGTGACATGTGTCACATCTTAAGTAAAAAGTTATATTTATTTTTAGATTGAAATTTTTTATCTATTTAATTTTTTAATGATTTAATTTCATCATATTTTTTAAAATTTTGTGAGTGCATTTTTATTCAAATTTTTACAACTTTAACCTTTATTTGAATCAATACAAACTTGATCCGTAAAATTATAACTTTTGGAGGGAGTGTTTGACGGGTAAAATATTGTGAGGGTCTTCATATATGGGGGTGTGGAAAACTAGAAGGGGGTTGAATAATTTACCGATTAAAAACTTTGTTTTGAAACCTTTTTGAAGATCAATTGATATTGATCTTTGATATGTTGATGAAATATGCAAACAATATATAATGAGTAGATAAGGAAAGAAACAATCAAACCACAATGAGTTGTTTATAGTGGTTCGGTCTACAAGACTTTTTTCCTTGCCCTCTTTCCACTCCCAGAGTCTCACACTCGAGTTTCAACTTCACTAGTCAACAAGCTCCTTTCACGGAGAGAAAACCTTTACACTTAACTTCACTATTTCCGACACTAGCTAGATGTCGAGTTCTTTTCACTACAACCACTCCCACACACAAAGTATTTTAAGGACTAAAATACTAACCACTCACACTCACAAGATTATGATGGTTTGGTACAACAATGAAGTATGAATCAACACAAGATCATACAACAACTAACAAACAAGACTTCCAACTTCTCGTTGAAGCTTGAATGTGACTTGATCTTCTTTGCTACAAAAGTGATCACTAATATGATATGGCCAGTTAGAAATGTTAGAGAGAAGGAATGTATGAGAGTATGATGGAAAGGGATGAAAAACTACTTGGTTTGGCTTTGCTATTTATAGCCAAAACCATCAATAGCACCACGGACCCCTTAAAGGGTTTAGCCGTTATAAAATTTGGTGCCGTAGAGGTCGGCAGATATCAAAATCTTTGCCAAAGTCAACCATATCTATGCAAGATTGTGTAAGATATGAAGAGTCAAAATCTACACAAAATATCTAATGAAATCTTCCAGTGATTTCCATGATGTCATGTGTTTGTTTTTCTATTTTTAGAAATATGCAAATACATAAGTAATATTTAGTTTTTAAGAAACTAAAACATTCTAAAACTACTATCATACATTATGGTTTAGAGTCATATCAAGATATGATTTAATCACAATGTAAATGCTAGAGTGATGAAGATATTATTTGAAAAAGCTTTGTTTTAATATCTATTAAACTTGACAAGCTTTAAGCTTTATAAAATTAAATTTACTTTTGTCGTTAACAAAACTTAGGTAAAGATAAAAATATAAATAACGTTTAATGACGATATTTGTATTAACAATCTCCCCTTTTGTTGAGGACAAAACATAAATTTTATTTTTATAAAAGATGTAAAGATTTTACAAGAGTTATAAAAATATTGGTTTGAGGAAATTGGCATATCGTTTGACTTTTTTTTAGAAAGTCAAAGTATGCGATTAACTTTTGAGAAAGTCAAATATTACCAATGAAGCATGATGTTGACTTTTTAGAAAGTCAAAGTATGCGGTTTGACTTTTAGAAAAGTCAAATATAATCAAGTTATATAATTATCCCTTTTTTTCTCAACAAAAGAAGATCACGGCGGAATGTGTAATGAGCAGAGCCATTATCTCCCACCGACCAATGCTCCCCAAATTAGGTGCGTTGGGAGGATACATGGATTGTGAAAAAGCTACAAAAAATTTGTTAGTAATAACCATCATTCACAAGCATTTCCAAACACTATGTAATTCTTATAACAGACGGAACCAAAAGATTGATGCCGTCTGATCCGCGGACACCAGAAATCACCACAGAACGTACTTTCAAGTGTCGGGGACATTTCCGAAACCTGAAATTTTGCTCAAAACATGTGACATTAATTACTTCTAGTTAGGAAAAGTAAATAATACATACACAAACATAGTGGAGCATAGATTTTGAGCAAGGCCTAGCGATTTTCACATTATAGTGAAAATGGGTAAAATTGATAAAGATACTTGTGCTATCCCCCTGCATAAGATTGTTAGCATACATTATTGTTTTGAGTTATATTATCATCCTACAAATTAAAAACAACCAAATTGTATCAAACATTAAAGATAATGTATTGTTCCAAACACTCCTTAAAAGGACCTTTACTTGTCCAATTTCTTGTAAATCTTGTTCATCATCCTACCAAGCACTTGAACATCCCTTGGTTTGCTTAAACTCAGTTCATTCTCGATCTCGAAAGCGTGCATAGTACTCATGAGGTGGAAGGCGAGAATTTAAAGAGACCATCCTCGAGCTATTTGATGATGATGATGATGGAGTTGGGTTTTGCTCTTTTTGCCTTTTGTCTTAGCCACTCTTTGGGTCACTCAAGGCACAGATGTGAGAGATGAGCTCATAGTCAAGGTTCAACCCTTTTGGGCTTGGTGGAATTGGTGCATATGCTCTATAGAGACGGGTGAGAGCATCCCGTAAGAAGGCAACAACCTTGAGTGGGAATATCAATCATTCTCTCTAACAATGTAGTAGGCTAAATTGAATGGTTGACAGGTGGACAAGTTGTAGAGCATGTGACAAAGGCAAGCGTTGATATGATCCCTATTCCTTATGGTGCTAATGACGTTGGCTCTAAGTAGTTCCTCCCATTTCTTAAATTAGGGCTTAAGTTCATTGAGCTCCATTCCATATGGATCTCGGTTCACCTCCTTTCCTTTTCGGGTGACTCGGGTTGTATCACCCCTTGGGATAAATAGGCGTTCACGGATGTCATCCTTATTTGCTAAAGGAGTTTGGTAGGGAAGAGACCGGTCATTGATTGCATCAAGAATGGTGAGTGACCACTTATCCAAGTAGACACAAGTCACTCGGTTGGGAATTCCTAGCACTAGAGCAAATTGGGTCAAGGAGATGGTGTTGTCGTTTTGGTTGATTTTAAACCTAAAGCTAAACTCGTCATCTTCATCAATGAAACCGGTGACACTAGCATAAAACTCTAACACAAACCTAGGACAAATAGGTTCATCGATGTCAAGGAGACAATCGAATTGAATGGTGGCTAGTTCTTCACGAAGATTGGTATTTTCGATAAAAGAGGAGTGAATGGTTCTACCCTCATGGAAGTACCTAGTTTCTAGACTTTTAAAGATTTCGACTTGCTCCTTGGAAAGTCCTTTGGTTTTGTGGTGTTTGGGAATGTAGTTAACGGTATCCTTGTGATCATAGAATCTTCGGGCTACCATGGTTATTCCTATGAGCAAAAGTTTATATATTAAAAATGAGAATAAACTCAACGTTTTGATTCTAGTGTGTGCCTATATGAAAACTATTTGAGTTGCGGTTATCTGACTCATTTTACATAAAATAGTCTTTAGTGGGGTGTTTGGCAAACATTATGAGATAACCCAAACGCCTCCTAATTCAATGGCTTCGTTTGAATATACCCGGGAATGCATATTAGTTATGCAATACCTTTAGTATTCAAGAGCATGCAAGTGATGAATATTTAACGTTTCTACTTGTATTAACAATGAAAAATTGTTTTCCTACATGTGAGAAACTTTTCAAAAATGAGGTGTTTGGTTATTTGAATAACACCTTATGGTTATTATCTTTTGATTAGTGGGAAGCATGATTTGTTTATGCAATATGACAATGTAGTACCTAATTTCAATGACAAATTATGCAATTTGCCAATTGAATTCATGTTTTGTATAAGAAGATACACAAACCCCATGTAATGATTTTGTGCACAAATTAGAATCCTAGACTCAGATTAAAGAGATAAAATGTAGTTAGAATACTTACAATGATGTTATTTCTGGTGATTAGTGGATGAGAAGATGTCAACAATGAGATTTAATGTTTACACGTTTTGGTAAAGTGGGTTGTGAGGAAGAAGATGTTTTGTAGGCATTATTTTTTGCATTGCTTTGTCACAGGGACGGTTACTTTCATATTTTTGGTTCAGTCGTGTTGTCGTTGGTGCCGTATTACTGATAGTAGGTTTAAAACAAAATTGTTTTGTTTTGTTTGTTCTAAGGTTTAGGCTATGTTTATCCTACATGTTTGGTTCCATTAACCCTAAACCAAGTCTAAGAAGATTAAATGGTTCTCGTTTGAGGCTTAGTTAGAATGTCGGCGATGTTGCCTTGAGGAGGATACTTTCTTGATTGAGATGTTTCCTTTTGAACATTGTGAAAAGAAAGTGATGGTTTCAATATGCTTTATACGGGCGTGTTGGGCGGGATTTTTCTTTGAGATCGATGGCTCATTTGTTGTCGCAAAGTATAACAATATCGTTGAGATGAATTCCGTAATCTACAAGAGCTTGCTTCATCCAAAGAGCTTGTTGACATGCTTTTAGAGGCGTACTCGACAGTAGTTAAGATGGCTAAAGCCGTTTGCTTCTTTGCAAACCATGAGGTGAGACAATGCCCAACAAAAGTGCAAATACCACTTGTACTTTTTCTATCGACATTGTCACCTAGGCATGATCAGAGTCGAAGCGGCATACACTATGGGTTTCTAAACCCGTTCCTTTGGGATACCATAATCCTAAACACGTTGTTCCCTTAATGTATCTAAAAATCCTTTTCAAGGCTTCTAAGTGTGATGCCTTTGGGTTTTCTTAAGCGAGCACATAGAAAAATACTAAACATAATGCTCGGGTCTACTAGGTGAGATAGAGTATGCTACCAATCATTCCTCTATATTTAGTGTTATCTACGGATTCACCTTCCTCATCTTTGGTGAGTTTAGTGTCCGAGGACATGGGTGTCTTAGTTGGTTTTGAATCTTCAAGACCAAATTTCTTAAGCATGTCTTTTATATATTTAGATTGGTTAAAGAATATGCCATCTTCTAGTTGTTTAATTTGAAGTCCTAGAAATAAGTTTAATTCACCCATCATGCTCATCTCAAACTCGTCGTGCATGATTTTAGAGAAATCATCACATAGCTCTTAAAAAGTTGATCCGAATATGATGTCATCAACGTATACTTGAACGATGATAATGTGTGACTCATTTTTCTTGGTAAAAAGAGTATTATCTAATAATCCTATGGTGTATTTGTTTTCAACAAGAAAAGTCTTAAGTCTATCGTACCAAGCTTTTGGTGCTTTTTTAAGACCGTATAATGCTTTCTTGAGTTTGAAGACATGATGTGGTTTTTCAAAGCGGTAAAACGGGGAGGTTGTGCAACATACACTTCTTCATTAATAAACCCATTAAGAAATGCACTCTTAACATCCATTTGAAATAATTTAAAGTCATAGGCTCATGCATAAGCAAGTAATATTCTAATAGACTCAAGCCTAGCTACCGGTGTATAAGTTTCATCATAATCAATCCCTTCTTGTTATAACCCTGCGCTACAAGCCTAGCTTTGTTTCTAGATACTATACCATTTTCATCCAATTTATTTCAAAAAACTCATTTCGTTCCGATTATAGTTTGATCCTTAGGTTTTGGAATTAACTTCCAAACATCATTTCTAACGAATTGGTTTAACTCTTCTTGCATGACAATTACCCATGATTCATCTTTTATTGCTTCATTTATATTTTTCGGTTCAATGGTGGATACAAAACAAAAATAGTTACTTTGATTTTGGGCTTGTGACCTTAAGGTTCTTTGATTAAGTTGTCCTATGATCTTTTCTAAAGGATGACTTTTAGATTCTTTGATGTTTATAATCTCATTATTTAATGGTTCATTTTCCTTGTCATTTTCAATTATTTCTTGACTTTCTACCATTAGACTTTCAACTAAGTCATCATCAACCAAATGTGATGTCTTAGAGGGAGGTGGACTTTCGTCGAATGTTATGTTCAACGATTCCTCGACTATCATTGTTTCTTTGTTTAAGACAATGTAAGATTTACTAGTTTGATAAAAACCAATAAATACACCTTCATAAGACTTTGGGTCAAACTTGGTGAGATAATCTTAAGTATTAAGAATGAAGCATTTACATCCAAAAACTCTAAATATATAAAGTTGGCTTTTTACCTTTATAAAGTTCATATGGTGTTTTGTTTAAGAAAGGACGTATTAAAACTCTATTCAAAATATATGTAGAAGTGTCAACGGCGTTACACCAAAACTTTTGAGGAATGTTTTGTTCATTAAGCATTGTTCTACTCATTTCTTGAATCGTTCTATTTTTACGTTATACTACTCCATTTGATTGAGGTGTTCGAGGAGCCGAAAAGTTGTGTGTTATACCATTGGGTTATGGTACACAAAAGTTACTAAAGTTTACAAAAAATTTGTCCTAAGGTAATATAGTTTCATTTTGTTCAGTTAGGTTACTAAACTTTCGGTAAGCATACACTTCGAAAATTCAGTGTTAGTCCGAGTAACTTGGATGTATATTTTTAGATAAGTTCGATTAATCGGTGAACAAAATTCAAAGTTCAATAACTGAACATTCACTTTTATAAGTTCGATTACTTGAGTGAACAAAGTTTCAAAGTTGAGACCTGGATGAACAAAATCAAACTATATTACCTTAGGACAAATTTTTTGTAAACTTTAGTAACTTTTGTGTACCATAACCCTTATACCATTTGTATCACAAAAGTTTCCAAATTGAGTTTCGTTGTCAAATTCACGACCATGATCCATTCGGATCGACACAATTTTAACACCTAGTTGATTTTGAATTTTCTTGCTAAGAATTTCAAATTTATCAAAAGCTTCATTTTTTGTTTTCAAAAACAACGTCCAAGTAATCCTTGAGTAATCATCTACTATGACCAAAGTATATAAGTTGCCACCATAGCTTCTTATAGCGGATGGACCGAACAAGTCCATATGCGATAGTTCTAGACACTTAGATGTGGACACAATATTTTTAGATTTATGACTACTATGGGTTTGTTTACCAATTTTGCAAGCGTCGCAAAAGTGTTGGTCATATTTGAGTTTTGGTAAATTCCTAACTAACTCTTTTGAAGATAAGTTTTGTATAATTCTCATATTAGCGTGGCCTAAGCGTCTATGCCAAAGAGTTGAGCTATCATCTAACGTTGTTAGACAAAGTTTGTCATTAGATGTTTTATCTATTTTCATGACGTATATATTATTTTTCTTAACTCCTTTAGCTATGGTGATACCATCTTTTAGTATTTTACTACCATTTTCATCAAATAGTACTCTTTTATCACATAATTGGCTAATACTAAGTAGATTAAATCATAATCTATCTACATGAGCAACATTTTCAATAGTTAATGATGTAATTTTATGAATCTTTGTTGCGGACATGTATTAGTGAGACATGTGTCAGCCACATCTTTTATCCATTCATAAGGTTCCAATCCAACTTTCAAGCATACCTCGTTTGACTCATGTGCCATTAGAGCGATCTCTTCCTTGCTTGACTCTTCATCATCTTCACTATCACTCCAAGCACCACTTACAATAGCTCGTTGAGTTTTACTTTTAGGTGGCTTGGGACATTCTCTTATGAGATGACTTGCATCACCACATCTAAAACACTTTTTTTCACCTTTACCCTTCTTGTCATCCAGATCTTTTCCGAATGGCTTCTTTTCTTCTCGAGGTTGTCTTACAAACTTTGCTCTTCTTCTAAAGAACTTTTTAAAATCTCTAACGGCCATGGCATACTCCTCATCATCTTAGAGCAAGATTAGTCATCATCACTTGATTCCCTTTTTAGAGCAACAGATTTGATCTTCTCTTTTTTCCTTTGATGATCTCCAAATCTTTTTACATCACCATTTCATGTACTTTGAGGTTACCGACAGTCGTCTAGTGACATTTTAGAGATCTTTTGATTCTTCAATAGTAGTCACTTTGGCTCTCCATTTTGGATGGAGTGCTCTAAGAAATTTCACGACAAAGTTCTTACTACGACAAGATTCATCAAGTGCTTTAAGTGATGTAATAATAGTATTAAAGCGAGCAAAGCACAATCAATGGTTTCATCTTCGGGGATAACAAATTGTTCATATTGTTGAACAAGAAGATCAATTTTGTTATCCTTGACTTGTGAATTTCCTTGATGTGTAACAATCAAAGATTCCCAAATATCTTTGGCGGTTTCACACATAAAAATTCTTTCATATTCTTTTCTAGGCAAAGCATTGTAAAGCATCATTTTAGCTTCATTATTTTTAGCAATTAGTTTCTTTTGTTCATCAACGGAAATATCTTTTGTTGTAGAACTAAAATCCCCTTTAACGATAACAAACCAAAGATCAATATCTTTTGATTTTACATATTGTTAATACAAATAAACCGTAAAAACGTTTATTAATATTTTACGATCTTCTAATGTTTTGTCGATAACAAACGTAAAATCATTTTAACGAAACAAATAAAATACGTAAATGGTTTGAACTAATAGTTTATAACATATTCACACTTTCACATAAAACAATAAAACAAGTATAAGTGGTTTTATGATTTAGATATATATATACACACATATATATATATATATATATATATATATATATATATATATATATAGAGTGAATTACATAAATCGTCCTTGTGGTTTAGTAATAATTACGGATCTTGTCCCTGTGGTTTTTTTAGCGGGTTCGTCCACATGGTTTACAAAAGTTCTGGATCTTGTCCCCGCGTCGACCGGTCCCAAAAGGACCTCCCTTTGCAAATACTTTCTAGTGAGGGCTAACGTCATATTTTGGTTTTAACGATCAGAGTTAATTACATAAATCGTCCTTGTGGTTTGGTAAAGTTCGAATCTTGTCCCTGTGGTTTATTATAATATTTTTAAAAAATCGTTTTTTTCTTTTAAAAATTAATTTTAATAAAAAAAATAAAAATAAAATTAAAATAATAATTATAATAAAAATAACTTTTTTAATTTTATTATAAAGCGAATGAAGGCGTATAAAAACGTTTTTATCTGGTTTCTCTATTTTACGTTCATTGTTTTATCTGGTTCGTTCGTTTTTGTATGAAAATGTATGAAAACATTTTTGTAAAAATGCGTTTTTTATGAAATGTATGAAAACATTTTCATTATTTTCATAAGCGATACATTTTCATACAGCGCATACATTTAAAATCTGGTTTTGTTTAAAAATGTCGTTTTTTGTATGAATGATACATTTTAAATGCGTCTGATTTTGTTTAAAATGTCACGTTTTAATGAAAATGTATTTTTAAACAAACGTCGTTTTTAAAACGTTTACTGTATAAAACAAATTAAACGTATAAAAGCGGATAAAACCGGTAACGCGTTTTTTTATCTGCTGTCCGTTTTATAAAAACGTTTATTACCTTCGGTTTGTCCGTTTATCGTTTCACTTGTTTTTATACAAAACGTTTTTTTAAAACGTCTGGTTTTTTTAAAATGTCATTTTCATACAAAATGTACATTTTAAACAAAACCGTTTTTTACATCGCGATACATTTAAACAAAACGGACGTTGTTGTTGTTGTTTTTTTTTTTTTTTTTTTTTTTAAATTATGCGTTTTGTATGAAAATGTACGTTTTTCATACTAAAATTGAAAATGTTTTCATACATTTTCATTCAAAATGATTTTCATTCGTTTTGTATGAAAAATGTTTATACATTTTCATACAAAAACGTCATTTTTTACAAAAAAATGTTTTCATACATTTTCATACAAAAGCGAAGCGAAACGGTATAAAACAAATGAAACGTAAAATAGAATCCGTATAAAAGCGTTTTTATACCTTCATTCGTTTTATAATAAAATTAAAAAAAGTTATTTTTATTATTATTATTATTTTTTAATTTTATTTTATTTTTTTAATAAAATTAATTTTTAAAATAAAACAGTTTTTTAAAAATATTATAATAAACCAGAGGACAAGATTAGTAACTTTACCAAACCACAAGGACGATTTATGTAATTAACTCAGATCATTAAAACCAAAATATGGCTAGCCCTCACGTTAGAAAGTATTTGCAGGGGTCCTTTTTAGGATTGAGACGGGACAAGAGATCGCGTAAACCTGAGAACCTTTCCATTAAAAAACCAGGACAAGATCCTTATTACTAAACCAAAGGACGTTATATGTCACACTATATATATATATATATATATATATATATATATATATATATATATATATATATATATATATATATATATATATATATATATATATATATATATATATATATATATATATATATATATGTACAACAACTAGTGTTTACATATTGGGTTAGCATATACTTAAGTATACTAAAATGGGTAAAATCAAGTATATACTAAAATGGGTAAAAACAAGTATATACTAAGGTAAAAACAAGCAAATGGTATTGACCCATAACCCATGGTTTTATATATACCACTTAACCAAGTTCATTGTATCCTTAAAGTACATTGTATCTAGAAAAAAACGGATCAACCCAACCCATGACCCATGACCCATAACCAAAATACCCATGGGCAAAAGAGCGTTCACGGATCCCAGTGGAAGGGATCCAGTGGGATCCGGGAACGATGGGATTTTCCTATAAATAGTGAGCCATTTCTTCATTATTTCTAAACGCTTTCTAACACTTCCTCCCCGGTTAAATCTCACTAACCTTAGATCCAAGAGATCTATGTTTGTAGTTTTTGTGTGATCTTTTAGGTTCCTCTTAAAGGCAAGATCACCACCTTGGAAGTCGAGCAAGCTCAAGTCCATGAGTTGCCATGCTTCTTCATCATCAACTCTTGAAGTCTTCTTGTTGATGATCTATTTCTTTCTTCAACGAAGTGTAGTGTTGAAGACATTAGTGAAAGATGTCTCAAGTGTCAAGGCGAAGATATTAGTGAAGGGTATCTATCGTCTATAGGATAAGCACTTGTGGTAGGTGCTTAGAAGTCAAGAAAAGAAGCATTAGTGAAAGGTTCTTAGAAGTCAAGACTAGAAGCATTAGTGAAAGGTGCTTAGAAGTGAAGACACAAGTTATTAGTGAAGGTGTCTTGTAGATCTAGTCAAAGGCATTAGTGAAAGGTGCCTTAGATGTACATTCGATATGGTGTGTTTGATGTACAAGATAGACTAGTATAGGATCCAAGGATATTGATATCCTTGATGATGTTTTAAAGGAGTAGATCTCCTTTGGGATTAGTTGTTGGTGTAGTGTGGTAGTAGTTCTTCCATTGCAATGGAACTAGGTGCTTAGCCTAGTACCTAATAAAGGGTAGGCGACGTTGTGAAGGTGTAGTTCACCTTGGAGTGAAAGAACTAGGTACTTAGCCTAGTACCTTATAAAGGGTAGGAGGTGTTGTGTAGGTGTGGTTCACCTTGGTGTGAAAGAACCCGGTGGTTAGCCTAGTACCGGAAAAAGAGTAGGCGACGTTGAAGGCTTACCATGCCGGAGATTGGTGTAGTGATTACTGAACTCGAGTAGGTGACTCGGGGAGTGGAGTAGGGCAAGGAAGGTGTCCTTGTAGCGGAACCACTATAAATACTTGTGTTGTAGTTTTGTGCTTCTTACTCTTATCTTTTCATTACTTACCTTTATATGCTTGTTTATCAACATCCAACACACACATCCAAATAGATTGACATAAGTCGATCTAAATAGTTTAAAGGAAGTTTTAATTGGCAAAACTATTTAACCCCCCCCCCCCCCTTCTAGTTTTCCACAATTGGCATCAGCCTTGTTACCAAGTTTCTTGAAGTATATTGTACTTTAAAACTTGATACGATCCATGGTTAATTGAAAACTACAAAGAAGGTTTTCATAAAAACAAACACCATGTTTTTCAAAACTATATGTTTGGATTTTGAGTTGATAACAACATTTTTCTTATTTATTTTTTCATTTAATTGCACTAATCCTCTTTGTCATGTTGATTAGTCAAAGCTCATACCCTGCTTTAGGAGAATTGGTAACAAGAATACCTTCCTTAAGAAGGTATCTTAAGCGAAAGGGGAATCGTCTAAGTGACATGTCATTTAAAGACATTGCATTCCTAAGTGCTAGAGGTATGATTTTCTTTTCACTTTGTTTGATAATTAAGTATACCTATTTAGGTATTTATATGATTATCTTTTGTGCTTATACATATTTTACATGAAGCTTCATTAGGAAGCCTTTCTTTCACATACGTGTTATATTTCTCTTCTATAGTCGTAGTATATAAAACTTTTGTTTTATTTCTTTTAATCCAATAATAAAACAAAACACGAATTTCAAAAATTCCTCCTTCCTTATTAATAACCCCACCGTCGGCCACTCTACCAAATCCTCACTTTTTCAAATTTTCCAATTTCAAAAAATCCCTCTCATTCAAAACTTCATCTTCCTCTTCATCTTCGTCCTCAACGAAAAAGAAGGATCATCTTCAACATGGTTTACATTACAGTCATCGCCTCTAACACTTATCGCTTGTGTTCCCTATGTTGAAGTTCACATATGGAGACATTTACTTTGTGTTGTTAATCTACATTGGGGTTATATACCCAATCCTTTGTATCATTCTTAGTATTGAAATGAAATATTACTAATAGTCTAGTTATCTAGGTTATTATGTGTTTATCATTTTTCTTTGTGTTATACTTTCTTTCATACATTAGAAGTCATGAATGCATGTTAAAAGAAAATGTAGGCTAAAACACATATCTTGGTATAAAACTATGAGATGAAAAGGAACTGTGGGATCCGTCCTACTGAAAAAAAAAGTTTTTCATGCAAAAACTACTATCTTTCTAAATGTAATAATCCACTATGCTGTCAATTTTCGGCTGAGAAAAGCTTAGATTGGGATATTTCCTTCTTCACAAGTGCAGGTAATTGTTTATGTCTATACAAGTCTCTTTGGTTAGCAAAACTATCAAATTTTGCATGCTTTAAAACTTAGTACTTGACCCATATGCAAGCCATTTGGAAAGTCCTCTTCTCAATAATTTTAGTTTAACATGTATGAGATTATAAATAAACCCAATTGCCTAATTCAAAATTTGATGGGCTGAAATAGGACATGTAATCTCCCTATGCATTTGAAACATTATAAACTCATTTGTTCTTAGGTGGGCTCTTTACATTTTGACATTTATGGACAAGTTTTCCTAAAACTCTACTAGGTCAAGCATCACAACCTAAAGTATTTTGTACAAGACTTGACGTCAAAAGGATAAAGTTTCATGTCGATTTGGAAAATTGTAAGAAAATGAGTTTCAAGAGCTTCGATCTTAAAGTCGAGATTTAAATTTTCTATTGGAATTACTTTACTGTCATTCGAGTAGAACTTGGGTTTACATATGTTGTAAAACTTTTGGTACTGTTACCTAATTGCCCCTCCTAATTTTAGTATCAAAATTGTATCTGGACTTCTTTTTTCCCTCTAGACTATATTTTATATTGTACATGGACTCTAATTATCATTATTGTTGTTTTTTTTATAATCATCATGCAGGTATTCTAACAATACAATATCAAATACAATCTTTGGAATTGTGATATGGCCAAATGTAAATACTTTGATATAGTCTAGCATGTGCTATGTACGGGGAGCCTGAAAAGATGCATATCAAGAGAAGAAACTCCTTAAGTACCATGGTAGTAAAGGTGGCTAACTCCACTAATGGGCAGGTCGGGTGATGGGTCAAAGTGAGTAATTTATTTGTACAGGTTGAATGAAATGGATGGGTTTGGTTGATTTCACCCATACACTATTTTTTGAAAACTAAAATAAATTAATTTCCAATTTGAGTAAAAAATATATTATTACAGTATGTATATTACATTTTTATAAATTGATTTAATGCTTTAATTACTTTGTGGACGACTATCAAGTTCTGCCCATTTGACATGTCACACGTGGTTCTTTTTAAACTAAATGCGTTATTCTTACTCGCTTCTCGTGGGAGAAAAAGAAATTTGAATCGACCCACTTATTATTAAATTGGTATATATTGGAGCGTATGGTGTTTTGTTTCATCTTTTGTCAGGTGTGTTATGCATTATTGTTCATAACATCTTTTCTATTTTAGAGAAATCCGCTGTGAGCTCACTTGAGATTTGAGGAATTGATAACAATGGAGGTACAAAGTTGTATCTTTATAAGTATTATAGGGCCTTTATTTTCAATTTTTACTTTATCATATGTTCAAGGATTTTCATTGACAATACATATGTGTCAATGGTTTCTTTAAAAAAATTTGTACATGATAAATGTAGTAGGCATATGCTTTAATGAATCGTGGTCTTAATAAGGAAATGTAGATTGGGAATCGGATTATAGCAGTTAGATATTGACAGTTAGTGAATGTGGTTAGTTGTTCATAACAATAGTGCTTAAGACAATTGTTTAGAGTGTGATTGACTCTTTTAATATCTTTCTGTATATAGCCTTTGTTCTTTCTATAATTTGATAACTAAAATTCTAAGTAAATCACTATGAGATTTATGTAATCTCAGTAGCTACAATTGTCATATTACGCATCTACAAAAAATAAAAACCAATAGAAAGAACTGGATTGAGTAACTAATATAGAGGTCAACCAACATGGCCATGACACAACTTGACCCATAATCGCCCACATTTACCCATTCTGGCCCATTTTATGTTGAACGGGTCTAACGTCTTTGCAAAGACAAAAACACAGAGACTGCATATTCACGAAGTTCAATTGTTAGTATGTACTATTTGGCTATTTTCATGAATAACCTTTTGGTGCATGTTTCTTAAATGAAGTTCACTCTACAAATAATTTCCCACTATCTTATATCTGCGTCGAGTTTCAAATTTTAAATAAAAAACAAATACAAAACTTGGTTATATTTCCAGTTTCTTTTCATTATAAGAGATAAGTAATTTTGTGAAATTGAGGGTTCATGGGATGTCTTTAACATCAACATAACTATCCGAAGAAAAAAGAATGGTTTTAAGATAAATCAAGTTTGGTATCAATGGTGAATGTGTACAAAACATCACAAAAGATCAATAAGCTTAAGCTTCAAGGGCTTCCTGTATTTCATATTTTGTTGCGTACATCAAAAGCTTAAGATTTTTACTTTGTTGGTACTTCGTGAACAAAGACGCGAAGCATATCGCAAAAAGAGCTTTTTATGTCTAAGATTGGTTCAACACCACTTACTATAGGGGGTTTGTTATGTAGAGTTGGTGGTTTTTCTAATAATAGTCTTAAGGGGTGGCAGTCATGTCAGCATACCTATCTCATACCTAATCACCCACCAATAATATCCTTCCATCTCATCTCATACCTAACCATAGATTTTTAGTGGCAACCATGCCCAATCCATACCTCACATGCATTAATATAAAATGAAGCAATATGATTGGTGGTAATTAATATAATGCATCCTTTGAAAAGAAGCAACTAGTACCTGCACACAAACACATGCATGCTTTGCTCCCACACCAATTCGGTGTCTTTCCCCGATTTTGTTCATCAACAATCGATATCGATTGGGTGGCATCGGTGTTACCGATCGGTATGGGTGATACCGATGCCCACCCCGCTTCCACTGCCACCCCCCTTAGTCATGATCAAATTTATTGTTCAGATTTTTGTGAATTTGCATAGAATTTGTAGTTTATGCAAAGGTTGTCTTGCGGTGAAGGGTCGCGGTTGGGTGGGATTGGTAACGACCATAATTGTATATTGTTTTCATACAACTCGGAACTATTAAGAAGCTTGCACTTTAGGCATAATACCGAGTCTGTGAAACAAAAATGACAACATGACCACTTTATGAAATATGTTTTGTGTTTATATATTATATGGTAGCCAGTCACGTTACTAGATGGAACCTCATATGTACATTTTAGAAATAGGACTCGTGGACATAAACTTAGTGACATAATATTGGATATTTATATCGAACTATATGGACCATATGTAATGAGTGTTGATTGGCACACTCTTACTTTTGATTCGCACACACCAATGTACAATCTTTGAAAGCAACATATGATAAATGTACAACTACTTTAAGCACAGTTCGGAGTGTGCAAATAAAAAATGAAAGTGCACAAATCATTAGTCATATGTAATGCTATCTACTTTAACATTGTTTTTTGAGTCATTTAATGTAATGGTAAAGATAAAGATGGTCTCTGTTGTGCTTCTACGTCACAAGTAAGTTCAATTTCACACTTGAAGATTTCCAAATTTCCAATTCTATGATAGACTATAATAATAACATGATCCATGAAATGTTGTATAAGTGATAAACTGATTAACATTATAGTTTTAGTATAAAGTTCGTTCATTGAGATTCTAATTGAAATTATAATGTACATGATAAAGAGAACCCTCCTGTTACTTTTGCTATAGCTTCCTGGGATACCAAAAATGTAAACGTGACCATTTAACCAAGTTTTGGATTGTCTGATTAAAGTTGTATTATCGCAAAAGATACGAGCGGTTAAATGTTACTATCATTTTCTTGCTTAAAAGGATCATATCATTATGATCTCATGTGTTACATAGATGATCATCATGAATACATTTAGAAAGGACATTTTGACAAAGATGTTGGGTTTTACTCATCATAACAATTATATAAAAACAAGTAAACATCATCAAAGCATGCAGCGGAAGTAATAGGAATAATACTTGTAAATTAATTAACCGAATCAAAAGAACATGCGTACCTTTTAGCGAATCAAGAACACACGATATCAAGAACAAGGAACAAAACCCTAAACCCTAAAATTAGGGTTTATGCAATTCGACCCAATTAAAGTCGACCTCCAAGAATACCAACATAAGTGTATTGGCCCTTCGTTCTTGTACACACGTATTAGTAGCGAATCAATGAGAAAAGCTAGGTTCTTGATCACAATAGATTAACCAAACATCTTTGTTATGCTCAAGGTGACTCGTAAATCCCTTACAATGGGGATTCACTTCGTCGACCAAGGACAAGAGGAAAGAAAGAAGAAGTTTGGCCTTCTATTGAAATCTAGTGTTCCCAAGGATGAATACATAGGGATGTATTTATAGCCTTATGGTAGATGTCAAGTTTATTATAGTTTCCGATGTGGGATTCTATAGTTTTCAGCCAAAACAAGCCCAAAAAAGGATTCCTAAAACCTTCTATTGGCTTGTTAACTTTTCTTCATATCCCGTTGACATTTAACGACCGATAATCAAAACTCCGTTAAATCCCAACTCTCATTAATTGTTTTATTCATGATCAAATAATTAAATACAACGTTTTATATATTAATTATTTATACATTGATTCTCATACGTAATGTGTGCAATCCAGAAGTCTCGAGTTCGAATCCGGTCATACTAATATTAATAATTATCCATAAACCTTTCAGCTCCCACTTGGATATTACTTAATATAGTAATGACATTGGTTAATCTAGCTTTAACACGCCAATTGCCCCAGATCGAATCAGTATGGTCTCTGGAAAAAACCATTTAATGATTCATCATTTTACTTATCCTTTTACTTCTAATACTTCATTAACTGTGAATATGGATCGAGTCATTTCACAAATTAATATTTAGTTTCTCGTTATATCTGATTGAAAAAGATTACCAAATCATCTGAACGTATTCGAGATAGATCTTGGGTAAGGCCTTACAAACATCTTGCCAATCCTCAGGGGCCCCAACAGTTATGCTTTGAAACAAATTCAAAGGAGTAAATTCTCTTGACTACAAGCATAACTCATGAACTTTGTAACACTTCTGAAAATAGCCCTTATAGCTGCGATTACGGATAGCGTTAGACTATCTTACACAAATGCACTACATTCATATCATTTGCGGTATCTCAAGTCTGAGGATAAACACTTCATGATATACTTAATGACAAAGATCCAAAAGTATCATCATGTAAAGTTGGGATGAGTCCTATATTCAATTCATTGAATATCATGTGAATTTGGCATGTCCCACGCATCAATATACTTAAAAAGTATATTATACCAAAACTCAGATTTGTCTTAATTCAATGACATTCCCACATCATTGATTGACAACGGACCTTTAGAATAACATAAGTTATTCACGGATTAAACATGCAAATATAGGATATAATATTAAGAAAATGAAAAATAAACATAACCAATATTTTATTTCATTTAAATAATATTTGTTCAAAACATCCCTTATCCAAATACTAAATAGATCAATGCATGATAATACTGGTTAATGAATTATGTCTCAAGTAATGACAATCATACTTGTTGACAAGGCATAATTTCAACTAACTTTGATCTATCGGAATTTTGAGAATACTTATTTCAAGAATTCAACTAGTGAAGTTCTTGTATGTGTGCATTCAAAATATTTTGATATTGCCACATAATATTTTATAAAGTGTGTGACATCCTCAACCACCAAGTTATGACAATCAAACTTTCAAACAATTTTAAAGTTTAAAGCATTCTAATTCTTTATTGTATAATGCAACTATGCTCTTGGTTGAGCACAACTAGTTCACATGGCCATCCACAAGGATGAAATCCTCCCATGACTAGTATTGAGTGTCATATCAATTATACCAGCATCATCGTATACAAACAACAATATGCTCTTTAAAAATTTCGTAAACTTCAATATCTACAGTGTAATGTTTGATGTCTTCCAAACTTTCAAGTTTGTTGGCTATGACAATTACGCAACAATTGCTGTATTGCTCATCAGTAGAATTTTGAGAGCAATTCCAGGCTGAGGAATGTAATTCTAGATTCAAACATATTCTATTAGAATATTCATTACACTAGTTATCTAATAACTTCATTAGATATCAATGTTGTCAAATCATCTTGCCTTTCAAGCATGATACAACAATAACATGATGTACATGAAAAATCCTTGTGTCAAACAAAGATTTAATTCATGTTCTACATATCCATTTTCCAAATGATATATCATGTTCTATTAGACTCCTTTATTTTACCGCACATGTTTATTAATAATAAACATATATTCCAAGGTTGTATGTCTTATTTTCTGAATCTTTCAAGTGAAGTTCCATTCCAAACTAAAACTTAACATTTAGCTTAGATGGAATGTTACTACCCAAAACATATAAGATTTAAAGAAAATAAACATAATACTCCCACTAGCTTTCAGGAATAATTAGAAATTATCTTATTTTAATTTTAAACCAAAACTTGGATTTAATAGTTAAACATAAGAATCATCTCCTAGATGCATGCATATATCCATTTATGGATTCTTGCCGTTTGTACATTTCCAAAGATTATGTGAATTCATACAACTCCTTTGTATTACTTATCTTCCTCGCAGAAGTAATCACACAAAAAGAGTTTTTGATATTCATTGTCGGATTTCATATAAATGAAATTAAGTATGACAATCATAATCATTATATATTTAATGTGCCAAGGAAAGAATATTCAATCACAGTTAATCGCTTAAGTGTGATTAATAATCTTGTCACAAGTCATGCATTAAACACATGTACAATTTTGTCCATATGATTTCTTACACAAAAAATTTAAACCACTAGGGTTTTCCTTCCTTTGAAGAAACTCATCTTTATTAAGATAAACCAAGTTTCCAAAGTTGATTATCTTTTTGAACAGCATCTTAACATTCATAGTATGAATAATTTACCACAATTCAATATTAGGTAATGTATCATTATGATTAACAGGTTTACAATGATCCTGTAATTCATATTTCTCATCATATCAAATATCTGAGATATCCTTGCGGATCTATGAATGAGAATTCCATCATTTTGAGGTCTATCAAATTTGACCTCATCATGATATTCACTAGTATGTTTTAGAAGATTATGTGTTTTGTAATTGTAATTTAATCTCTTCAAGATCTAAACAAAACTCCCACTTGCTTTTGTAATCTAAAGACTATCTATAAATACTTTAGCAATTAGAACAACACTAAATTGTTTTCTTTTGGGATATTACAAAACACATTGACAGTTCGTAAATCTTGTTCACTAATAACTTACTCCATAAGTAGTTTTAACAAATCAGAACTTCAATATAAGACTCAATGTGATTCATCACATTCCATACTAAAATGGTGTCTTAATAATCTTCTAGGTTTGAGTTTTATTAAGTATATCCAATCAATACTCAATTTTTAACCTTGATAACTTTTGGAAGAAAAGAAGATATAGCTATCTTGAATCAAACAATGTAACAAATGTTTGATTCTTCTAACTGAACATTCCATATACATACATTATTTTATTAGATTTAATATTGTAAGAAAATCTAACAATATGTAAGATAAACTTATTCCATTTGGCTTACCTATTTACCAACTAAGTCAACTTAATGGTATAATAGAATATTCAAGTCAATTGCATATTTTATAACATAAGTATTCTTTGACCAAGTCAAAAGACATAACAGTTATAATATCTTACTTTATATTATTAAGTCTTTAAAAGACTTCATGTTTGTGAGTTTATACAGAAACACATAACCATGTATAATTTAAAGTAATTATGAACACCACGCCATGGTTTCAATTAACTAAATTTCATGTTAATAAACTATTTATGTCATTTCAAGAATACACAAATATTTAAAGTAGCATTAGATTACTTTATTTTAATTATGTCATCCTTTGGAGTGTCCAACTTAAGAAACTGCAAAAGCATCCACGCCCGATCCCACGACAAGTGGAGATTTACCTTGAGATTACAATCTAGCCAAGATCTCACTTAACCTAAAATGTAACTTCAAGTGTTTCTATAATTTGAATGACATAAGACATAAAAGTAGTCTATGTTATAATCTTGACACATGTTCTAAACAAGTCAATCTTATTAGAACGTTAATCTCTTACCTCAAGAGAATCCATTAATCATATTTGTATGTGTTGTTCCTTTGCACACAATAAATACTTCTCCCACTTGTGCATAGAACAACATCATATAGATAAACACCATGACATTCGTTTGTTTATGTGAGCAATATGATAGTGTCATAGATATATAAGCAGTACAAGTAGATGTAGGACCACTTAATTATCAAGGAAACGTTCATAACTATCCTTGAGAATATGAATGTCTACATTTTTGAATGTAATGTATTATTTCAAGAAAATCTAGAAATAATCTGAGATACTACCAAGACAATAAATCTTGTAACTCCCACTGAATTAGACAACGTTACAATAATATCTTATTCAGTAATACACCATACTCCCACTGGATTTGACAACATTGTAAGTGTTTCATTAACCAGTGAAAATAGCGTGGTATTACGTTGCTACCCCTTTGTAAGACCATTCGTAACAATTACTTAGGTACTAAAAGAGTGTATTCTACTCAGTAGATGATGGATTATCCATCAATGCTATTAACTTGAAAAATTGAGCATGCAATTTCTTCCATAATAGGTCTACTATCCCCACAATGGTGTGTAGCACCTTTAATTGGTCAAAGCAAAACAACTAGATAAACTATACTAGTTTGTCTTTTACCAATTTTGCGGTAATCAGTCTAGCTTCTAATTTAATAACTCATAAAATGTCAAACATGTTTTCTAGTTGACTAAAATGTCATATAAGAATTCAATCACCAACAGAGGGTAATGAAATCTCTTAAGGAAAACATGGTGTGCAATTTTCTTAACTATTAAAGTTGCTATGAGTTATACTAGAATTTAGACAATTCTATTGTTCCTAACATACCATTCTCAATCATGAAAAGGAATAGGATTGAGTCTCACTCTTCTTCCATGGAAAAGAGTTTATGTTTGTCTTTTAGTAAATTTTCTTGATCAAACATTTGTTTGAAAACAGAACTGGATCAATTTACCAAATCCCAAACCACGTTTACGGTTTAATGTCGCATTAATACAATCAAAAGAATTAACAAAATTCAATTTTAGTATTTTCGATAATTTAAATCTTTCAAGAAAATAAAATACCCTTGGTCAATATTCATAGTAACCATAGAATTTTCCTTGAATCTAGGACCCTCATTATCATAGTTTCACCACATCAGTTGATTTGCTAGTGATGAAAGTATAGAATAGGTAATTGTCGAAGAACAATAATTGACAAACAAGTTTTCAATTCCTAGAAAATATGGGATTTACAATTTTGCCAAAACAATTAATGCAAAATGTAAGCATGTTTTATCCCATCTAATGCCTTAAGTCATAGGTCTCACTAACTAACTTAATTAAGTTGTCTAATTTAGAAACTGCAAATAATTAAGCTGAGGTCTCACACAACAAAACAATTCACCTTGTTATTGTAATCTAGCTCAAGGTCTCACATAACTAAATTACAACTTCAAGTGTTTCATATCATTAGATGGCATAAACTTAAATTTAAAGGGTATAATTTTTGAAGTGTAATCAAAACTTATGTATAAAGAAGCATGCATACAACTTTATAGCATAATATTTTCGAAAACCTTACATAAGATTTTAATTGCGAAGATTAAATTCTACAAAGTTTTAATCGATGCGTTGAGAAACTTACAACTTTGCACTAAGATGCTTCGTACATAGAATGGTTATACTAGGTAGCTCCAATCGAACTCACAGGGGGCAGAGGACCAGGTAAGCGCAAAAGCATAACCTTAGACATCCATTCAGTGCGACTGTGCGCACTTCTTAATTAACCCCTTTATAGTTTGTTCTAGTGGGTGAGCCGTTCTTACCGTTTAGTACAGTCGCATCAGTCGATTAAAAGTTCAAGATTTAATACTTAGAAGACAAATCAAATTTCACCATTATTTAGTCCATTTAATTTTCTATTCTTAAAAAACCCTTTTTGCTTACTAACGTGTCATACAATATAAACAAAAGGCACATTAATAAAATTAAAAGGAACTCAAATAATATACATATAACTTAACAATTAACATATGTAAAACAATTAGCCACATCCTTAATTTGTTCGATAAAAACCTAATAATCAATTCTAGGTTTAATAATGCATATGTTTAACCAAGACTTCCACGTGTTTTCATCAAGTACAACGTGAGCCACATACATCGATGAATCGATTGCGTAAGTCTTAGCTAAAACACATACCACATAGCACATAATTGATTCATTAGATATATTGAGGTTTTCCCCAATTCAATATTTATCAAAACGAATTACATGTGAATAAACTTAACAATTAACGATAAATATATACTTAACAATTTAATCATATAATCAATAATCCATGATAAAACATGCATGTATTTACCATGGATTCCACATAACAATTAATCAATCCCAAGATACACATATAATCATGGCACATAACAATTATCCATGAAAACCACATAAAATATACATGCAATCCTAGGGTTTCTACAAGTTTTACAAAAAATAAAACCTAATTAAAAAATTAAAGGGTAATCGACCCTTATAATAAAAAATTAGGGTTCCAATTTTTAAAACCCTAGAAACCAATAAAAGCATGTAATAATCACAAAGATTCAATTTTTATGTGTTTCGGTAATTAATTACAACGTATTAACGGCTCTTGATGCCACTGTTGGGTTTTACTAATCATAACAATTATATAAAAACAAGTAAACATCATCAAAGCATGCAGCGGAAGTAATAGGAATAATACTTGTAAATTAATTAACCGAATTAAAAGAACATGCGTACCTTTTAGCGAATCAAGAACACATGATATCAAGAACAAGGAACAAAACCCTAAACCCTAAAATTAGGGTTTATGCAATTCGACCCAATTAAAGTCGACCTCCAAGAATACCAACACAAGTGTATTGGCCCTTCGTTCTTGTACACACGTATTAGTAGCGAATCAATGAGAAAAGCTAGGTTCTTGATCACAATAGATTAACCAAACATCTTTGTTATGCTCAAGGTGACTCGTAAATCCCTTACAATGGGGATTCACTTCGTCGACCAAGGACAAGAGGAAAGAAAGAAGAAGTTTGGCCTTCTATTGAAATCTAGTGTTCCCAAGGATGAATACATAGGGATGTATTTATAGCCTTATGGTAGATGTCAAGTTTACTATAGTTTCCGATGTGGGATTCTATAGTTTTCGGCCAAAACAAGCCCAAAAAAGGATTCCTAAAACCTTCTATTGGCTTGTTAACTTTTCTTCATATCCCGTTGACATTTAACGACCGATAATCAAAACTCCGTTAAATCCCAACTCTCATTAATTGTTTTATTCATGATCAAATAATTAAATACAACGTTTTATATATTAATTATTTATACATTGATTTTCATACGTAATGTGTGCAATCCCGAAGTCTCAAGTTCGAATCCGGTCATACTAATATTAATAATTATCCATAAACCTTTCAAAAGAAAACTTCAATAATGTAGCAACTTTTCCGTCATTAGCCAGGGAGCTCAATTGTGTTGCAATTTCCGCTTGCCTTCCACGTGGGTATAACATAAGTTTAAGATAATCAAGCTTCTTTTAAACAATGATTATAGAAGAAAAAAAACACTATTTGTTATTTAACAGATAAAAATACATTAACAAAAAATTTAGAGAAAACCCCGTGCGTGCACGGGCATTATAACTAGTTATGATCTATGGAAAAAATGTAATGCACAGAAATGCAAGTACAAAAATATAGTTAAGTACGAGTATATATTAAAAGACTTAGTGGAAAGTAGAAGTAAATTTAAATAGATAAAAACATACGTAAAAATTACGAGCACCAGATAGCTTAAATCAAATGGTTTCATTTTGAACTAGGGAACTACATAATGTTGATACCAAACACAAATGCCAGCAATGAGGATTGCAAGACCATATCCAGTGTCGTGAATTAGAGGATTCACAAATGTATTAAAACTATGTATATCAAAGAAATAAATGAGGTAGTTGGAGTTAATGAAACATGGAAAGTGAATTTGAGTAAATGGTGTTTGACCCAAAATTAAATGTTTGGAGTAAAAACGAATGGAGATAATTTGTAAACTCTATAAAATAATTGGTATACTTAAATTTATTGTGTTTGGACATTTATATCCTCACATAATGTCCAAACACAATAAATTTGAGTGTACCAATCATTTTATGGAGTGTACAAATCACCTCCCAAAAACGAATGGTGTATTTTGAATTTTTGACTGTATCGATATATTTTTATTTAAGACTAAATTCTTTGTATATAAAAAGATGTGTACGTATTTTGGTCATCTGGTCCCCAGTCTTCACTTACAAGTTTAGACACCTAAAGTTGGCCGATAGATACGTATTTTGGGTTCCAACCCTAATCACATTATACTATAAGAAAGCGGATCTATTAAAAAGAGAGGAAAGTTTGCAAAGTCTAAAAAGAAATAACAACCGTTGGATGTGTCAAGATCTAGATTCCATTCAAATGGTAGGTTTCTAAAGAGGTCCAGTCACAAGGGTATCCTCGTCCTTTCCAAAATTAGTCAATACTCGTATATTTTATATGGGTACCATTTTTTCATTCTCTTCAGATCTCTAAAACAACCAATTTCAGTTCCAATTATCATCTTCATATTATCAACTCATTATCATCTTCATATTACCAGCTTTGACTCGCCGATCTAAAAAACGTGAGCAACAACAACAGCGCGTGATATCCACGCATCGCAACCATAACGATGCACAATCACCAGCATCATCAGAATAACACTCCGATGACGCCGACGGGGGTGCGGTGGTTTAACCACCGTGACCAGACATTGATCATTTCTTTTTGGGAGAGAAAGAGGGTGTTTTTGTGATTTTTAGGTGTGAATAAAAAGTGTGAGTCCAATGATCTTTTGTTTTCCGCTTTTTTGGATGATTGATTGGTTGAGTGGTTTACACAGAAAGAAGAAAATGGAACAAAATGTTACGAAGGAGATGAAGGTGGGTGACTGTGAGAAAAAAAGTTAGCTAATAAAAGGTTTGTACTTTATTATTAATATAGTAGATGAATATTTAAAAAGAACCATTGGGTTGATTTTAATGATTGGAGTTTTGAATGAGAGTACGAGTGTATTTTTTTTTCTCTTCTACCTTTTTAGTATTGTTTCATGGAAAGTTGGACATTTGGTCATGTTTTTTGATTTATTGAATTAGATGGATGAATAAAAGGTATTGTTCATTAATAAAAATAGGTGTTGTTTGTTCATCAATAAATGTATTGTTCATCAATAAAAAATTTGTTCACTAGTTATCTAAAAAAAATCGCAATGTTCATCTGTTAAAGTCATAGTGTTCATCAGTTCATCAATTAGTTTTTTCTTATGTTACATTTTAATGTTCATCAGTTTTCTTTAATGTTACATTATAATATTCATCAGTTACATCACTTGTTCATAGGTTTTTTTGGTTCATCAGTTTGTTAGTTAGTTTTGGTCACCAGTTAATTTTGTTCATCAGTTATTTTTGATAATGTTCATCAGTTCAAGTTACTATTGTTCATCAATTCATCAATTTTTTAATAAAAATACAATGTTTATCAGTTCATCAGTTATTTTTGATATTGTTCATCAGTTATTTTTAATAACGTTCATCAGTTATTTTTCAGTTATTTTTTATAATGTTCAGCAGTTTTCGAAAAAATAACGTTCATCAGTTATTTTTGATAATGTTCATCAATTATTTTTGATAACGTTCATCAGTTATTTTTTATAACGTTCATCAGTTTTCGAAAAAAATAGCGTTTATCAGTTATTTTTGATATTGTTCACCAGTTATTATTTATAACGTTCATCAATTATATTTGATAACGTTCATCAGTTATTTTGATAGCGTTCATCAGTTATTGTTCATCTTTAACGTGCAATATCTCACTCATATCATATCGGATTTGAGTGATTCAAATTTCTGGGTAAAGAATGATCAAAAGCCTACAATTTTCATGTTTTACGTTTTGTAAAATTCTGTTTTTAAACTAGTCAAAATTAGAGCCGAAAGTGCCGAAAATTTCAAGAAAATCAACACCCACTAAAAAAGTTGGAAAAAAAAGTTGAGATTCATATATCATAATGCATACCAAATTAAAGAGAATTAAATTTAAAAAAATTTGGTGAAATCGATTTTTCATAAAAGTTCGTCGTTTAAAAGTTAATTACATTTGAAGTTTTGGGGTGAAATAAAAAAATGAGTTAAAATGACCAAAATGACCCCTAACCGAATTTAATAAGAAAAAAGAGAAAAATTAGATGGGGGACACATGGCACTCAATGATAGGCTTTCTACACTTTTTAATTTTTTTCACTTTGCATAGGATCACAACTCTATACTCTAAACATAGCAGCCGCTAACATCCACCTTATATCCCCCTCATAAAAAACGCAGCTACGAGTTTTAATTCATTTACACAAAGCAACTAACCAACATCAAGTCAATCCTTCCTTATATCTCTTATTTCCTGGTTTTGATAAACTAAATCACAACTCAGTTTATACAGATCAATTTACAATAGAAAACACTTTGGTCATTCCACTATTTTTATACACATTAGTAAAACATGAGCTACCTACTTGGACCAGTTTACATTTCATTCTTCACCTTCATCTAAACACACATAAAACACACAACCCTCTAAGACCACCATCTACTTTATATGCGGATGAGTGTGGTTTGCTGATTGGCGAGGGGACTTGAAGAGATCCCGCCGTCGAAATGATGAAGAGGTATGATAATTGCTTAGTAAAAAGTGGAGCATTGGAGACCCGACCCGAATAGTCATAATATATATAAAAGATGACTTGCCGACTCCAAACACCCACCCAATCGAAATCACCTTCTTCTATCATCCAAAAACAGATCAAAATCAAATCAATCACTACTCAGCTGGCCAATATAATCAAATCAAAATAACCATTCATGTAGATTTTCTATATCAAATGCTACAAATTATGCTAAGGCGGCTAACGTGAATGGTTACGATGCTATACTAACAGTTGGTACCAAGGGGAAATCTTAGCTTTTTGGCCGCTGCTTAACCAGTGTTCCGTTGATGACTTGATGCTTCGATCTGCACCACCATAAAAATGCCACAATGTACTACATGTGTATAAAGACAACGATAACAATTAAAGAACTACTCCGTAGTATTGTTGTGTACATAAATGTCTCACCAAACCAGCTATGCACCAATCTTTTTAAAATGAAACCAAAGATCAAACTATCTAGTTCCAATTCAACTAGCTTTGAAAACTGTTCCTGTATGGTCAACATTTACATTCAACATACACCTACCTACTAGTACAATGATAAACGTTGTTCACGCAACACCTACCACTCTCAAACATAAATACATCATTCTGCTTCCTTCTTTTCAATAAAAAACAACGCCACTTATTTTTATAATTTAAAGGTTGGATAAGTGATAATATAATAATGAATTTATATTACTGGCCATGACTGTAAAACTCATTCGTACACCATCATGCGTCACAACGGTGCTATTTTAAAGCATATGGTACAGCTACATACACCAAACTTGGTACGTATTGTGTCGATCATGTTCGTTAGTTTATAAATCGCCTCTCTCTACTAATGAGCAAGTCTATAGAAGTTTTAGTTGTAGGTTTTTTTTTTTTTTTAAGTTGTAGTACACTATAAACTCAATAAATTAATAATAGATTGATTAATAAACTCAACATTGTTACAGTCACAGAAATTAAATGAGTGTTGTTGCCTTTCGTTTCAATATTTACTCCCTAGTATTGGCTTTTTAGCCCTAGCATTCATTCATGGCTTTCCAACTACCTTGTGCTATAAAAACCACTTCACACTTTACACTTTACACTTTACACTTCACACTTCAGTTTTACACACTTTGGTTCACATTTCACACTTCACACTTCTGTTTTACAAATCATGACAACCTGAAAACCCTCATAAAAAATGCAGCTACGAGTTTTAATTCATTTACACAAAGCAACTAACCAACATCAAGTCAACCCATCCTTCCTTATGTCTCTTATTTCCTGGTTTTGATAAACTAAATCACAACTCAGTTTATACAGATCAGTTTACAATTGAAAACACTTTGGTCATTCCACTATTTTTATACACATTAGTAAAACACAAGCTACCTACTTGGACCAGTTTACATTTCATTCTTCACCTTCATCTAAACACACATAAAACACACAACCCTCTAAGACCACCACTACTTTATCCGGCCATCTACTCCAGCCATGGACGAAGACGAAGATGATGACAACGACAAGTTGCGATTTACTATTGCTCTTTTTGTCTTGACAAAGGTGTTGTCGGTGGGCTAGGCTACTTTCATAATTATAAAATCTTAATAGGATCCGAAAAACAGGTAATTACTTGTTTAGATTAAACTATAACTGCTATGTTTTTGGATTGTAATTTAGGGATTAGGTTAACCGAGTTTCTTAATTTATCACAAGTTATTTTTAGTTTGTTAACAATTTCTTTGAAATTCATTATAAGATTAAGCACAAATTACTTGTTTAGAGGAGACCAGGGTTTACTCTCAAGTTTTCAAAGTCAAATCAGTGTCTAAACTGAGTACCGTCACAGTTTTATCAGCAATCATAATAGCTTATTAATAAGCTTTTCAAAGTTAAACAACTGAATTTCTGAGGTCTTTGATGGTCAATGGAAATCTGTTTTCAGTTAACTTGGTCTTTGGAGTTGATTCATTAGCTTAAAAGTTTGCTCAAAAGTGGTGTGTTCAAATCTGCATAAGTCTGCAAGTGATATCAGTCATTTTAATAAGCTCACTAAAAGCTCTTTACAGCTCCTCATAGCTGGATCTTTGGTTTCTAAGCTCTCTGGTAGGCATATTTGTAGTCTAAATCTTGTTTGAACCTTAAGCTTGTAGTAACAAGCCAGTGCACTAGCTTAAAAACAGCAGTTCAGGGCTGTTGGTTTGATAATTCTGTCATAAGTGCTTGTTTAGATTTTAGCAGCTTGATTTCTGTTTATTCTTGGTAGCATTAGCTTGTCACTATAGTTTTAGTGGTAAATTAGATTAGTTCTAGCTTAAGAGTAGCTTGTGTTCTGTTGAAAGCCCATCCGATTAGTTGTTTCTCCTTAGTTCATTTTAATAAGCTCTTATCAGCTTAAATATGTTTTGCTGGCTTATTTTCACTAGTTAAAATCCATTTTCAGTTTCCATAAGTTCATCTTAGCTTATTGATTAATAATCATAAGGGTTTTTGTTTGAATTTATTTGCAGCGTGTTAAGGAGAAGACACGCAAATCCATCGCGGATGATGCCGTGAAGGCGATAAAGAAGGAAACAGATGTCAGGTTATCAGTCAGAGGGACGTACTTGACCACATCGAGAGGCTGGATCTTGGGAAAGAGCAAGTTGGGGGGAGGTCGGCGATGAAGAAAACTGTGAGGGAGGTGCTTGAAGATTTCAGAAGAGCAGTTCCCAAGAAGAGGGAGTTCATCGCAGATGATGATGTCATCCTGAGATGAAGATATGCTGGTGACCGACCTGGGGTGTTTTGTCCTACCTTACTAATATCTCTCTGTTTTATGTTGGATTTGGATAGTATGATCTCGATAATCGCTCGCTCTGTTTGTGTTTATGTTTATGCGTTGGATCTGGATAGTATGTCATGGATAATCGCTCTGTTTGTGTTTTGTGCATGGATATTTGGATATTGTTTGATGATCGGATTATTATTAGTTAAGAAGATAATCTGTTTTGATTAATTATTATTATTATTATTATTATTATTATTAGTTAGGATTATTGTTTTGATGGATGGATCGATCTCCGCATCAATCTTCACTCCGCCACCGTCATCGTCACCACCACCACCGTCGCTACCAGCTTCTATCGTGCAACCACCCCGTCAATCTTCACTCCGCCACCGTCACACCGCCGCCGGTCAAATGCGGTTCATTCATAAACACTACGTAATCTATGATCTTCTTCAGGTTAATTAATTATATACAACAGTTTCAGTTATTTAATTTATATAAATTTATTTATTTATTTATTTATTTTAATGTTCAATTATTTATAACAAATATGATGAAAAGATGCATAAAAATTGTGTTTATTAAATTTGCACACCAGGTGTTTGATAAAATGTCTTGAGTAAGATTTTATAATTGTGATGCACTAATTTACAGCATATGTGTTTATTATTGAAGGATATGATATCTTAGGAAATTTGTGTGTAAATTTGCAGTATTAGATTACACATTAGGGCATCAGGTTGTTTTAGGGCATCTGTGTTTGTGGTTGATGCATCATGTTAAAGTTTGGTTTAGCTATAGGCTAATAGGTGAGTCAGGTTTCAAAACAGGTGACTTAACTGCTTGGTTGTGCATCTTATTTTCACCTTAGATTACCGTTAGGCCAAAGACATCATGGTATCATTACAAATAAAGGGATGTTGGAGGTCTTAAACATTTGAGTACACCTGAGATAACTTTTTGGTTACTGGCTTCGACCTTATCCATTGCGTTTTTACTCAAGTTTTCTAGCTTCTTTACTTCATTTGGTTCATCTGATGCACAACTACACCAGTATTTATTAGTTTTAAATTTAACAGGTTGTAATACACCATCTATTTTAGTCCTGGTCAGCGGACATATTTTGCTTTGTTAGTGAACTGGTTCAGGTAATGTCAGGGGTCAAGCTTACAGAATTTGATGCTTTTATCATGCAGAGTTCAAGTCAACAATCGAAGTCAGAGTTGGATCAGTATCTGGAAGTTTCTTTTGCCCAGGTATCATGAGTTTGATGTTATGAAATGGTGGAAATTGAATGATTCTAAGTACCCGATTCTATCAAAAATGGCTCATGATACTTTGACTCTCCCTGTGTCGACTGTTGACCGAGTCCATTTTTTATACATGTGTCAAAGAACTGGATCGCTATCAGTGCACTTTGAAGCCTGATATGGTTGAGGCGCTTTACTGTGCTAAGGATTGGCTGCCTAGAGAACAAATAAAGATTATGGAGTCTCTTGTGAAGATGAAATTTCTAATATAGCTCAGGGCTTGGTGTATTGGTGTTTACACAATTTCTTTGTTCTGTTTTTCTTTCAATTGTGCCTATTTGTGAATGTTGTGGTAAATTGGTATTAAGTGGGTTTAAGTAATATGAGTTTAGTTGGTTACAAATCGGACCCGACATGTGTTGGTTTAATGTTTGATCCTATATCTGAATGTTTAACTATCAAACATCCTACTGATATAATGCTGCACACAAATTATCACCTAAAAAGAATTATCTAAAGAATAAGTAAAAGGATAACAACGCACATTCTGCGTGAGAGCATTATCCTTGCTGCCACAACCTATTGAATCTCAGCATTGGCTATGGGTCAAAATGGCTTCTGATAAAATGAACCATTTTCAGTAAATGTGAGGGTTAAGATGTGTTAAGTTGGGTTAGGTTGGGAATGGCTGTCACCTGCAAGATATAAGATAAATCGAATTGAATTTTACCTGTCACATGTACTCCTCCCTGAGCTCATGACCAGCTCATGGTATACTTGTTCTGTTCTTAGAACTCTCATGTTGCAGACACCAGAATTAAATTTTTTCCTAACGTTATTATGATACAACATTAGCATTAATAACAGTCCCTATAGCAATCAATTAGTAAATATCAATAATAGGAAGCATTTCTATATTTTTTTTATGTTGAGACCATAATCCAAGATTGGCTTGGCAATCCGACATTCTATTATTGATCTCAGCAGCCTAAATTACGACTTTCTTGATCATTATTAAGTACAAAAAACTATTATGTACCTCCCACTACAAGTTTAGACCAAGACAAAGCTTCCAAGAATATTAGAATTAATTGAAAGAACTAAGCTATAGTAATACTTGAGCGTAAATTCAAACTTGATTTCAGTTTAACATTACTTACCTGAGCAGACCCAATCTCTCATATATTATAGAATCGGAGGCTTGTGATTAGTAGATTTTGCATTAGTATTAGTTTACATCTGGAACATCAAAGTTCAAGTTGCAAAGGAGGTTGCTATGTTCTTAGTTTGGCAAGACATTTAGAAGGAAGGCATAATTTCATGTATATCCTTGTAAATTTCAAAAATTACATATATATCCTATTTACAAGTTTTTTTATGCATAAAGTACAATACTTTTAATGCATGAAAAGGATATATATGTAATTTTTGAATTTTGCAAGGATATATATGTAAATGCCCCTAGAAGGAAATACATGTGCGATGAACTTTAACATCATTAGTGCACTCGAGTGATTAAAAAGCCATGGATTTAAACATTTTACCTATTTAGTATGATTTGAAATGGGGCGGGTTTACTTTTGCACCTCTGCAATTAGCATTGTCCTGATTCACACACGGGTTCTACCTCCTTGATATGAATCCTGTCCTTGTCTCACTTCTGCAATTGTTGGTGCAGATTTTTCAGCCAACTGCTGATGCTGCTGGTCTTCCTTGATTGGAACTGGTCGGGTTGGCACAAAATCTCAGACCAATAGTGGCTTAACATACGGGCAAATTAGGAGTTTCCTCCTAAACACAAATGCACAAACCGTCACTTCAAGTTTTCAAAAACAATAAAGTAAAAAGTATTACAAAAAACCAAAATACGTATCACAACTGTCAAGTTAGCAAAAAATTAACAACATTATCAAGTAGTAGTAACAATTTATAACACTCGATCAGCAAGAACGCCTTAGTTACTGTTCATAGGTTGAGGACACGAGAAAAGTATGGTAGGCATAGACATATGTTTGGTCGTATAACTTAGTGTTTGGCTAATCCAAACTGCTTTAATTATGTGTTTGGCTGCTGCTTTTAATTTAAAAAGCCCATTTTTTCGGTAAGCTTAAGGCTGAACACGGGTCAAGTTATTACATGTCGAAAGGGTTGGGTTGAACCGAAAACACTTTTTTTCCTTCTTTTAGTCTATATACAACTAATTTGTTAAGTAAACGGGTCGAAATTGTCAATGATATGTAGCAAACTTACTGATTTTTTGGCAAAATGTGAATACGCGTATATCTTCTTGGTGCCCGTGAAGCGAGTAGATAGAACCTTTGTCCACATTAACCGGTGCCAAAGAAGACATATATTTGAATCAATTATGCCTCTAGACGGAACACCACCAAGCCATGTGCATCAAAGAAGAGTATCCCAAAAACTACATAAGAATATTAAGAAGACGTATATTTACAATATAGAACACCAAATTAAAGAGGCACACCACCTCTTTGTTTGGAGGATCATAACCGCTAAGATTTGCAGGCTGAAAAAAATCTGGATGAGTTGCATCAATCTCTTCGTGCAAAAAACTAAACCGTCTTTAGAAAGAAGTTATAAAAAAAAATCACTTATGAGCAACAATTTTATAGAACAGTTATGCTAATACCATATGCATATGGTTGATAGTAATTGTATCTAAACACAAAAGAGCATTCAGAAACGGAAGTGAGCCCAAAACAAAGAAGGTACCTAAGATTAAGATCACCGTGGTCCACTAATTTCTGTCCTTGTTTGTTATGACAGGGGCGTGGAGATAAATTGAGAATTCACTACCATTTGAGTATTTCCTTCTAAGTTTCACTTGCAAGTTGCAACTAATAAGCTTCACATAAACTTTCAGCTAGCTGCGATAATAAAAACTAAATTAGTGATGGAGCTAGGTCATGCTAGCTTTTGGTAAAATAGTTGCACCATATAAGTGGTTTATCAATAGTTTGCAAGACGAATTCTTTCATTCTTTTGTCACATTTTCTTCCCTTTGGAACACGGTTTCTTCATCTTTCCAGCCATTGTTTGGCAGATATGTATTCATTATACGGAATGATTCAAATTCAGAAACAATCACTCTGCCATCATGTACAGAGTAAATGGTGGCAACAAACATAACAACGGCACATTGACATGAGTCCATGACCAGATTAAATGGTGGCAACAAACACACCAACACTTCGATAGAGCCTCTGTTCGTTTCGCCTGCAAAAATGGGTAATACTGCGTATGGGTCAGTTTGACCAAAAACGTATTTCGTCCCAAAAAAAAATATAAATTATTGGTGCATCAAATACGGTCAAAAACATTATATTATTACAATAATAATGTAAGATTTTTTAGGAGGTTATATAAATTAGAAATGCACTTTTGGGTGAATTTTGGCCCATTTATCACGGTTTCTTTCTCTGCTTTCCCCTTTGACCCATTAGAGACATGCTATAACCCAAGTCACGCGTTGATAAGTAATAACGCTAAATAAAAATGAAAAGAGGGTCATGATCTATCAATAGCAACGATTTATTGTTTGTAAATATGTCAAATGTGGTCATTTTAATTAAAGATGAGACCATCTCTTGACACCACATATATATTGCAAATTTTTGGAGCATGTTTCAGAACAGCCGACGGTATTCCAGCTTCATAAAATGTCCTGAAAAAACTATCTAAGCATGGGTTATAAGAACGACGAATAAATAATGATAGTAATAAAACGAAAGAAAGAGGCACAACTCGGGACTTTGTTCCCTTTTTTGTAGTAGTGAGCATACAATGAAGAGGCTGGGTGGTGTAGAAGGCGGAACAGACTACCTCTGTAACAGAAACATGAGAAAGTTTTGAGACCCATTGTAAGTTGGCCAGATGGACGGGTTCAGTAACAAGTAAACTTGGTGGATAAAACAGGTCATTATTGACTATGAGTGGGTTCAACTCTACAAGAAAAAACTCACCTAGGGAGATACTCCGTCACAATTGAAAAAGGTGGGTGCCTAGTGACCGCGCCCATGAAGAGAACGACATCAGGATGGCACACACATTTCATTATCGAAACCTTACAAGAAAAGCTAAAACAGATGAATACTAAGTAATCGCTTCTCAAAAAATGAAGGCAGGAGTCAAAGATAAATGTTATTATATCTTAGCGGTATACCTCTCTCAGTAATTCCATCATTTGATTATCATGAAGGTCTTGGGCTGTCAACATCTTAACAACAATATCCTGCAGTAAAACCAATTTATTCTTTATATAAATTTTAACTTTATTAATATAAAGAAATGAACATATGCACTATGCAGTACTAACCGAACCATGCCACCCTGAACGATATAATTATCACTCTTCATTCTCATGTTATCACATTTAATTTTAAATTTTAGTATTCTATAAAGATGAATAAGGGTTACGGATCAGAAATACGTACCAGCACCAACACACTCCTTGATATGCAAATCAGCCTAAGCTATCTCAAGCCAGTCCATTGCCAGAGAAGGCTCGAGTGTTGGGTATCTTGGGGAAGTTGCAGGAAATTTTTCTCTCTGTATTCCATTGCTCTTAACTTCTGGCTCGATATTACCATGTAATTTTACTTTTGAAGCGTTTCTGCCTGAATTGATGATTGTCCGAATTTCCAGCTATAGAAATTTCATTCTTGTTGGCTTTTTGGATAATCAAACTATCTTCACCACATAACGCAATAGTGGTGACATCTGATCAGATTGCATGTAACCACATTTAGAAAGTTTATAATTAGTTATGATCAGGCATATTAGAAGAAATTCAGAATAATATATCGTTAATCTTTTTTCCCAAGGTGTTCATGAGATTCTTGCTTCTGTATATACGACAATAAGTCAAGATACTTATTTTTAAGGGTTCTTCTCTTTAGCTAAGTTAACATCTTATGTACGAACATAAACACTACCAACCATGTTTCGGCATTTTATGGTAAATAAAAAACGAACATTGATGTTTTGCATTAATAAAATATGTAATACCTGAATGTAAAGTGTTTTTAGTAGGAACACAAATTCTTGATGTGGTTTTATTGTTTCTTATTTGCCTTTTTGACCTTTAAGTTTTGCAGATCAACCCTGCGTTTTTAAAGTTTTAATTTTTTTTTATAGTTTTGACACTTACAATTTTTAGCTCAAACTTTTCTTAAAAAACGAATTTACAAATTCTTTTGACAAAAAAGGAAAGTATTTAGTTTTTTTTAATTAAACATATTTACTAAAAAATTCAAATTAAAAAAATTATTACTTAATAAGGGAAAGTTGACTTTTTTAAAATGAAAAAGTCCGCACTTGAGATTTTGTTTTATTATATAAGAGATTAGACAGTTGAATTTTTTATATAAACTGTTTTACCTGCTTGTAATTTACTCTAAAAAATAAAAGTGTGTCAATCACTTTCCTTTTTATTGGCTTATTGCTATATAGGATACTAATAAATAAATATAACATGTATATAATAGTAAATCTATACTATATATTAAATCACAAATAACTTATTTTTTTTAAAGTTAAATAACTTAAAAGTTAGTAATGTGTTATACTCAAAATTTCTTTTTAAATTTCAAATTCTTTTTTACATACATTTATTTAAAAATGATAACAATATCTACTAATAATTTAATAGTTTAATCATTATTGTTTAATACTCAATTTTTTATACTTCGGTTTTAACCCATAAACCTTCTTTCTCGCAATTACCACAATTTGAACTCGCAAGAGCATATCAAAACCACAAGTTTGCAAGTATAGTTATTTGACGCTATAAACTGTTGTTTTGTGCCGATATTCGTCCAATATTAGTAATACATACACGCAAAAAAATTATCGAAAAAATATGAAGAAATCATTAAACACAAAACATGGTAAAAGCACTATCAATAAAACAAGAGTTAATCACATATTTCGTTCTTTTAATTTATACACAATTTCACATTCCGTCAAGAAATTTCATTTTATACACTCGCCGTATATGTAATTTTTTATTTGTAAATGACTAAATAAAAGGCCGAAGATGATTACGTGTAAATTGACCAAAAGCACTCTTATATGCAGAGTCTTAACGATGACAAACTAACTAATGTTAATCAAAAGACTCGTACACAAAAGCTAAATTTGCAATTAAAATCTAACTGAACCATAAACTTCGGTATCTCAAAAGATAAAATCTATTCGGTTTTGGTTTGACTGTTCTTTTTATTTAAGTTCAGTTTTTCAGTTTTTCCACAACCGTGGGTTGTAAACTTAACAAACATCCTAGTTATGAATATACCTGTTAGATTATGTGTATTAGGGATACAACCGACGCATCATACCTCTCCACTTACGCATCATCGTTAGAAAACCAACCCTCAACCCACGCGTCTTCTATGACCAAAAGGGAGAAGTCGGTTGTGGTGTGTAGGATATATTTGAGTGGTGATGTTTGTTGTCTTATTACACATTGCTGATGACGGAGCGAAAATACTCTAAGATGACCGCGGTGATATTTGCTAGGAAAATAAAGAGTATCAAAGAAAGTACATGGGGCAAATATGTAAATAAGAAAGAACAATTGTATAGTTAAACTAAAGCCCATGCATGTTTGTCGATGTACACATTCATTAATCATCGATACAAACTTCAGATTTTCTGTTCTATAAATTATCCCAGGATATCATACAGATTCAAATAATTGAAGCTTAGAATCGATCGACTTGCCATTAATTAAGCTTTTTGAGGTATGATTTACTTGGTTTTCAATTATGATT
This sequence comes from Chrysanthemum makinoi, assembly GCA_910596185.1. Lineage (NCBI taxonomy): Eukaryota > Viridiplantae > Streptophyta > Magnoliopsida > Asterales > Asteraceae > Chrysanthemum > Chrysanthemum makinoi. The sequence goes on along the minus strand of OU343223.1, from coordinate 2,384,459 downwards.
CTTTAAGGTTAATTAATTGCTTATTAGAACCCTTTTAAGATTATGATTTTTGGTTCATTAAGATTAGTGCATGAATTGTTTTATTGACTTAGTAGCTTATATTAGTGCTACAGAATCAACTTTTTAAGACTATGCTTTTTGGTTCAAATCACATCATTAGGATTTCTGAGTGCTTGAATTGTTTTGTAAAAAAGCATCAGCCTTCAATTCGAGTGTTTAGCTTGTTTTCTTGGTTTATTACCTTTTTTTTGAATGTTCAATTGGTGTGCGATGGTATCAAACAGATAAATGGAGCAACAAGTTCACTTTATTCAAGAATCAAAGGTACAATAGTCGGCACAGATTGATTGATAATAACCAAGCTGTTACCAGACTAATAACAAGAACAAAATGATCAAAAGATCAATACAGAAATGAACCAACAGATGCTAATACATAAGGTTTAGTGAGAGAGTGATATAGCAGTCAAGAAGAAGACTGCGTATGAGTGAGTGAGAGAAACCCTAGCCAGGGTTATCTCTTTTATAGAAAAGGAAATACACTAAGCCCCCTTCAACTTTCTCTAAAGCTTCATAAGCAGCAAGACTTAATATCTCTTCACAACAAAGAATAGGAAAAGTGCATAATGAGTCCCTGATAATAAACCTGCACATGTAACAAACATAGCAACATATTTGGACATAGATTATGCAGATGATTTTGAACAATTGGCTTAGCTCTTTTGAGTTTTTTGATTGTTCAGTTGTTTTGTGCCTTTGTTTAGCTTATATAAGTTCTGTTTTGTGTCTTTTTTAGTTTAGAAGCAATAAGCTTTTCGAGATGTTCTATTGGCTTATTAAATGCTAAAAAAAGATTTTTTTTTCTGTATTAGTTTTAAAAGCGATAAGCTTTTTGAGTGTTGGGATTATTATATTCAATTAGACATATAGTTTTGCATTAATAACTTAACCTCTAAATATTGTTGTTTAGATGGAGCAAATTTCCAGTGATCGATTACCTCCCTTGTCTTCCAAATATCCGTGGTTGATTGCCCAGAACATACAAGACGACGAAAAGCAAGATCAGTTCTTCTTCTGCACCATAGACAACGACTTGCCACATTATCGATGTCGAATCCCTGAGCTGCTTGGGATACGCATCCGGGGATTTTTTCATGACTGGGTAATTCTTTCCAACCATCCTTACAACAATATATGGTCTCTTTGGAACCATGTGACTTCTGAGATCATAAGTCTCCCCACTTTGGTTTTGGAAGATGGCGAGTCGTATGAGTCTATCCGCCAGTGTTGTTTGTCAACCCCTCCTGTTGATCCAAGCTCAATTCTTTTGTTAACAAGAACCAATAAGTCTACCTTCTTATTTTGTCCGGTAGATAGTAAACGGGAGGATTTTAGATGGACCGAAATGTCGTATGCCCAGCAGCTAAAGAGACTAACTTCAAATGGTAAATTACTAGATAGTCTAACTTATTGCAATGGTAAAGTATATGCAGGGCCGTCTCGTGGATTTTGGGGGCCCTGTGCCATTCTGACAAAATAGGCCTCTCAAACATGACAAAAGATTTGAATAAGCGTTAAAAATAAACATAGGAAAAGAATATAAAAATTGCCTATAACATATCTATATTTTGTTAATTAGTATGAGATCACATTCAAAGCCATCCTGACATACAAAAATCATTTATAAAAAAATAAAAAAAATAAAAATTGGACTAGCTTTAAAAGCTTTCCTAAATTTGGGTTGAAAGTATAACTTTCTAAAGTTCATATTTATTTTTTAGGAATAAAACAAAAAACTGAGATAAAAGTGTAAGATCTATAAAACCTTAGGGTGGAAAGTGAGGAATACGCATGGTTATCATCTTCCTCACATATTCACAGACACTCGGTTCCTCTATTTTTTTTCTTTTTCTTTGGACGCATGGTTATCAAAAAAACAATTTCCTAAGCTAAATTTCAATCATATAACGTCTAGGTATTAAGTTTAGAATGCATTCTCATCAGCATTTATTTTAAACACGGAATCAACCCAGCCCGGCATTATAACATCGGAGGCCCCGAAAATTTGGGGGCCCTATGCGGTTGATTACTCTGCACACCCTAAAATCCGGCCATGAGTATATGCCCTAAGTACCGATGGTACTTTTGAGGATTTTGTCATATATCTTGACATTGTTGTTAAGTACAATGAAGTTGTGATAAATCTTATGTTATTCAGCGTTTGCCCTTCTGGCCCTGTTAACTCCTATCGTACAGATAGAGACATTCAGTATTTGAAAGGATCTTCTACGGAACTGTTCTACATTGAGATGACTTTTTGGGAGGAAACTGCGCATATAGAGAAAGAACCTTCGGATGTGTATTTGTATAAATCAGACATGACTTGTATAAATTGGGAAGAAAGGGAATTATTCTTCAAAGACTGGGATATAACTAATAAGAATACTAGGTGTGATGACTCGAGTAGTGAATGCTCGAGTAGTGAAGACTCGAACACTATGAGCGAAGAGTTGGACGCGAGTAGTGAGAGTTGGAAAAACTATTATGAAAAAAAGTTGGACATGAGTTGTGAAGTATGGAAAGTAATTGATGACCTCAAAGACGGTATTTTTTATATGGATCTTGCCCGTGATTACTCGGTTTCTTATAGCCCTGTAGTTGCCTCAGAGTTAGGAGGTTTTATACACATTCGTGGTGAAATGGGCAAAACAATATACTCATACAATGTCAAAGATAATACAATCTCGCTATCTTCTATACCCTCTCCTATGCTGCCGACAAGCCATGTGTCAATGTGGGAATGCAGGTATCGCCTTTCAATTAATTTGTGTTTGTTTCTCATATGTGTTTTATTACGGTTCTCTTTTATGCATAATAATACCGTATTATACATTTTCATTATCCCATTTTTGTCAGTTTATTTCATTTTCGGTACATTTGAGTGATTAAAAGACGTTGTCAATCAGTGATGGAGCCAGACTTTTGAACACTGTTTTTACATGTATTCAACATTAATTGTTTACAAATGTTGTTTTAAAAAATTTTCGAAAGTCCATTCGGTTATTAGAGGTTTAAAAAATTTACTCCGTATTCAACAAATGTTGTTTACAAATGTATTCAACATTAGAGGTCTAGTCAGCCTTATCATATATGTTTTAAAAAATTTATAAAGATAACATTGTTTTTACATGTATTCAACATTAATTGTATACAAATGATCATTTTCGAAAGTCCATTCGGTTATTAGAGGTTTTTGTTTACAAAATGACCCAAATCGGACACAAACTATCTTTAAATGACTACAACGGATTTATGGAACGGTATGTTGGTATTATATGCAAAAAAGGGGAAAAAAGACGGATTATATTATAGGGAAGTTGTTTGATGCAGGTTAAAAGATGATCATGAAGAAGCCAAATGCATTGTTGATTATAAAGAAGAGATGGAAAACAACAATCACATATAGTTAAGATCGGGTACAAATAATGGAGTTGAACTTAAAAATTCTTACCTCCTCAATATTCCGTTTGATCTTTTGGAGATGATTATGGAGCTTTGCGTTGTTGTGGAATACATGAACTTCCGTGCTACATGCAAACAATGTCTTTTAGCAGCACCTTTGAACAAATGGAGCAACGAAACATTATTAAGGAGATTACAAACACATTCACCTGTTTCACCTTGGTTAATGGATGTAGACACAAGAAGAGGCATTATCACTTTCACAGATCCTTTGTTGGGTGACAACTATTTTCTGAAAAACTCCAAAGTATTAACTGACGACCATGACTGTTTATGTTATTCAAGGTTTGGTTGGTTATTGTTTTGGAAGAGAGGCTTGAATTGCTTAGTTTTCTTTAACCCTTTCACAAATGACCTCCGGAACCTCCCAGAAACGGAACTTGATTTAGATAGCATCTGCTTTTCGGCACCACCAACTTCCCTTGATTGTATGGTTGTTGGGTTTACAAAAGAGTGTGTTTACATCCACTATGTGAATAAGAAACGGGCATGGCGTGGACTTCGTTTTGACATTAATCCATCACCTGTTTGTTCTTCTGGTTTTTATGGTCGCGATCTTTATGTCTCTTGTGAACAAGGAGAGCTTTTTGTTATTAATAATATTGGGAAAAAAGGTCACTCCCCGGAACGTGTTGAAGCCGAAGCTCCTAAAGGTTATTGTAGATCGCGGACACAATATTTCATAACGAACTGTGACCAACATAATTTACTAGTTAGTGTTGGCAAGGACGGAGAAGCTGTTGAGGTATTCAAGCATAATGAATATGAAGAAAAATGGGAAAAAATAGATAGTGTAGGTAAGCACACGATCTATATTAGTGGCCCAGAAAGTTTCTGTATTGAAGCCAAAGAACCAAAAATGGAGAATAAGATTTTCTTTCCGCGACTACATACCAAGAACAGGAGGGTTGTGTTTTATTCACTTGACACTTGCAGGTACCACACATTTGAAGCCCAAAACTTTCAAGAAGAACATCTAGAGGATTTCTTTGGAACCACGTATCATCTCTCCCTTGAAATTTGGATTGAACCAAGTTGGTCCTAGTTGACACAATAATCATGTTTGTAACAGGTTAAAAATGTGAGTTGCGTCCTTTTATTTATTCATCTATAAACTGTTTGAGCCACGTTGATGTAAACAATTCCCTGTGATGGTTTTTATTGTTTGTGTCGCAAATGTTTGTTATCGACTAATTATGATAGTAATTTTTTCTTGGGTTATCATTTTTTCTGATAGTGGTATGATCTTGTTCTTTATTGCTATACCCTCATGAAACTACATTCTGATCTATGTAAATTCATGTCCTTATTTTCTGATGATGAAGGTGACTTGGTTGATGCCGTTGTCCCTTTTATGGGCGAGTCAACCACGACCGGATGGCACTCTAGCCGCTTTCCAAAAGAGTTTCATCCGAAATGTAGATATTTGAGTTACATAAACAAAACATTCTCTCGGAGTGTTTTAGAACTAATTGTAGAACTATATATCTGGGAAAAGAACCTAGTGATCGTGTTGAAATCGATGAACCAATTGCTCAAACTGAAGCTGAAAAGGTGACAATTGACATTGCAAGTCCTGAAGCCGCTTATATCATAGAGGTAACAATTTATATAGTACTTGTAAATACAATACATCATATACTTTTTCTATATCATACTCCCTCTGTCACAAAATCCCACTCTCAGACTGTGTGTAAGAAAATGTTCTAAGGTTATCAAGCTTTCCTAGGTTTTTTTTCTCTCAGTTTATGGCCAAAGAAGGAGATACATTGGAACCAGATACAAACGTTGCAATTATATTGAAGTCAAGTTCAGGTGCAACAACTCATGTGGCTCCCTCTGAGTCAACTATCACGGCTGCATCCGAGCTAGCTTGCACCTGTTGTTAGTGAAAAGATGGAGAAACCAGCACCCAAGCCCGAAGCTACACCTCCACATGAGGCACCTAAACTATCTTCTCGATCAATCACCTCCGAAAACTTGACCTTCTGAGCCTCAACTTGACCATTCAAACATTTATAACTCACCGATATTGTAGGTCTCAATGACAAAACACAGTAAGCGTGTTGCCACACGTTTGAAAGATTCTCAGGATACTTCTGCGTTGCTGACTACCTTCAATGAAGTAGATATGTAAGTCTACTCCAAACTTGAAAAATGAAGAAACTGTGCTTCAAGCAATTTATGAGCACATAAGATTGCAATTGATGAGCCTTACAGCGAGAAAGTATACTCAAACTATTAAAGTGGCAGAAGAGTGGAATGTTTAGTTGAACTATGTTAATACAGTTGGAAAATAAAGATTGATTGAAGTGCCTGCTGTATAAAGGGTGTTTGGTTATGGATTTATCTTGGAGAATGGATAGTTTTCAAGAAGATATTTGCATCATTAGATAAGCTTTTTACCTTTTGCTCAGTATTTTAACCTTGAATACTGAGATTGTTTAAGCTCATTATAAGAAGATGGCCTTGTACCTTGATCATTCTCAATCTAACAAGCACTGTGTTGGTAGTTTCAAAATTAGATTGGTCTTGGGAGGGATCTGTTTTGTCTATCCAGCGGAGTTGTGTTGTTGGTTGATGAGTGTTTCATAAAGTAGGTTTCCTTGTTGTAAAGGGTAAATGAGGTTGTTGTGGTAGTGCAAGCTGTTAGAATAGAGAGCCATGAAAGATGGGGCTTCTTGGTCCTAGCATTGCATTACTCGGAGGTTAGGTTGGTTTCTCTTAAAGGGTGTGTGTTCCCTGGCTAATGATGCCTGTCTCTCTTTGTCTTTGAGTCACAAATAGTGAGGATGTTGCTGCTATGAATGGTTAAAGGATAAATGGACAGGAAATGTACTTAGCTGGGTATAGCCCCTTTTTGGAGAGTCTGGGCGCTATAGCCCCCATGATGATGCATGGTAAGAGTCATTATAGATCATTGTGAATGATGGTTGAATGGTTTATCGGTGTCTTAAATGTAGTCTGAGGCTATGGTAGTGATTTAGGAAAACCAATTATAGAGAAGTTTATAGTATTGGGTAACTCAAATGTATTAGATTTGAGCACCGGGATCATTCCTAGCGAGAGATGAATGGAATTTTCAACTCCCGTCGCGTTATTCGGGATTTGAATAGGAAAAAGGGAATTTTGATTGATTTCTAAACTACGGGGCAAGGTATAATAAAGGGAAGCAATTAAAAGCACTAAATCTATGATGCAAACAAGTAATTATGACTAATTACGCAAATTAAAACTAAAACGTTAATTACGATTAATCTAAAACGTAAATTAAATGTAAACTAATCTAATTTAACCCCTAAAAGTGATCTAATAATTTTCTACAGCTAAAAATATGATTTTAAAATTATTGAAAATTTAAAACAAATTTTTATGATTTTTCTTGATTTTATTTGAATTAAAACTAATTTTGAACTTTTAAAATAGATTTAAAATGCTACAAATTATGAAAACTTATGAGAAAATTACAAAACTATTTTTCAAAATTTTTAACTAACTAAAAATAATTTTCAAAACTAAATTTGTATTTTTTTGACTTTTTCTCTATTTTCTATGAATTTAAAACTATTTAAAATTAATTAAATGGCTATAAAATATTATTTGAACTAGGAAAAATGTGGAAAAATATTTTTTATTTCTTTTTGATTTTTATTAAGCGACGAAAATTGAATTTATATTTTTGTGAGCTTTTTCTGATTTATTCGTATTGAAAGCTAATTAAAAAGTACTTAAAAACTGTTTTAATTGTAGAAAAATAGTAAATAAGCTAGAAAAATTATGAAAAATTACAGAAAATATCTAAATGCAATTATGATTCTATGAAATTTATGAAATGCAACTAGAGATCACAGGAAAAGCTATTTAATTACTAACTGATAAGGAATAAGCTTATGAAATTAAGCTAAAGGCAAATATAAGCTGCCAGCACTTACCTAAAACTAAGATGAGTCTAAACTGACTAAAAACTATCTAATGCATCTAATATTTATCAAAGCAACTCAATTTAAAGGCTATAAACTCAAACCTGATAGTAAATCAGCAAGTGTGTTCTGTACCACCAACTTGCAGCTTATCCTACAACTATAAAATAAGCTCAAACAGAAATCCAGAAATTGGAATCTCAAGTTCACCTAGCAGAGTACTTATAAACCAAATTTTAGCTTATAATGATCTGTAATGAGCAATTTAGAAACACAAGTCTAAGCTGTTTTAAACTCAGTGAATACTGACTTGAAGCACATGACAATTAATGGTAAAACAGACCAACTTAAAGAGCTTATTTGATTGATTTAGAAAATTTATAAAAATAATCTAAAAAATCACTTGATAAACATCACCAAACAGACTCCTTAAATCCACAATTTCAATTAATTTGGACTTAAAATGAAGATTCTAAAAATCAAAAAGTGACAGCAGATTGAGATTCAAATGGATTTTTTGACTTTTCACATGAACTTTTAATTTTGACTTTTATGAACTTAAATCTTACTGAACAGATTATAGATGATGTTTCTAGATGTAAACTAACCTAAATAAGCTAACCTATATGATCCTCTACCTAAATGTGAGCAAATGCATTACCTAAACTAACTGTTATGTATATGAAATAGAATAAACTCGGATATTGACTTTGTCACTAATGTAGATGTAATTATATGATCTAAATGACCTAAGCAAACTTGTATGAGACTGAATCAATAATAACTAACCACTAAACTAAATGACCTAAGCAAACTTGTATGAGACTGAATCAATAATAACTAACCACTAAACTAACCTTCAGTTCAGTCTAAACCACTAATCCAAACACTCTTTAAGCAACTGTTTTGAACTTTTAACACACCAAATCACAACACTAAACCATAACTAACCTTGATTCAAGTGTTAATGACAATAATAGACTTAAATGATGCAAATGTGACAGCAGTAACAGATCTAAACCAACCACAACAGATTATGACAGATAAGTTTAAATGGGTATGCAGAATTGAATTAAAAGCCAAACTATGATCTAATCAAGTGAAATAAGCTATATCCAGATTATAATAAGCAAACTAAACAGAACTAAACAGGTTTTAACAGATCTAATCTACTAAATCAATTAAATGCACAAATTAAGCCAAATTAGAAAATGAACTCATCTACAACCTCAGCTGAACAGAGGTTCCAACTTAATGGCAGCTACAAGCTCCAGCATATTCAAAGAATAAGCTGGTAACAGTCCCTCTTGCCCCTTCCATTGCAGGTAACTTCCTATGCTTTCCAAAATTCAAATGCAAAGGTATTTTTAACTGAATTGATTGCAGAATTGAGTAGAGGATTATGATAAGCACACACTAAGCTAGGTTGAGCTTATATGAGCTTATAGAAACAGTAACATAAGCTGATTGCAGCTTTAAAACAGACTTGAACTATTTTTTTTTATTTTTCAGTTATTTTCTTAATTTTTATGATTTTTGTTTTTGTAAATGAACAAGCTGAAAATGATGATGAATTAAGCTAAAATGCTCAGATTAAGTACTAATAAGCTATTGGTAATCACTAAAACTGTAATTAAGAGAAAGTGAGAATTTATACTAAAATTACTTTTATTATTGAAAACAGATTACAAATGAAAATGGAAATACATAGATTACTTTTTAACTACTGAAAAACATTTAAGACAGAAAATAAGCTACAGATTCCTACTCAAATTCTACACACTACAATTGTGAAATAAAGAGGGTTTATATAGCTGAGCCAACGAGCTTGGAAGGATCCAGAAGAAGGAAATTTGTGCTTTCTCTCAATCATTTTACACCCTTAGATTAGTTCCCACATCATCACATCAATAACAGCCCTTGATTTGACATCTCCACGTCCCATCAACCAATGATAGCTCACCTTGGCACACGGATTGCCAAGGTGGCATTCTAGTGTCAGCATGTGTCAGATAAAAGTACAAACGTGCCCCTAATTGAAGTAATTTTTTTCTTAATTGTGTTAAGGGTAATTTACGGTTCTTGCCTGGGGAATTTGGGGGTTTTTGTTTGGCGGGTAAATATTTGGGGTTATTTAATTGTAGTTTGACTAAGTTGACCAGTAATAAATGGGGGGTCATGGGATTATTGATTGGGGGTCCAATTGTGGGAAAAGGTTCATGTGGTCTTGAGTGTTGACTGGGTCAGGTGTGGTGAAAGGGTTAAAAACAGATTTGGACTCTTTGATTAATTAAGGTTGTAAGGTTTATTTCAAAAGGGTAAAATGTGTAAAAGTGTGAAAGTAAAGGGTAAATTATGTAATTTCAAGAACAAGGGTTCAAGGGTATCTTTTTCCAACATAGGAAAGATGAGGGACCCATTTTGACAACTTTGAAACTTCAAGGGTAATTTCTGACAATTTCTAAAACTTGAAGGACTGATTTTGCCAATTCTTCAAAGTTGATCCAATCTTTCAAAAATCATCCTTTCCGCATCAAAATCTTCACATTCACTCACTTCTGATTTCCCGGCTTCAGCTTTACTTTTCCTTCTTGTGCTCGGTTTTTGTCTGATTTGTCTTTCTTTTGTGTGTTTTGCGATATCCGTACCTGCACATACATAAACTCAAGAAACCAATAAATATTAGATATAAACGGCTCTTTCTTGGTTATTCTGGGCCTGATTTGGTAAAGAAATGGTATGTGTTTTTGCACATACCAAAATACCCCAGACTAGACGATTGTCGTGTCCTCACGCAATGCAATCAACCCACGCTTCTAAAACAAAGTATTTCAATCTCTTTCTACTAACTCTATGAAAACTAGCAAAGATTCCTCAAAAGAGATTAAGAAATCCTTAATTCTAAAAATGCCCCGTTTACCTTTAATTTCACATATAGATATTACGATTAATCACATTCTGATTATGAGTGACGGTTTGTTGAACTTTCATGTCGATCAATAACTCCAACATTTTTCAAACGACATTTTAGGATCACGGAGTAGGAAACACAACTCAGCGAGGAGTGACCATACGGATAGAATACATCATCTCTGATTTTTCACAAGTCCCCAAACTAAGCGTAAAATCGAAATCATTGTTAAATATGACTTTAGATGCTAAAACTACCCGTGGAAGTTACTTGTGTAATTACCTCTTGCTCCCATTTTCCTATTTTCCTCTATTTATTTTATTTTTGGTGAGAAATGAATTTCTTCATGTTTCTCGTTTCAATAATTTTAATCTGATAAAGATATGAAGCTAAGACGCTAATTAGTTTTCCATCTTCTCTCAAGAACCATTGTCTTAAAAATGAGGTTCACATCAAGGAAATTTTATTCACTTATCCTTTTGACTTTTTCATTTTTCCATTTTTTTTATACTTATACTTTTACTATATGAGCTATGAACATGAAGTGGCACTTCTCCCAATTCAAGACCAAATTGGTGTCTTCACACCTTTTTAGCATGAGGTCTAGATGAGAGAGGCAAGAAGTGAAATAATCTCCATAAATCGAGAAATCGTCCATAAACACCTCCATAGTCTTCTCGATCATATCATGGAAAATGGCCATCATGCACCTTTGGAACTTTCCGGGAGCATTACATAAGCCAAATGACATTTTTCGGTAAGCAAACGTTCCATAAGGGCAAGTGAACGTAGTCTTCTATTGATCTTGCGGGTCGATCGGAATTTGGAAGTAACCAGAGAGACCATCGAGGAAACAATAGAACTCATTCCCCACTAGACGTTCGAGCATTTGATCCATAAAAGGTAGCGGGAAATGGTCTTTCCGTGTAGCATCATTCAATTTCCGATAATCAATGCACACCCTCCATCCGGTGACGAGGCATGTGGAAATCAACTCATTATCTTCATTCATTATTACGGTCATTCCACCTTTCTTTGGGACACAGTGGATAGGGCTAACCCATGAGCTATCGGAAATTGGGTAAATAACTCCGGCGTCAAGGAGTTTTAGAACTTCTTTTTTGATAACATCATGAATTTTCGGGTTAACCATGCGTTGTTGTTGTATGACGGGTTTGTAATCATCTTCCATTAAGATCTTGTGAGTACAAAAACGTGGGCTTATGCCCTTAATGTCGGAAATCTGCCAAGCGATGGCACTTTTATGTTTTTTAAGGACGGCCAAAAGTGCGGTTTTCTCCTCATCTTTCATATTCTTAGCAATAAGGACGGGAAACTTGTTGGGTTCTTCAAGAAAAGCGTATTCAAGATGAGGAGGTAAATCTTTAAGCTCGGGCTCCGAAGGTTTTTCAGACTCAACTTGTTTAACTTCTTCCATGGTAATTTCCTCCGGAGGGACGGAAAACGGGTCTTCATTGAGAAGCCTCTCAATGAGCTGAATATCTCTCTCGATGTCAATATCGGCATAATCTATTTTCGGTGAACTCGAATCATTATGTAGACAAACCTCAATCTCTTCGAATTTGAAGCCACATCCCTCAAACGGAGTGAGGGAAGGAGAAGAATTAGAGATGATGGGTTCAGAAGAAGGTTCAGAAGAAGATTCATAAGTGGGTTCAAATGGAGTGGAATTGCCACTCTCGAGATTATCCATAAAACCAAGTACTTCTTGAGCGTATTCTTCACAAGCAAGATCAATAACGCCCACCCGGTTAATTGAAGCATCATCGAAATTTGAGAAGTAACTTGATGTTTGATTGACGTTGAACGTGATCGCTTCCTTGTTACTCCTTAACATAATCTCTCCTCCATGGACATCAATCAAAGCACGACCGGTACATAAGAAACATCTTCCGAGAATAATGGGTACACGAGGTTCGGCATCAAAATCAACTACCACAAAATCTGCGGGAAAATCAAACTTTCCCACTTTAACCCAGACATCCTCGGCTCTACCGATAGGGCGAGTCGTAGTACGATCGGCTAGCTCGAGAGTTATACATGTGCGGGAAAGTGGAGGCAATGAAAGCTTTTCATAGATTGATTTTGTCATCAAATTGATATTCGCGCCAAGATCGGCCAAGGCGGAGCACTGAATAATTCCTTGAAAGTCACAAGGAATGAGAAACTTGTCGGGGTCACTTAACTTCTCGGGAAGTTTCTTGAGGATAACCGCCGAACAATTCTCATTCATAGACGTTCTTGCCAAATCCAAGATTTTATCCTAATTGTTCAATAATCCTTTTAAGGTCATAACAAATCTAGGCATGAGAAGAAGAGCATCCGCAAAGCTAATTTCGAAGTTCAGCTCTTGAAATATCTGAAAGAATTTTTCCATTTGAAGATTCGCATGTTCTCGTTGCTTCTGATCATTCATTCATGACGGGTACGGAAGTGTTGTTCTTCGGTTAGTATTTTCAGCACTAACGGGAGCATCCTTGAGCTCAGAAGTCGGGAAAACCGTGGGTTGGACATTCTCGGTACTCCCCTTATTAGTAGGAAGCACCGGGTCCTTTGTCACCCTGGTCTCACGGTCTACCATACGAGACGGAGAAGAAGAAGTAGTGGTAGGAACCGTGGGTCCTTCGTAAGCTACACCACTTCGGGTGGTGATTGCTTTCATGTCACCTCTCGGGTTGGGAATCGTGTTACTCGGAAGAGTACCGGAACCCGAGGGTTGAGAAAAAGAGGTAGAAGGTTGATTTGACTAAGAGTGACCAGTCAACAGACTCCTCATTTCATTCATTTGCTTATATGGTTAGAATCAATCTTACTGGTCGTAAAATCCATTTCCTTCTTGAATTCAACCCTCATATTGTTGAGTTGAGTCTGCAATGTTTTAATGGTGTTATCGGTGTTCTTCATGTAAGTTACAAACTCGTGATTCGGAGCAACTTGATGAGGTGGTTGATAAGGTTGTTGAAGAGGTTGTTGATAAACTTGAGGTGGAGGAGCTTGGTAGTTTTGATTACCATGATTGAGATTAGCTCATCGGTGTTGATTGTAAGATTGGTTTTGATAACGGTTTTAGTTTTGTTGAGGAACGGGTGCAAAACCGGGTGGTCCCATTTGGTTGGCACGGTATCCTTGGTTCTGATGTTGAACCGGATTAGCGGCGGCTACGGAAGCATTTCAGATATCACCATCCGTGGCTTGACAATTATAGTACGGATGGGCACCACCACAAATACAACAAGTTTTCGCAACGGCTTTGACTGGCTCAGATTTATGATTCTTAAACTCTTTCATCATAGAATGAATAGCATGAGTGAGCTCAGTCAACTCATTCTTCTGAACGTAATTGTCGTAGGTAGCGATCCTAGAAACAACCGGTTTGGTTCTAGACGACAAAACTTTTGACTTGTTCTCGATAATCGTTCTAATATCGGCGGGCATACGACTCAAGATATTACCACCGGCGGCCGCATTAAGCGAATCTTGGTCGGTCGGAGTAAGAGCATTATAGAACGTATAAATCTGATGAAGATTGGAAAAATCGTGATTTGGGCATTTTCGTAAAAGTTCCTTAAATCTATCCCAAGCTTCACCAAAACTTTCGTTGAATTTTTGTTGAAAATTTGTTATCTGATTTCTTAAACTCGTAATTCTTGACGGAGGGAAGAATTGGTTAACAAATTTCTTAGAAAGGTCTTCCCATGTTGTGATTGAATGAGGGGGTTCTTTCTCCAGCCAAGTATTGGCTGCCCCCTCAAGGGAAAACGGGAATAACATCAACTTAATCGACTCATGAGGAACACCCCAAAAGTTTATAGTGGATGCCACTTGATTAAACCAACGGATATGAGCATGGGGATCCTCTCTCTCAAAACCACAAGAAGGTTTTGATGAAACCAATTGTATCAAATTCATTTTGAGTTCAAAATTTTCGGAAGCAATTGGTGGAACAATGATAGCATCACCGTAACCGTCTACGGGAGCTTGAAGTAACTCGGACATTTTTCGAGTATCCGCCATGACGGGTTCTTCAATAATAGCACGTATCTCGTGTACGTCTATTCTACGATTACGATTTCATCGTGACTGAGAACGAGTGCGCATGCACTAAAAATCAAAATCAAAAAGTAAAAAGGAAAAGTAATTTGAAAAAGGAAAATCTTTTTGGTTTTTATATTTAGAAAAACTTTTGAAAAACAATATTTTTTGGTAACCGTCCCCATCACCGGTGCTCGGTAGTTCTCAAAAGTACGCGCAGTGGAGCGGGAAAGACGAGTGGATCTTTCTTCAGTCTGCAATTTAATGTCAAGACTTCCTTATACCCCGTGTATAGGTTGTACCTTCAAGGTGAGCCGACGTAACAATTGACATTTCGATTTGTTTTGTTGGTTTTTTAATTTTTATGGTTTTGTAAACACTATAGGAAGAATGTTTTGGTTTTTTAGATATTTTTGGGTTTTTTGAAAAAGATATATATACAAAAAAAACGGTAACTGCACTCGGGGAAGGATCTTCAAACGCACGTGAATCGAGACGAAATCAGAAAACTCACTAAATGCCCTCCCCGGCAGCAGCGCCAAAAATTGATTTAGGAAAACCAATTATAGAGAAGTTTATAGTATTGGGTAACTCAAATGTATTATATTTGAGCATCGGGATCATTCCTAGCGAGAGATGAATGAAATTTTCAACTCATGTCGCGTTATTCGGGATTTGAATGGGAAAAGGGAATTTTGATTGATTTCTAAACTACGGGGCAAGGTATAATAAAGGGAAGCAATTAAAAGCACTAAATCTATGATGCAAACAAGTAATTATGACTAATTACGCAAATTAAAACTAAAACGTTAATTACGATTAATCTAAAACGTAAATTAAATGTAAACTAATCTAATTTAACCCCTAAAAGTGATCTAATAATTTTCTACAGCTAAAAATATGATTTATAAATTATTGAAAATTTAAAACTAATTTTTATGATTTTTCTTGATTTTATTTGATTTAAAACTAATTTTGAACTTTTAAAATAGATTTAAAATGCTACAAATTATGAAAACTTATGAGAAAATTACAAAAATATTTTTCAAAAATTTTAAATAACTAAAAAAAATCAAAACTGAATTTGTATTTTTCTGACTTTTTCTCTATTTTCTATGAATTTAAAATAGATTTTATTAAACAAGTTATTCCTCTAAATTTAATTCAACATCAGTCTAATCTGCCAAGCCACTTTGCTAATCACATGCTAATAAATTCAATCGAGAAAGAGTGTAGATGTCAAGCTTAATTAGTGTAACGAGAAATTTTTTGATGGCTCCACATTTGCATATTGACGTATATTACACAACCTCCCGCCTAATTTCAAGTAAATCTCACCATCATTACAACTTCATAATCCTACTGATTATCATCTAACTTATATATAGTACGTACATCATGCGGGTAATATTATGCTAAATTGTTAATATCATATAGAGCATCCAGCTCCTCTATTTTAAGATTGAGAAGTCAAAAGTAAAATACGTAAGACTTATACATATACATCATATATATATATATAAATATATATATATATATATATATATATATATATATATATATATATATATATATATATATATATATATATATATATATATATATATATATATATATATATATATATATATATATATAGGGGATAGTTAACGTGAGATCAAGCTTAAAGTTGTAAAAATAAGATCAAGTCTAAAAAACCACTAAAACATTTATAAATAACAATTTTAGCAATAATACTCATAAAAATAATATTTTGATACAAAATAACATTTTAGCAACTAATAACTTAAAGATACATGAGTTTGGATTAGTGATACACCTTATACACATTACACTAATAAGTATTCTAAAATCTGATACATATACAATAACCTGATACACATTACACTTCTAATCAAAGTGTATCACCTAGATTTCGTTAATTTGAAAAAGAAATCTATCAAAACTTTAACAATTTTAGTTGTAGTTAATAAAAAATTTATTTTTGTTGTTAGGAGAGTGTTGTTTGTCAAATTTTAGTTGGATCTCATTTTAACAACTTTAAGCTTGATCTTATTTGATCTAGATTATATATATATATATATATATATATATATATATATATATATATATATATATATATATATATAGTCCCTTTATTTTCAGAACCCACCTTATCTGCAAGAACTGCGAGAACCACTTATGTACACTTAATAATGCATATTGTGCAACATATCAATGCAAAATGTCATTTTTGAAAATATCTATATATTTTTTTTCTCGTTTTTTTTATAAAATCCCGTTTTTTTTTTTCGTTTTTTTTTTATTTTTATTTTCTCGTTTTTTTATAAAATCCCGTTGTTTTTTTTTTTTTTTTAAGCTAGTATGTTTTCAGATTTAGTGCATACATGTTTTTAAGCTAGCATGTTTCAGAATTTAGTGCATGTATGTTTTTAAGCTAGCATATTTCCAGATTAGTGCATATATGTTTTTTTTTAAGATATCATATTTTCAGATTTAGTACTACAATATATGTTTCTAGAGATAGTTAGGTGCATATGTGTTTTTTTATATAACATAAGTTATAACAAACAAAGAACATAAATGTTATACACAAAATTCGATATCGATTGAAATACAACAAGAATACAAATTTCTAAAAAGCATGAATTTAATCGATCTATACACGTGAGCAATAATAATATGTAACACAAATGGACATATGTGCACACTCATTGTTATCAACATTTTTAGAAGTCGGGCATATATTTACACGCGTAGCCGCCAACATTTTCAAAAGTTGGACATATGTGCACTCTCGAAGCCGTGAACATTTTTTAATTACACCTGATACAAAGAAAAATATATAAATTAGCAACATTAATATTATGAAAATAGAAATACAAAGAAAAAAATATTTCATAACACAAACATATAGGAAACAAATTTTTTAATCATAATAACTAGCATAACACATATGCACAGTTTAAACATATATGCATCCAACATTAATGTTATGAAACATGCATGTTTTGAACCAAATTTGTTATGAAATAAACATGTTTTGATCCATAAGTTTTAGAACATATATGTTGTAACATGTTTTTAGCGTACATGTTTAAAAGGTTGATCTGAAAAAATTACGTACATATTAGTTTCACATAAACTACAGCCAAAAGATAACAAAAGACCTGTAAAACAAACACAAAAGATCGGTCCATCCTTTGATTATAGCAATTTGTAAAAAGACATAAACACGCATACTGAGATATAACAGGAATTATAGCGTACAAAAAAATATAACAAGAATTATAGTAACGTGTAAACAAATCCATTAACATGATTGTAAGAAATTAATACAAGTCAAATCATTTTTATACTACGTCAAAAAAAATGAATAAGCTATCAAATGACCGACATCTAAATAAAACAAATGAACAAATGGATACTCGAACATGTTTAAATAATCAAAAACACAACTTGTGCGTGACGTTCTTTTATGAAATCATATAACATAAAAAACTAGTAGACCTTAGAACGCAATATTTGCACTAGGTGTGAAAAAAAACTAATAAATGAAGAGGATCAACAATGAAACACATTATAGCTACGTGAATCATATGCAAATCTATATTAATAAATTTACTATGGGACCATCTAATATTTAATTAGATTTACTACTGAAGAAACTAATAAATCCAGAAAAATTCAATTCTGCAATAGTCAAACCTTGATTAGGCGTTGAAAATATTACAAGAACGACGAATCAATCGAATACACGGGTCTTCGATTCTTGCTATCGTTTACCGGAGAGTGTTGGTTTATCTTGTATTGTTTACCGGAGAGTGATGGTTCATCTTCGTCATCACCAAAATGGAATTGGCGGCTAGGGTTAAGAGAGATCAAAAGTGAAAGAGAGGAGAGGTGTGAAAAAAAATAAAACACATGTTGGTGGAAACCGTTTTTGGTATGTGATGTTATTTTCATGAGATAATTAAATTCCTACTTTGCCCCTAATTTAATTTTTTCCTTCAAATTAAGCTACATATATTTTCCAAAATGCCATTTTGCATTGATATGATGTACATTATGCATTATTATGAGTAAAAAGATGGTTCTCGCAGTTCTCGCATGCATTTAAAGTGAGTTCTGAAAATAAAGTTTCACTATATATATATATATATATATATATATATATATATATATATATATATATATATATATATATATATATATATATATATATAGAGAGAGAGAGAGTTAGGATCAAATAAGAAGAAAAATTAAAATGAGAAGAATAAGAAGAAACCACAACCACACATTCTAGATGCACCTACAAAAATGGATGCATCTTCATTCAAATTTTTCCTCCCAAATTAAAATGTGTGGCTAGAATTACTTCTTACCCTTCTCATTTTAATTATTCTTCTTATTGGATCCCTTCACTATATATATATATATATATATATATATATATATATATATATATATATATATATATATATATATATATATATATATATATATATATATATATATATATATATGCATATGTATAACGCACAAGGTGTTTTTTGCCCGTGTGTTGCCACAAAACGAGATTCTCATTAGGTTATGAATCACTGTTTTACACAAAAGATATCGCAAGCGCTTGTATGTATATTAGTCATACTCATTAATACGTAAAGAGTTTATATAACTAAAGTATATAAATCTAGAAAATTGTATACAAACCCATTGACATTAACCTATATAACATGCCACAAGCGGAGCATGTTTCTCTATAGCCTTCAATTATTTCATGTTGGTGATCTATTTATTAGGGGCAATTTCATATCTTAGAAATTTCATAAATACTCAAAACATGCATTCAATGTTTACACTTTAAGTATATACGAAATTAATCATTAAAATAGGGTGACATATAAAATTAATCCTATTTATTTAACATGAAATTAAATATGTCAATCACTTTTTTTATAAATCTAGTCACATATTATGTGAACAAGACAAATATGTACTCCCTCCGTCCCAAAATTATAGTCCCCTATTGACTTTTTCGGTATTTCTTTTACAAC
Source organism: Chrysanthemum makinoi (assembly GCA_910596185.1). Lineage (NCBI taxonomy): Eukaryota > Viridiplantae > Streptophyta > Magnoliopsida > Asterales > Asteraceae > Chrysanthemum > Chrysanthemum makinoi. Next base: position 2,364,997 of record OU343223.1, on the reverse strand, counting down.
TTTGACTTTAAATATTTTTGTTTGTGTTATATAATACTTGATGCAAATTATATGAATGGAATATGTTTTAAATGTATTTTTCATTAATATATTTTTCATCAACTATTGTATAACACAAACAAAAAATATTTAAGGTCAAAGTTAAAAAAGAAATACTAAAAAAGTTAATAGGTGACTATAAATTTGGGACGGAGGTAGTAATTAAATAGTTTGATTTCAATACTTATTCTTTACTCGACATAAAACAAAAACACAAAAAAGAGTTAAATCAATATTTTTAGCATGTTTCCAAATTCCAAATACTTGACGCAACCTTTTCTTATTGCAACATATAATAGTGGTAACGCAAAAAGTTTATCGTGAAGATAAGGAAAAATCTTTTAAGGGTAAAAGCAATAAAATAACAACCTACTTTCTTCAATTTGCCAAATTGAAACACTCAACATATAAACCAACATACTTTCAAATTTTATTCACTTCACCCATATGTCTAAAATAAATACCAAACTGACTAAAATACCCATGTGTTCATAACATAAACTTGCATCGTTAGTCCTTTATACTAAAGACCGTTAGCAAATAATTTAAAATTTAATTGTCTCACATTTTCGTTCGTTTTTGCACGTTTTCGTCCGTTTTTACATGTTTTCGTCCATTTTTGCATGTTTCGTCTGTTTTTCGCATTTTCGTTTTGGCACGTTTTCGTCTGTTTTTACAGGTTTTGTCATCTTTTACACATTTTCGTCTGTTTTTTAGGTTTCCGCATGTTTTTACACGTTTTAGTCCGTCTTTGCATGCCTTCGTCCCTTTTTGCACGTTTTCGTCTGTTTTTACACGCTTTTACACGTTTTCATCAGTTTTTGCATGTTTTCGTCCGTTTTTACACATTTTCGTTTGTTTTATCACGTTTTCATTTGTTTTTGCACGTTTTCATCCATTTTTGCACGTTTTCGTCCGTTTTTACATTTTTGTCAGTTTCTGCACGTTTTCGTCCGTTTTTACATGGCTTCCGTCCACTTTTGGTTGGAAACGTGTAAAAATGGACGAAACGTGCAACATCGTAAGAAAACTTGAAAGACGACCGAAAACACGAAAAAAATGGATGAAAACGTGATAAAACTGACGAAAACGTGCAAAAACTGACGAAAAAATCTGAAGACATGAAAAAGGGACGAAAACGTATAAAAACAGACAAAAACGTGCATAAACAGACGAATACGTGTAAAAACAGACAGAAACATGTAAAAACGGGCAAAAAGTGCCAAAACAGACGAAAACGTGAAAAACAGATGAGAACGTGAAAAAACGGACAAAAACATGTTAAAACGTGCAAAAACGGACGAAAACGTGTAAAAATGGACGGATACGTGAATAAACGAACGAAATGTTCAAAAACGGACGAAAACAGGCGAAAACAGGCGAAAACTTCTAAAAAGCATGAAAACGTGCAAAAATGTGTAAAAACGGACGAAAACGTGCAAAAATGAACGATAACATGCGAAAACATGAAAAACGGACAAAAACGTGTAAAACAGACGAAAACGTGCAAAAATGGATGAAAACGCATATAAATGGACGAAAACATGTAAAAATAGAAGAAAACGTAAGAAAAACAAATTTTAAGTTATTTACTAACGGTCGTTAGTATAAAGGACTAACGATGCGATTTTATGTGAAGAAAACAAGGGTATTTTAGTTATATGGGTGAAGTCAGAATAATATTTAAAAGTACGTTGGTTTCTATGTTAAATAAAAAAGTAAGTGTTTCAACTCGGCAAATTAGAGAAAGTATGCTATTATTTTATTGTTTTTACCCATCTTTAAACACAAAATATGGTAAAGGTAAAATAAAACAATAGTTAATTACATATTGCATCCCTTTAATATTTACATAGTTTCACATTCCATCTTGAAATTTCATTATATACACGTGGTTGTGTATGTCTATATGTAAATGACTATATAAGAGGTCGAAGATGATTATGTGTAAATTGACAAAAAGCACTCTTTTATCTGTAGAAACTTAACGATGACAAACTAACCGATGTTTGGTCAAAAGACTAGTACACAAAAACTGAATTTGTAGTTAGAATATAGCTGGACCATAAACTTCGGTATCTCAAAAGAGAAAATCAAACCATTGATTTTCCATTCGGTTTTGGTTTTACGGTTTTTCTATTTGAGGTTCGGTTTTTCAGTTTTTCCATAACCAAGGTTTGTAAAGTTAACAAACAACCTTGTTATGAATATATTTCTTAGACTATGGGGGTGTTTGTTTAAACTTATATGGGGCTTATAAGCTCATAAGCCCACATATAAGCTTAAACAACACCCCTACGTGTATCAGGGACACAACTTACGCGTTTTACCTTTCCACTCATGCATCGTCGTTAGAAAACCAACTCTTGACGCATGCGTCTTCCATGTCCAAAAGAGAGAAGTCCAACTTGTGAAATTGGTTGTTGTGTGTTTGTTGTGAGTTGTGATATTGGTTTTTGCGAGATATATTCATGTATACATATGGTATGTTTGAATGATGATGTTGGTTGTTTTATTACGACGAATGACGATAATGATATTGACATGCATAGAAAGAAAATCGAAATAGTTATGAGAATAAAAGTTGAAGGGGGGCAAATATGTAATAAGAAAGAACAAATGTACTTGTTTATTTAGTTGTTAAACTAAACTAAAGCCCATGTTGACCGACAGTTTCATGCATTATCTCCTTATTCGATACAAACTTACCTTTTACTGTTCAAACAATGCTGTATATAAATTATAAATAATCCCATCATACAGATTCATATAATTGAAGTTTGAAATCGACTTTAGTACTTTCTGAGGTATGATTTGCTTTTTTTGTTTTGTTTTTGGGTTACCATGATTATGATGCTTTAAGGTTAAATGTTTATTAGAACCCTTTTAAGATTATGCTTTTTGGTTCAAATCAATTCATTAAGATCTCTGAGTGCTTGAATTGTTTAGCTTATATGAGCTGTGTTTTGTGTCTTTTTTAGTTTATATGCAAAAAAAATTAGACCTTTTTCCTGGTTCTTCTTTAAAAGCAATAAGCTATTTGAGTGTTTAGATTGTTCAGTTGGCTTATTTCAATGCTTTGTAAGCACTTTTTTGTGTATTAGTTTTAAAAGCAATAAGCTTTTTGAGTGTTTGGATTGTTATATTCAATTAGACATATATGGTTTTGCAGTAATAAATTAACCTCTAAATGTTGTTGTTTAGATGGAGCAAATTTTCAGTGATCGATTCCCTCCTTTGTCTTCCAAATATCCGTGGTTGATTGCCCAGAACATACAAGACGACGAAAAGCAAGACCAGTTCTTCTTCTGCACCATAGACAACGAGTTGCCACATTATCAATGTCGAATCCCTGAGTTGCGTGGGAAACGTATCCAAGGATTTTTTCATGGCTGGGTGATTCTTTCCAACCATCCATACAACAATATATGGTCTCTTTGGAACCATGTGACTTCTAAGATCATAAGTCTCCCCACCTTGGTTTTTGGAAGATGGCGAGTATGAGTCTATCCGCCAGTGTTGTTTGTCAACCCCTCCTGATGATCCGAGCTCAATTCTTTTGTTAACGAGAACCAATAAGTCTACCTTTTTATTTTGTCTGGTAGATAGTAAACGGGAGGATTTTAGATGGACCGAAATGTCGTATGCCCAGCAGCAATGGAAAAGTATATGCCTTAAATACCAATGGTATTTTTGCTGATTTTGTCATACATCTTGACATCGTTGTTAAGAACAATGAAGTTCTGATAAATCTAATGGTATTCAGCTCTTGCCCTTTTGACCCCTATCGTTGTGGCGGAGACAGTCAGTATTTGAAAGGATCTTCTACTGAATTGTTCTACATTGAGATAAATTTTGATGAGGAAACTGAGAATATAGAGAAAAAACCTGCTGATGTGTATTTGTATAAATCAGACATGACTTGTATAAATTGGGAATTGAAGAAAGGGAATTATGCTTCAAAGACTGGGATATAACTAATATTAGGTTTCCAGGATGCGATGATCTCGAAGATTCGAGTAGTGAAGACTCAAACACGAGGAGTGACGACTTGGACACGAGTAGTGAAAATTGGAAAACCTATTATGAAAAAAAGTTGGACATGAGTTGTGAAGTATGGAAAGTAATTCATGACCTCAAAGACACTATTTTTTATATGGACATTGCGTGTGATTACTTGGTTTCTTATAGCCCTGTAGTTGCCTCAGAGTTAGGAGGTTTTATACACATTCGTTGTGAAATGGGCAAAACAATATACTCATACAGTGTCAAAGATAATACAATCTCGCTATCTTCTATACCCTCTCCTATGCTGCCCACAAGCCATGTGTAATTGTGGGAATCCAGGTATTTCCTTTCAATTGATTTGTGTTTGTTTCTCATGTGTTTTATTATGGTTCTCTTTTATGCATAATAATACCGTATTATACATTTTCATTGTCCCATTTTTGTCAGTTTATTTTCATTTTGGGTACATTTGAGTGATTAAAAGATGTTGTCGGTCTTGCAAGCCGTATCATAGTATTTTCATATAGAAATGAGTTGGTATTATATGTGGAAAAAAATAGATTATATTATAGGGAAGTTGTTTCTTAAAATCCTATTTATGTAGGTTAGAAGATGATCACGGAAAAGCCAAATGCATTGTTTATTATAAAGAAGAGATGGAAAACAACAATCAGATATCCTTAGGATCAAGTACAAATAATGGGGTTGAATTTAAAAATTCACCCCTCTTCAATATTCCGTTTGATCTTTTGGAGATGATTATGGAGCTTTGCGTTGGCGTGGAATACATGAACTTTCGTGCTTCATGTAAAAAATGTCTTTTAGGAGCACCTTTGACCAAATGGAGCAACGAAACATCATTAAGGAGATTACAAACACATTCACCCGTTTCACCTTGGCTAATGGTGGTAGACAGACAAAGAGACATTATCACTTTCACGGATCCTTTGTTGGGTGACAAATATTTTCTGAAAAACTCCCAAGTAATAATTGAAGAACGTGACAGAATATGTTATTCAAGGTTTGGCTGGTTATTGTTTAAGAAGAGAGACTTGAATTGCTTGGTCTTCTTTAACCCTTTCACAAATGACCTCCGGGAGCTTCCAAAAATGAAACATAATTTAGAAAGCTTATGCTTTTCGGCACCACCAACATCCCTTGATTGTATGGTTGTTGGATTTACAACAGAGCGTGTTTACTTCCACTTTGTGAATCAGAAACGGACATGGCGTGCACTTCATCTTGACACTAATCCACATACCGTTTGTTTTTCATCTTTTTATGGTCGAGATCTATATGTCTTTTGTGCAGGAGGAGAACTTATAGTTATAAATAATTTAGGCAAAAAAGATTACTCTAGGGAACTTTTTGCAGCCGAAGCTCCTAAAGGTTATTGTAGATCCCCGACACAATATTTCATAACGAATTGTGATCAACATACTTTACTAGTTAGTGTTGGCGAGTATGGAGAAGCTGTTGAGGTATTCAAGCTCAATGAGTCTGACGAAAAATGGGAAAAAATAGATAGTGTTGGTAAGCATACGATCTATATTTGTGGCGTAGCAGGTTTCTGTATTGGAGCCAAAGAACCAAAAACGGAGAATAAGATTTTCTTTCCACAACTACATACCAAGAACAAGAGGGTTGTGTTTTATTCACTTGACACATGCAGGTACCACACATTTGATGCTCAAAACTTTCAAGAAGAACATCTAGAGGATTTCAATGGAACCACACATAATCTCTCCCTTAACGTTTGGATTGAACCAAGTTGGTCCTAGTTGACAAAATAATCAATGTTTGTAACAGGTTAAAAATGTTGTCCTTCTATTTATTCATCTATAAACTGTTTGAGCCGCGTTGATGTTAACAATTCCCTGTGATGGTTTCTATTGTTTGTGTCCCAAATGTTTGTTATCGACTAATTACGATAGTAATTTTTTCTTGGGTTATCGTTTTTTCTGATAGTGGTATGACCTTATTCTTTATTGCTATACCTTCATGAAACTACATTCTGATCTATGTAAATTCATGTCTTATTTTCTTTTCTGATGATGAAGGTGACTTGGTTGATGCCATTGTCCCTTTTACGGGCGAGTCAACCTCGATCGGATGGCACTCTAGCCCCTTTCTAAAAGAGTACACTTGCTTCATCCGAAATGTAGATATTTGAGTCACATAAACAAAACATTATCTCAGCGTGTTTTAGAACTAATTGTACAAATATATATCTGGGAAAAACCTAGTGATCGTGTTGAAATCGATGAGCCAATTGCTCAAACTGAAGCTGAAAAGGTGACAATTGACATTACAAGTCCTGAAGCCGCTTATATCATAGAGGAAACAATATCTATAGTATTTGTAAATACAATACATCTTATACTTTTTCTATATCATACTCCCTCTGTCACAAAATCCCGCTGTCAGACGGTGTGTAAGAAAATGTTTGGTTATCAAGCTTTTCTAGGTTTATTTTTTTCAGTTTATGGCCAAAGAAGGAGATACATTGGAACCAGATACAAACGTTGCAATTATATTGAAGTCAAGTGAAGGTGCAACAACTCATGTGGCTCCCTCTGAGTCAACTATCACGGCTGCATCCGAGCTAGCTTGCACCTGTTGTTAGTGAAAAGATGGAGAAACCAGCACCCAAGCCCGAAGCTACACCTCCACATGAGGCACCTAAACTATCTTCTCGATCAATCACCTCCGAAAACTTGAGCTTCTGAGCCTCAACTCCATTCAAACATTTTTAACTCACCGATATTGTAGGTCCCAATGACAAAACTCAGTAAGCTTGTTACCACACGTTTGAAAGATTCTCAGCATACTTCTGCGTTGCTGACTACCTTCAATGAAGTAGTTATGTAAGTCTACTCAGAACTTGAAAAATGAAGAAACTGTGCTTCAAGCAATTTATGAGCACATAAGATTGCAATTGATGAGCCTTATGTTTCACAGGTTGTTTGCCAACAATTCGCTGTTTTAATAAGTGCTTCATGATTTTGGTTCTTGATTGTGTAATGGTGTGTTTGGGAATGTAACAGTAAAACGGGTAAATAATGCAATGATACTAAATACTTAACTTTGTAGATAATAATTGTTGTTGTGATTTCCACAGGTTGGAAATTCACTATATAAAGGTACTGAAACGGCACTAAGGGTTTTCTCCAAACGTTGTGATTGTTAGGAGATAACCGTTTTCTACATAACTGTCATTTGCTTATGGGCCTGTTTGGGTTACAATGTTTCTGACCCATAGCAGTCTTGATTTCGACCCATTCACAAATACAGAACATACATATTACTCCCTCCGTCCCAAAATTAATGTCCACTATTGACTTTTTTAGTCTTTCTTCTTCAACTTTGACAATAATTATTTTCGTTTGTGTTATATAATACATGATAAAAAATATATGAATGTATTGGGCTTTAAATGTATTTTTCATTAGTATAATTTTCATCAAGTATTATATAACACAAATAAATATATTAATGGTCAAAGTTAAACAAAAAAGACCAGCCAAAGTCAAACGGGACAATAAAAATGGGACGGAGGGAGTACATAATTATAAAAACTAAAGTCTTAAACATAATAACTTAAATATTACATTTGATCTAACAACATTAAGGTCTAACAATTTCCCCCCTAATGTTTTAGAATCAAACTTCTTGAATTCCTACTTGTTGTAACTTTAAGTAATGATATTGAAATCATTACTTCCTTCACCGCTATCATCTTGATCTTCATCATTTTCTTCAAGCCTGACACCGAAATGGTCTTGTCTAGACTCTATTGCTCCATCCTTCACCCTCTTGTCCTTCTGGTCTTGCAGGTCCATGGCCAAGCCAGCATTGCTTGCTTCTCCTACAACTTTTGACGTTTCACCCCAAGGCACACTAGCGGTTTCATGGTAGACTACAACTAGATCCACATACTTCTTGTAGCAATTTCTGATTGCTTCTCCATCTTCAATGTCGAGGCCTTGTAACTGGGCTATGGTTCCCCATTTATCACCCATAGTGACGGGAAAATAGCCGCCCAAACTTTCAACAGTTTTCAACAAACACAGCAGGTTCACTTCAACATTTTTGACAACGGGTGGAATTTCATCGAGTGCATCATAATTTAAATGCACTAAGTAAAACCATTTTAACAAATCTACAAATCTCTTGTTGAAGACTTCCCAATTTTTGTATAACAAACTATCCTTTTTCAACAAGTTCATGAATGAGAGAAAGCTTGAGAATGAATTGACTTTGAGGGCGTATAACGTTCCATTGAAACTGAGGTACTCGTCATCTATGTAGTCTTGAGTCACATCTTTATTCCAATCCAAATCCTCTATACCTCTAACTAATGAACACTCGTTGCTTGGGTCAATTGTTTCAAAATATTTCTGCAAGTACTGGTTGTGTTCTTTCACCACATCTCTTGGCCCAACTCTTTCTTTTTCATCATCAAATGGCATCGCTAAACTTGTTTCCTCATCATAATACATATGATATATACTGCATCTAGTATCCTTAATTTTCACAGAAAAACCTTGTTGTTCTAACAATTCTAAACTAAGTATGTCGTGAGAAACCTCGGGGGTATATTGCACTTGTCTTACAACTAATTCACCAAACTCTGTTTTGATAGTGGTAGTGCCAATTCCATACGAGAATATGAATTTGCACTCATGCTCATCTTTGCCTATTAACTTGAACTTATAATTGACATCATCAAACAGGATTCTCCTAGGGGCACATATGAACTTTGTAATATTTACTTACGTACCAGATATCGTTCCATCCATCTTCATTCGTTCCTTGCTCTGTGTAATCACCATAGATATACACCTTTTCTGGGTACATTCTCTCTTGATCGATAATTTGGTTCATAAGGTCCACTTCTTGTTGTAATTCAACTCCTGACAATCTCTTTCTTCTTTCACACGCCCAAAAGGGGTGTCCTTTCTCTCTGCAAATGTAACACTTTGAATTCTTCGCTTTCTTCTTTGCAACGGGCTTCTTCTTTCTTTCTTTCACATGCTCTATTTTATCCTTGGCGTTAAAAGCTTCATTATCCAATACTGTTTGTACCAGTAATTGTTTCCCTTTCGGTGATATAGTCTTCTTCTTCCTCGTATTCCACTGATACATACGTTTGGGTGTTTCTCTCAACAGGTAACGCCCACTTTGGAAGCCTGATGTATCTTTGAATGTTGGCGCATCCCACGGATTAGAGCCTTCGCTCTGATACCATTGTTTCACAGGTTGTTTGCCAACAATTCGCTGTTTTAATAAGTGCTTCATGATTTTGGTTCTTGATTGTGTAAAGGTGTGTTTGGGAATGTAACAGTAAAACGGGTAAATAATGCAATGATACTAAATACTTAACTTTGTAGATAATAATTGTTGTTGTGATTTCCACAGGTTGGAAATTCACAATTTAAAGGTACTGAAACGACACTAAGGGTTTTTTCCAAACGTTGTGATGTTTAGGAGATAACCGTTTTCTACATAACTGTCATTTGCTTATGGGCCTGTTTGGGTTACAATGTTTCTGACCCATAGCAGTCTTAATTTCGACCCATTCACAAATATAGAACATACATATTACATAATTATAAAAACTAAAGTCTTAAACATAATAACTTAAAACTAACATTTGATCTAACAACATTATAAGGGCAAACACCTTATAGTGAGATAGTCTACTCAAACTATTAAAGTGGCAGAAGAGTGGAATGTTCAGTTGACCTATGTTAATACAGTTGGAAAATAAAGATTGATTGAAGTGCCTGCTGTATAAAGGGGTGTTTGGTTATGGATTTTTCTTGGAGAATGGATAGTTTTCAAGAAGATACTTGGATCATTTGATAAGCTTTTTAACTTTTCCTCAGTATTTTAACCTTGAATACTGAGCTTGTTTAAGTTCATTACAACAAGATGGCCTTGTACCTTGATCATTCTCAATCTAACAAGCACTGTGTTGGTAGTTTCAAAATTAGATTGGTCTTGGGAGGGATCTGTTTTGTCTATATAACAGAGTTGTGTTGTTGGTTGATGAGTGTTTCATAAATTAGGTTTCCTTGTTGTAAAGGGTAAATGAGCCTGGTGTGGTAGTGCAAGCTGTTAGAATAGAGAGCCATGAAAGATGGGGCTTCTTGGTCCTAGCATTCCATTACTAGGAGGTTAGGTTGGTTTCTCTTAAAGGGTGTGTGTTCCCTGGCTAATGATGCATGTCTCTCTTTGTCTTTGAGTCACAAATAGTGAGGATGTTGCTGCTATGAATGGTTAAAGGATAAATGGACAGGAAATGTACTTAGCTGGGTATAGCCCCTTTTTGGAGAGTCTGGGTGCTATAGCCCCATGATGATGCATGGTAAGAGTCATTATAGATCATTGTGAATGATGGTTGAATCGTTTATCGGTGTCTTAAATGTAGTCTAAGGCTATGGTAGTGAATATGGTGAACATTGGTATTGATATACTGTATTGTTTTTTTTTCCGAGTTCATGTTCTAGTTTTGTCTGACATATGGTCTATGTTGTATCCGATATGTGTCCAATATTTTTTTGTATAGTCTTTGATAGCAGTATTACGGTTGGGCATATCCAATCCATTTCTTTTTATTTGTTGTAACGTTTTATTGATTAATATATGTTTACCTTTTCTCCGAAAAAAAGAAAGATATGTAAGTCTGGGTGATGTTCGATCATATCAAGTAAAATGGGACTCACCACCAGTTTCTTTAGATCATATGTTTTCCCAAATTACCATCCTTAGTTTAACAACCATGTAGTTTTTTATTCGAAAATTTAAAGTGCCATAGGAGGAAAAACTTATGCTTATACACGTTGTACCAAGCAACAATCTTCTTTGGTCTTTGACTACATCTTTGATACGCATTAAGAACGAGAAGGCTTCTATACGATCAATCAACCAATGGTTATACGAGGGAGAGATGTTCATCTTTGTCATCGAAACAGTTTCATCACCAACAACCATGGGCTTGTTGACAATTGAGTGCATTCCCGAAAGAGCCGACTGCATAAAAGAAAGGAAAATTATTTATGATTCTGAGGGGGTGCTTGGTTGGGGGTATTGGGGTGTAGGGAATGGCAAAGACAATCAATAAACAAGCCTGGTTAGAAGTAGGGAATGCAATCATTGCTTAGTAGTGGGTAATTGGGCATTACTCACTAAATTGGGAGGAAAGGTAATGATTACCCAGATGCCACCACCATCACCACCAGATGCCACCACCACCACCACCAGCCACCACCACCACCAACAACAGCCACCATCACCACCAGCACCAGCAGCGACCACCACCACCCTCCACCATCAACAGCTACCATCACCACCACCACTTAGGATGTTAATGTGCTTTTCTTAAACCAAGCACTATCAAAGATGATAATCAACTTCATTCCATTCCTTTATATTCCATCATATTCCCTTTACCTTTGTTATTCCCATTCCCCTCTTTGAACCAAGCGCACCCTGAATTTCTGATTATTTAAGGCTGCATATGTCAACACAGCACATAGATATGCTGTCAGTGTTGTAAATATCGGTCTTGGCGGCCGATATATCAGTGATATATCGCTTATCGGCGGTCCACCGATACGATATTTCACTTATCGGTCAAATTTATCGGTTGATCAATATCGGTCAAATATCGGTCAATATCGGTTATATCGGTCATATCGGTCAAATATCGGTTAAATATCGGTTAAATATCGGTCAAATATCGGTCAAATATCGGTCAAATATCGGAATATCGGTCAAATATCGGTTAAGAGTGGGAAATACATAACTAAATGCATATACAATGTAAAATTTGTAATATTTATATAAAATATATAATTAAAAATATTAAATATAACAATAAAACTAATAAATATTTATAAATATGTATATAAAATATATAAATACCTATAAAAAAATTAATTTCTTTATAATTTATCTCCGTTATATCACTGATATATCGCCGCCAAGACCGATATGGCGCTTGGCGGTGGTCGACCGCCGAGGGACCGCCAAGCGATATTTACAACACTGTATGCCGTTACACCCAAAACCAAGTGTTAAGTATTAAATAATGAGAATGCCCGTTGAAATAGTTTGACTAAGAGTATTATGAGTCGGGAGACTTGATATGATTGGTTAGTCAACGAAAGTTAAATTGTATTTAAACCCGATAGTCAAACTAATAGTGAAAGAATGTGTAATGTGGTTATAGAAACATGATACATATACTTAAGGGACTAAATTTGACGAGTGTAAAATAAGTTATAAAGTTGGTTATGGCCAAAGTAGAAGAGAAAGGAGTTGAGGGACTATAAGTGACAATGGGTCAAAGTAGTAGCTAAATTAAGTTAGAAGAATCCCTAGGTTTTCTATAAGGATGTCAGTTTAGAAAGAAATAAGAGAGGGAAGATGAGCTTGATGATCAAGTGAATGAAGATTAATGTTTCTATATTAATGGTTAAGCCTAGCGATCATTCTAACATAATAGGTTTTGATGATGAAGATGCTATTGGTTTAATTATCATGGATGAGAGGTAAGTAAATTGATTCTAACAAGATGTTATATTGAGTTTATCATATTTGTATTATGTGCTATGTGTTAAATGATTATTTGCATTAAGGTTATGAATGGCCTAATGGCTACTATGCTTGGCTGAGAGGAAGATGTGGCTAGTTGGTTAAAATAGCTAAATGAGTTTAGCATAGTTGATAGGCTATTGATGACATTTGGAGTTTAAGAGTTGATGTGTATTTAGTGATTATGTATTTAGCAAAGATGTGATTAGCCTAGTTGTGAAGTTAGCAAGGTATGTAGAATCTTATGTGTTATGAATGATGGGTTAACTGAAGCTTATGATGCAAATTGTGATTAATTATATATGATAACTTGTTATGTCTTTTACTTACTAAGTAAAAGCTTACGGTTTAGTTGTTTAACCATTTTGTAGGTTCAATTGTGAAGAAGGTAAAGCGATTGGAAAAGGCTTAAGGATTGGAAGAGTGTATGTTAGAAGGTTTGTATGCAAATAGGAGCTTAGGTAGAATACCGAGCTCGAAGTCAAATTTGTTCCCCGGAAGTTTTAACTGGGTTAAATGTTTGTAATGTCAAGTCTTTGAAATGGTTTAAGAGTCATTTTATCGGTCCTAAAGCATGTTAAAGGGTTATGTTTAAGTGGTGTATGCAAACGGGTCAAAACGGGTGTTTGGCATAATACCCATTACTTTGTAAAGCACGTTTCCGTGGGTCATTATGACCAAGTTTATGCATATATTTGATTATAATATTCTAATGATTTTTTGAAGTTTTAGTGTTATGTCATGTTATAGAAGTCGTTTTCCGGAAAATGGGTCAAAAGTGCATAAAAGGGATATGCAAAAAAATGGGTGTTTGGGAAAAGGTCCTTTTTAACCCATTTTGGTCAAACGGATCAAGAATTTTGGAAAAACAATTTATATGGTTAATTGTTTGTAAAGTGGTTAAAATAGTTGGAGAACTAGTGGGGAATTAGTTGGAGAACTAGTGGAGAACTAATTGGAGAACTACTCGGAGTTAGTTTTCAAAAAATCATATCTTTTAGACCGTAAGTCGTCAAGGGTGGTGCCACCCAAAGTTTCGAATGTAATTGAGTCTAGTTTCATTTAAAAATAGTCTCTAGGTACGAATGTTTATAGATTTTTGTTAATGGTCAAAAGAGTAACAGCAGGTCAGTTTGGTCACGTCGTTTCCGCGCAAAAGTTTTAATTTTTAAGTCGTGTCGTTCACGGGGTGTTACAACTTGGTATCAGAGCTTCAGTTTAAGTGAATTAGCTTTCCATTGTAGTTTTCCTAAACTTAGACCACTTGTAGTTGCGTGTGTCGTAAGTGTAAGTGTTGTGGAAAGCGAATGCGTTAGTTATAAGGTAGACTAGTACTTGCGGCTATTTTGAATGTTGATGCTTAGACATAGATTGATTATGGAATGTGGTTATTGGCCATAGAATATATGACTCTGAATGTGATTATAAATATTTTAACACTTTTTGGATAAGTGTTAAATGTTATTGTTTATGTGATGTTAAGTCTATGGTAGTTTAGTATATGTCTAATGTAAAACGTGGATGTTCCTAATAGCATGATGCATAGAAGTGTATGAAATTAAGTAAGAAATGATTAGTGAAGCATGTTTCTAGCTTGATGCTTAGAAAGACATGATTGAGTTTGATTGCGATTGTTGTCTCGGAGTGAATGATTAGATATGATAATGATTAGATGCTTGAAGCATTCTTTCTTACACGCTTAACTAAATGAGAAAAGTTAAAATGTATGGTTAAGATGTGATGTAAAACCTGAAAATCTAAAACATAAATAAAGACTAAAATACCCTTGGAATCAAAATTTATAAAATACGTAAAAGACATTTATATTTATATAACGAAATTTAAAACTTAACTTACGTATAATTAAAACTTAATGAATATGTGAACGTGATCGATTTTGTACGATGAAAGAGTTAAACGTTTCGTTAAAGTGTTGGGCCGATTAGTTGGACCTTGTTTTCGTTATTTGGGAAATCACTTGGGCTCGTTTCTTTTTGCCAAGCCGAGAGTCCAAGGAGCCAAGGTGGGCATTTGTTTGTGTGTTCGGTTGGACCTCAGGCCGAAGCCCATACACCACCTCAAGATTTACCTAATTGTTTCCCTATATATACAAACATAAGATACAAAATTGAAACTCTAGTTTTCTTTGCCTCTTCCTTTTTCTTGTTCCATTCGGCCGAACCTATTTTCCTTGGTGTCGAGACTTTTGCTTCAAGCAAGCTAAGGTATAACAATGTTTTTCTCGTCTTCTTTCGTTACACCTTACGTTAACATTTTTGTATCATATTTGTTTAGTCGGGTCTTGTGTTTTATTTTGTGGCCGAACCGTATGAAACAACAAACACAAACCATATGAATTGAAGTTTGTAATGATTAAGAGAACATGTATGTAATATGTATTATTGAATCGGATCATAGATATATGTTGAGCATAGAACCGAACCACATATACATGAGAACCGAACCACTTGTAATTAATTCGGTTAAGATAAAAACATGGTAACTTGAATATGTAAAGTACGTAGATGAGCTAGGGTTTGCGTAAAACATATTAGCCGAACCCTATACATATTAGCCGAACCATATAAGAGTTTTTGAACGTGTGTTTATTAAGTAAAGGTCATGTAAACCTAAACCCTAGAGTGAAGTGTAAACCGAACCATGCATGCCGAAACCTAAATGGATTGTGAACCTTGTACCACACGTGTGTTTTATAAGTCAAGTGAGCTTGTAGATATGTAAACGTAGTACGTGGTCATATCTAGTCTAAACTATTGTGCATGTGTGTGTCGATGTGTATTTAATCCGAGTAATAAGTAACTTGTATGTCACATAAAATCATAAACGTGCATGGGAATAAAAGTTGAAGTATAACATATATATAAGTAACGTATGGTTAAGAGAAAACCCTAGAACATAATGAGAGTCGATTAGGGTTTGAAACTAAGAGTATTAATTCGTTATTTCATGTGTGAGTTGTGACGTTTAAACTATTTTCACATTTAACCCTAAACTTTAATAAATGACATAATGAACCCTATTCTACGATATTAATTATAAAGCACTTAAGTCTCATTTAATCATAAAATCCTAAAGTATGAAGATCATGAATACACTAAGTATATACACCAAATGTTAAAAGATCATTACGAAGATTATGGAATCATAAATAACATGGACGACCGTTAATGGGTGTAGGTTCTGTGAAGAAGGAGTAATCCTTTGCCTTCCGTATTTCTGCTTTTTGATCATTTGCTTTGGAATAAGGTACAGATATTCTGACCTTTTCAGTAAAGGTTCCTTTTAACGTTTTCTTTCATTAGCTTTTCTATTAGGGATTCCTAAGCCTTTGCTATGAACCCCATTCTGTTTTGTTGAGCTGTTGCTTATCTGAACTCTCGATTTCAATTATGAAATATCTGATTTTGAACTATATGATATGAAAAACTCTGATTTTGAAAATATAAATAACTTTCTCGATAAAATATGATCTCGTGTCAGATATGACATTCTGATTTGACCTAAGATAGTTTGACACCCGAGCCAAATATTTTACTAGTCATGGGGTTCCATGTCCGTATCGAGATGCACTTTGATATGACTCTAGGGCAGTAGAGTGATGTTCTGCCACCTTCCTGGATGGTGGAGCATATTTTGTATATGTAGGAAGGGGCGTATGGATGCATCCTAGATCTGTTATCTGCTATCTGTTATATGTTATCTGATGATTGATGCTGCGGGCATGCACGTCCTTCATAACTCTGGTAGGTCTCCCCTACAAATGTTGCTTTACGAGAAATGTTGCCTTACGAGAAATGTTGCCTTACGAGAAATGTTGCCTTGTGAGAATATGATTATGATCTGATATTTGTTTCTGGGCTCGTGGTAGTTAACTATAATCTTTATTCGATAATTCTGATTTATACTTTGAAAATGATTATGATTTTGCTATCTTTCGTTTATTATATTTCGATTCAAGTATCGTTTAGTATTCGCTTGCTTTCATATCTGCTCACTGGCTTTTGAAGCTCAGCCGCACTTTTCTTTTCTTCCGCGACAGGTATCTAAGCATTGGAAGCTGGGTTTTGCTTTGGGATGAGTGCATGAGTGGACTTACCTTAGAGATTATTTAGCTTTGATCTTATGTTGCCATTTAAGACTTATTATTTCAGACTTTTTTTTGGAGTTATTTTTCCGCTGGGACCTATGTATTGAAGTCGTTTTGACTTGAATTATTCCGCATTTATGTTAAGATTTCTTTTGGATATTTATGTTTGCTTTGATATGACACCATTACTTGTGATTCCTTTACCCTTGTCGGGTCGGGGCGTTACATGTGATGAGATCATGCTACATATAAAACATGATAAGTAAAATACGTCAGTAATAAATGTTTAAGCGTGATGAGTAAAAGTGGTGAATGAGATAGATTGCACTAGAATTCATAGTGATATGAAGTGCGCCAGAAAGAATTGTAAGACATGAATCGAATCATGCTAATATATTGGATATATGGATGATGATAAGATGTGCGAATTATGCGCATGGAAGAGTTGAATAGGCCAATGTGATACAATGGCATATAGTGAGTGTGTGAGTCAACTTGGGGTTGACGAATGATTGATAGATTGCATTGTGAAAGTGCAAATATAATAAATCGGCAAGTCTTATATAGAAACTTGTCTAGATGAAAATAAACATAGTGGCGAATGTTGAAATTGCTTAAGTCAATGAGAATTGGGTAAATGATAATGTGTACTTAATGATAAAAGTACATGAAAGATAAAATGGGTAAAGATGTTAAAGTAAACATAACCTGGAATAGATGCTCTAGTTTTAGTATCCTTCGGGATAGCCCAGTTTGCCTTTATGGCATGGTTATTAGCTTACCTTTATGGCATGGTTATTAGCTTGTCTTTCATGGCATGGTTGTTAGCTTGCCTTCACCGTCATGGTTTGCCTACATTCTTGGTATATGTCGAAGTATCCTTCAGGATAGTTTAGCTTGCCTTTTTGGCATGGTTGATAACTTGCCTTTGTGGCATGGGTTATAGCTTGCGCATGGTTATTAGTTTGCCTTTATGGCATGGGTATTAGCTTTCCTTCATGGCATGGTTGTTAGCTTGCCTTTGTGGCATGGATTTTAGCTTGCGCAAGGTTAAGGTAAAGTGGCTAAGCCTTACGGGGAAAATTCCGACTTGCCTTTATGAGAAAAGTTAGTGAGATTGAATCCAAGGCTAGAAAAGATGAAAAGTAAAGTAAGTATGATTGTTGTGTCGGAAGTACGTAAGTGGGATGATTTATAGTCTCCGTATTTAAATGGATTGGGACGACTCTTTATATAAATAAAGAAGTTGTAAATCACCGAACTTACATAGATTGGGACGCCTTTTTATGTAAATAACGAATTGTAAATGAGTGGGCTTATGTGTATCCGATATGGCATGAGTACATGTAGAGAATGGAAAGTGAAAGATAAAACTAGTTAGACGTCATAAGAAATGAGATTTGATGTGAATGAAAACTATAACGGCGTTAAGGTTATGTGCGAAACTCTAAGATAGACACCTAGAATGAGTTTGTGCATTAAGTTGAGAAGATAATGGGTAAGTATTCCTGAAATTTAATAAGAAAGTTGCTTAAGTGCGTAGAGTTAGTGTTTGAAAGTGCCGTTTAAATGGTACGGTTTTTGAAGTAGATGTGTGTTGATTGACCAGAATATGACTTTAAGTCATGTTATTGCATTGGTGAATAATGATGTGAAAATAGTGTTAAAGTTTGACTTATATAAAGTCAAAATGGTAAATTTTTCTATATGACAAGTCGTCATTGTTGGAAATTTTAGATAAAATTATTATGTGAAGTGTTATTTATAGTAGAGCGTTGGGTATATGGAGGATTTCGATATTGTGATGTGATACTAATGGCGCGGTGTCATTAGAAATACTTGAAATTTTTGTGAAATGATATGATTTAAATGTGTTTTTAGCATATTTGACTATGACTTAGTTTAGATTGAGATTGCTACCTTAATAGAAAAGTTTACAAATGGTCGAGAACATTAAACAAGTAAGATTTTGAGTACGAAATCTGAGTAAGGAGGGTAGAATTATTACACCCAAAACCAAGTTTTAAGTATTAAATAATGAGAATGCCATTGAAATAGTTGGACTAAGACTTTTATGAGTCGGGAGACTTGATATGATTGGTTAGTCAACGAAATTTAAATTGTAGTCAAACTCGATAGTCAAACTAATAGTGAAAGAATGTGTAATGTGGTTATAGAAACATGATACATATACTTAAGGGACTAAATTTGACGAGTGTTAAATAAGTTATAAAGTTTTTTGTGGCCAAAGTAGAAGAGAAAGGAGTTGAGGGACTATAAGTGACATTGGGTCAAAGTAGTAGCTAACTTAAGTTAGAAGAATCCCCATTTTTTCTAAAAGGTTCTATCATTTTCTAAACTATGTATGTATATGTCAGTTTAGAAAGAAATAAGAGAGGGAAGATGAGCTTGATGATCAAGTGAATGAATATTAATGTTTCTATGTTAATGGTTAAGCCTAGTGATCATTCCAACATAATAGGTTTTGATGATGATGATGATGATGCTATTGGTTTAATTATCTTGGATGAGAGGTAAGTAAATTGATTATAACACAACGTTATATTGAGTTTATCATATTTGTATTATGTGTTATGTATTAAATGATTGTTTGTGTTAAGGTTATGAATGGCCTAATGACTACTATGCTTGGCTAAGAGGAAGATGTGGCTAGTTGGTTAAACTAGCTAAATGAGTTTAGCATAGTTGATATGCTATTAATGACATTTGGAGTTTAAGAGTTGATGTGTATTTAATGATTATGTGTTTAGCAAAGATGTGATTAGCCTAGTTGTGACGTTAGCAAGGTATGTAGAATCTTATGTGTTATGAATGATGGGTTAAGTGAAGCTTATAATACCAATTTTGATTAATGATATATGATAACTTGTTATGTATTTTACTTACTAAGTGAAAGCTTACGGTTTAGTTGTTTAACCATTTTGTAGGTTCAATTGTGAAGAATGTAAAGCGATTGGAAAAGGCTTAAGGATTGGAAGAGTATATGTTAGAAGGTTTGTATGCAAATAGGAGCTTAGGTAGAATACCGAGCTTGAAGTCAAAGTTGTTCCCCGGGTGTTTTAAATGGGTTAAATGTTTGTAATTTCAAGTCTTTGAAATGGTTTAAGAGTCATTTTATAGGTCTTAAAGAATGTTAAAGAGTTATGTTTAAGTGGTGTATGCAAACGGGTCAAAACTGGTGTTTGGCATAATGCCTATCACTTTTTAAAGCACGTTTCCGCGGGTCATTATAACCAAGTTTATGCATATATTTGATGTTTATAATGTTCTAATGATTTCTGGAAGTTTTGGTGTTATGTCATGTTATAGAAGTCGTTTTCCGAAAAATGGGTCAAAAGTGCATAAAAGGGATATGCAGATAAAGGGGTGTTTGGGACAAGGTCCTTTTTAACCCATTTTGGGTCAAACGGATCAAGAAATTTGGAAAAACAATTTATATGGTTAATTGTTTGTAAAGCGGTTAAAATAGTTGGAGAACTAGTGGGGAATTAGTTGGAGAATTAGTCGGAGTCAGTTTTCAAAAAATCACATCTTTTAAACCGTAAGTCGTCATGGGTGGTGCCACCCGGAGTTTCGAAGGTAATTGAGTCTAGTTACATTTAAAAATAGTCTCTAGGTCTGAATGTTTATATATTTTTGTTTATGGTCAACAGAGTAACAGCAGGTCAGTTTGGTCAAGTCGTTTCCGCGCAAAAGTTTTAATTTTGAAGTCGTGTCGTTCACGGGGTGTAACATATGCATGCATACCTTGGCATCCAAAGACAGGTTTTATAAATTTCTAACAACATATAATTTTTTCCACCTTTGGAATTAGAAGCTACTGTCTTTTCATTTCATAAAGTGTTCATTTTTCGACTTTGCTAATCATCTTTCAAATAGATTTTATTAAACAAGTTATTCCTCTAAATTTAATTCAACATCAGTCTAATCTGCCAAACCACTTTGCTAATCACATGCTAATAAATTCAATCGAGAAAGAGTAGATTTCAAGCTTAATTAGTGTATCGAGAAATTTTTTGATGGCTCCACATTTACATATTGACGTATATTACACAACCTCCCGCCTAATTTCAAGTAAATCTCACCATCATTACGACTTCATAATACTACTGATTATCATCTAATTTATATATAGTAAGTACATCATGCGGGTAATATTATGCTAAATTGCTAATATCATATAGAGCATCCAGCTCCTCTATTTTAAGGTTGAGAAGTCAAAAGTAAAATATGTAAGACTTATACATATACATCATATATCATATATATATGTGCATATGTATAACGCACAAGGTGTTTTTTGCCCGCGTGTTTCGACAAAACGAGATTCTCATAAGGTTACGAATCATTGTTTTACACAAAAGATATCGCAAGCACTTGTATGTATATTAGTCATACTCATTAATACGTAAAGAGTTTATATAACTAAAGTATATAAATCTAGAAAATTGTATACAAAACCCATTGATATGTCTAAATTTGACATTAACCTATATAACATGTCACAAGCGGAGCATGTTTCTCTATAGCCTTCAATTATTTCAGGTTGGTGATCTATTTATTAGGGGAAATTTCATATCTTAGAAATTTCATATATGAAATTAATCATTAAAATAGGGTGACATATAAAATTAATCCTATTTATTTAACATGAAATTAAATATGTCTATCACTTTTTTTATAAATCTAGTCACATATTATGTGAACAAGGCAAATATGTAATTAAATAGTTTGATTTCAATACTTAATCTTTACTCGACATAAAACAAAAACACAAAAAAAGAGTTAAATGAGTATTTTTAGCATGTTTCCAAATTCCAAATACTTGACGCAACCTTTTCTTATTGCAACATATAATAGTGGTAACGCAAAAAGTTTATCGTGAAGATAAGGAAAAATCTTTAAAGGTAAAAGCAATAAAATAACAACCTACTTTCTTCAATTTGCCGAATTGAAACACTCAACATATAAACCAACATACTTTCAAATTTTATTCTGACTTCACCCATATGAATAAAATAATAACCAAACTGACTAAAATACCCTTGTGTTCGTAACATATACTTGCATCATTAGTCCTTTACACTAAAGAACGTTAGCAAATAATTTAAAATTTAGTTGTCTCACATTTTCGTCTATTTTTGCACATTTTTGTCCGTTTTTACATGTTTTTGTCTATTTTTGCATGTATTCGTCTGTTTTTCGCGTTTTCGTTTTAGCACGTTTTCGTCCATTTTCACAAGTTTTGTCACTTTTTACACGTTTTCGTTTGTTTTTCAGGTTTCCGCATGTTTTAGTCCGTTTTTGCATGCCTTCGTCCCTTTTTGCACGTTTTCGTCTGTTTTTACACGTTTTCATCAATTTTTGCATGTTTTCGCCCGTTTTTACACGTTTTTGTTTGTTTTATCACGCTGCTTATATCACGTTCGTTGTTTTGCACGTTGTCCATTTTTGCACGTTTCTCTCGTTTTACGCTTTTGTCAGTGCACGTTTGCCCGCTTTACATGGCTTCCGTCCACTTTTGCACGTTTTTGTCACGTTTTCGTCCATTTTTGCACGTGTAAAGACAAACGAAAACGTATAAAAATAGTTGAAAACGTGTAAAAATTGACGAAACGTGCAACATCGTACCAAAACTTGAAAAAACGATCGAAAACACGAAAAAATGGACGAAAACGTGATAAAACGGACGAAAACGTGCAAAAACTGACTAAAAAAATCTGAAGACGTGAAAAAAAGGACAAAAACGTGTAAAAACAGATGAAAACGTACATAAACAGACGAAAACGTGTAAAAAAAGTCGAAAACATGTAAAAACGGGCAAAAAGTGCCAAAACAGACGAAAACGTGAAAAACATATGAGAACGTGAAAAAACGGACAAAAACATGTTAAAACATGCAAAAACGTGTAAAAATGGACGAATACGTGAATAAACGGACGAAAATGTTCAAAAACGGACGAAAACAAGCGAAAACTTCTAAAAAGCATCAAAACGTGCAAAAATGTGTAAAAACGGATGACAACGGGCAAAAATGAACGAAAACATGCGAAAACGTGTAAAACGGACAAAGACGTGTAAAACGGACCAAAACGCGCAAAAACGGACGAAAACGCATATAAATGGACGAAAACATGTAAAAATAGAAGAAAATGTAAGGAAAACAAATTTTTAGTTATTTATCAACGGTCGTTAGTATAAAGGACTAACGATGCGATTTTATGTGAAGAAAACAAGGGTATTTTAGTTATATGGGTGAAGTCAGAATAATATTTAAAAGCACGTTGGTTTCTATGTTAAACAAAAAAGTAAGTGTTTCAACTCGGCAAATTAGAGAAAGTATGTTATTATTTTATTGTTTTTACCCATCTTTAAACACAAAATATGGTAAAGGTAAAATAAAACAATAGTTAATTACATATTGCATCCTTTTAATATTTACATAGTTTCACATTTCGTCTTGAAATTTCATTATCTACACGTGGTTGTGTATGTATGTAATTGTCTATCTGTGAATGACTATATAAGAGGTCGAAGATGATTATGTGTGAATTGACAAAAAGCACTCTTATCTGTAGAGACTTAACGATGACAAACTAATCGATGTTTGGTCAAAAGACTAGCACACAAAAACTGAATTTGTAGTTAGAATATAGCTGGACCATAAACACTGATTTTCCATTCGGTTTTGGTTTTATGGTTTTTCTATTTGAGGTTCGGTTTTTCAGTTTTTCTAGAACCGTGGTTTGTAAAGTTAACAAACAACCTTGTTATGAATATATTTCTTAGACTATGGGGGTGTTTGTTTAAACTTATATGTGGCTTATAAGCTCATAAGCCCACATATAAGCTTAAAGGGTTAATGGTCTAGAAAACATACAAACTTTTCATTTTTTACTATTGTGACAATAAACTTTTTTTTTTCCTATTAAAACAAAACAACTTCTTAATGACTACTATTGTAACCAAATAGTAGTCATTAAGTGGTAATTAACTGTGGTAATTAACTGTGCCACGTGGCATATTTGGTTACAATAGTAGTCATTAAGAAGTTGTTTTGTTTTAATAGGAAAAAAAAAGTTTATTGTCACAATAGTAAAAAGTGGAAAGTTTGTATGTTTTCTAGACCATTAACCCAAGCTTAAACAACACCCCTATGTGTATCAGGGACACAACTGACGCGTCATACCTCTCCACTCATGCATCCTCGTTAGAAAACCAACTCTTGACGCATGCGTCTTCCATGTCCAAAAGGGAGAAGTCCAACTTGTGAAATTGGTTGTTGTGTGTTTGTGAGTTGTGATATTGGTTTTGGCGAGATATATTCATGTATACATATGGTATGTTTGAATAATGATGTTGGTTGTTTTATTACATTATTGACGAATGACGATAATGATGTTGACATGCATAGAAAGAAAATCGAAATAGTTATGAGAATAAAAGTTGATGGGGGGCAAATATGTAAATAGGAAAGAATACATGTACTTTGATTTATGTTTAGTTAAACTAAACTAAAGCCCATGTTGACCGACAGTTTCATGCATTATCTCCTTATTCGATACAAACTTACCTTTTATTGTTCAAACAATGTTGTATAAATTATAAATAATCCCATCATACAGATTCATATAATTGAAGTTTGAAATCGACTTTAGTACTTTCTGAGGTATGATTTGCTTTTTTTGTTTTGTTTTTGGGTTACCATGATTATGATGCTTTAAGGTTAATTGTTTATTAGAACCCTTTTAAGATTTTGCTTTTTGGTTCAAATCAATTCATTAAGATCTCTGAGTGCTTGATTTGTTTCAATTATAATCATTTTTTTGTAAAATAGCAATAGCCTTCAGTTCCTTATTACCTTTTTGGATTATTCAATTGGCTTATTAGCTTATATGAGCACTGTTTTGTGTCTTAATTAGTTTTAGAAGCAATAAGCTATTTGAGTGTTTAGATAATCAGGAGTTTTTATTTATTTTAATTTGTAAAAAAAACAATAGCCTTCAATTCCAGTGTTTAGCTTTGGTTTATTACCTTTAAGGATTGTTCATTTGGCTTATTAGCTTTTTGGAGTATTTTTTATTGTTCAATTGGCTTATTAGCTTTTTTGAGTTTTTGGATTGTTCAGTTGTTTTGTGTCTTAGTGGTTAGCTTATATGAGCTCTGTTTTGTGTCTTTTTTCGTTTATATGCTAAAAAAAGAGACCTTTTTCCTGTTTCTTCTATAAAAGCAATAAGCTATTTGAGTGTTTGGATTGTTCAGTTGGCTTATTTCAAAATATGGTTTTGCATTTATAAAATTAACCTCTAAATATTGTTTTGTGTCTTTTTTCGTTTATATGCTAAAAAAATAGACCTTTTTCCTGGTTCTTCTATATTGTTCAGTTGGCTTATTTCAATACTTTGCTGTAAGCACTTTTTTTGTGTATTAGTTTTAAAAGCAATAAGCTTTTTGAGTGTTTGGATTATTATATTCAATTAGACATATAGTTTTGCATTAGTAAATTAACCTCTAAATGTTGTTGTTTAGATGGAGCAAATTTTCAGTGATCGATTTCCTCCCTTGTCTTCCAAATATCCGTGGTTGATTGCCCAGAACATACTAGACGACGAAAAGCAAGATGAGTTCTTTTTCTGCACCATAGACAACGAGTTGCCACATTATCGATGTCGAATCCCTGAGTTGCTTGGGAAACACATCCGGGGATTTTTTCATGGCTGGGTAATTCTTTCCAACCATCCACACAACAATATATGGTCTCTTTGGAACCATGTGACTTCTAAGATCATAAGTCTCCCCACCTTGGTTTTGGATGATGGAGAGTATGAGTCTGTCCGCCAGTGTTGTTTGTCAGCCCCTCCTGATGATCTGAGCTCAATTCTTTTGCTAACAAGAACCAATAAGTCTACCTTCTTATTTTGCCCGGTAGATAGTAAACGGGAGGATTTTAGATGGACCGAAATGTCGTATGCCCAGTAGCTGAAGAGACTAACTTTAAATGGTAAATTACTAGATAGTCTAACTTGTTGCAATGGTAAAGTATATGCCTTAAATACCGATGGTACTATGGATGTTGTCATATATCTTGACATTGTTGTTAAGTACAATGAAGTTGTGATAAATCTTATGATATTCGGCATTTGCCCTTATGGCCCTTCTACCGAAAGAGACATATATCGTACTGAAAGAGACATTCAGTATTTGAAAGGATCTTCTACTGAACTGTTCTACATTGAGATGACTTTTTGGGAGGAAGCTGAGCATACAGAGAATAAACCAGCTGATGTGTATTTGTATAAATCTGACATGACTTGTATAAATTGGGAAGAAAGGGAATTATGCTTCAAAGACTGGGACATAAGTAATATGAATATTAGGTGTGATGACTCAAGTAGTGAAGACTCAAGTAGTGAAGACTCGAGTAGTGAAGACTCGAACACGAGGAGTGACGACTTGGACATGAGTAGTGAAATCTGGAAAACATATTATAAAAAAAATTGGACATGAGTCTTGAAGTATGGAAAGTAATTGATGACCTCAAAGACGCTGTTTTTTATATGGATCTTGCCCTTGATTACTCGGTTTCTTATAGGCCTGTAGTTGCCTCAGAGTTGGGAGGTTTTATACACATTCGTGGTGAAATGGGCAAAACAATATACTCATACAATGTCAAAGATAATACAATCTCCCTATCTTGTATACCCTCTCCTATGCTGCCGACAAGCCATGTGTCAATGTGGGAATGCAGGTATCGCCTTTCAATTACTTTGTGTTTGTTTCTCATATGTGTTTTATTATGATCCTCTATTATGCATAATAATACCGTATTATACGTTTTCATTGTCCCATTTTTGTCAGTTTATTTTCATTTTCGGTACATTTGAGTGATTAAAAAAGATGTTGTCGATTGGTCTAGTAAGCGGTATCATATATGTTTTCAAAATATTTATAAAGATAACATTATCTTTACATGTATTCAACTTTAATTGTATACAAATGATCATCTTCGAAAGTCCATTCTGTTATTAGTTCTTGTTTACAAAATGACCCAAATGGGACACAAACTATCTTTAAATGACTACAACGGATTTATGGAACGGTATGTTGTTATTATATGCAAAAAAAGGATAAAAAATGGATTATATTATAGGGAAGTTGTTTGATGCAGGTTAGAAGATGATCTTGAAGAAGTCAAATGCATTGTTGATTATAAAGAAGAGACGGAAAACAACAATCGCATATTCTTAAAATCGGGTTCAAATAGTGGAGTTGGATTTGAAAATTCACACTTCATCGATATTCCGTTTGATCTTTTGGAGATGATCATGAAGCTTTGCGTTGGTGTGGAATACATGAACTTCCGTGCTACATGCAAACAATGCCTTTTAGCAGCACCTTTGATCAAATGGAGCAACGAAACATTATCAACGAGATTACGAACACATTCACCTTGGTTAATGGATGTAGACACAAGAAGAGGCATTATCACTTTCACAGATCCTTTGTTGGGTGACAACTATTTTATGAAAAACTCCAAAGTATTAAGTGACGAACATGACATAGTATGTTATTCAAGGTTTGGTTGGTTATTGTTTTGGAAGAGAGACTTGAATTGCTTAGTTTTCTTCAACCCTTTCACAAATGACCTTCGGGAGCTTCCAGAAACGGAGCCTGATTTAGAAAGCTTAAGCTTTTCGGCACCACCAACTTCCCTCGATTGTACAGTTGTTGGGTTTACAACAAAGCGTGTTTACATCCACTTTGTGAATCAGCAACGAACGTGGCGTGAACTTCATTTTGACATTAATCCATCACCTGTTTGTTCTTCAGGTTTTTGTGGTCGCGATCTTTATGTCTCTTGTGAACAAGGAGAACTTTTTGTTATTAATAATATTGGGAAAAAAGGTCAGTCTTGGGAACGTGTTGAAGTCGAGACTCCTAAAGGCTATTGTAGATCACGTTATTTAATAACGAACTGTGATCAACATACTTTACTAGTTAGTGTTGGCGAGTATGGAGAAGATGTTGAGGTATTCGAGCATAATGAATATGAAGAAAAATGGGAAAAAAATAGATAGTGTAGGTAAGCACACGATCTATATTTGTGGCGCATCAAGTTTCTGTATTGAAGCCAAAGAACCAAAAATGGAGAATAAGATTTTCTTTTCACAACTACATACCAAGAACAGGAGGGTTGTGTTTTATTCACTTGACACATGCAGGTACCACGCATTTGATGCTCAAAACTTTCAAGAAGAACATCTAGAGGATTTCCATGGAACCACACATAATCTCTCCCTTAACGTTTGGATTGAACCAAGTTGGTCCTAGTTGACACAATAATCAATGTTTGTAACAGGTTACAAAAGTTAGTTGAGTCCTTTAATTTATTCATCTATAAACTGTTTGAGCGACGTTGATGTTTTTTTTGAGTAAAAGGGTTAATTCACCTCGGTAAAATTCATTACGCCAAAAAACAATTAAGTACAATTGGCATGGGTGACTCCCATGCCCTCAGCCCGTTACATGGGCAACAAATGCTGCAAAAAAGCAGAACAAACACAGCTAAATGCTGAACTAAACAATTACATTTAAAAAACAATCTAAATGTAATAAACCAAGGTTCGAAAAACCACTTCCATAGTGAGCAACTCTATCTTCAATAATCATCCATACATATCCCGCGAGTGCAACACCAACAACCACTTCCAAAAGTACCAACTATTTATGCAGATAATATATTGATCACAAAGCCAACCAAAACTTTGCTCCAGTAAACAAAAAACGTGAGCCTTATATCCGACATAAAACTTCCAAACCGTCTTCATACAACCACATAAGACGAAACACAATAAGCTTCCAACACCTTCACCGCTAACTTCCAAATGGTCATCACATCATAACAAATAATATGAGTCGAAGCCAATCAGACCATCAATGAAATACCTTAAGGATAATGAGCATTGTATGTAGCCGCACCTACAATAGGCTTGGTGTAGCATTCTGCGCGGGTAATCAATACCTCGTAACAGCGACGTTGATGTTAACAATTCCCTGTGATGGTTTCTATTGTTTGTGTCACAAATGTTTGCCATCGACTAATTATGATAGTAATTTTTTCTTTGGTTATCGTTTTTTCCTGATAGTGGTATGACCTTATTCTTTTTTGCTATACCTTCATGAAACTACATTCTGATCTATGTAAATTCGTGTCCTTATTTTCTTTTCTGATGATGAAGGTGACTTGGTTGATGATATTGTCCCTTTTTATGGGAGAGTCAACCTCGATCGGATGGCACTCTAGCCCCTTTCTAAAAGAGTACACTTGCTTCATCCGAAATGTAGATATTTGAGTCACATAAACAAAACATTGTCTCAGCGTGTATTAGAACTAATTGTAGAACTATATATCTGGGAAAATAACCTAGCGATCGTGTTGAAATCGACGAGCCAATTGCTCAAACTTAAGCTGAAAAGGTGACAATTGACATCACAAGTCCTGAAGCCGCTTATATCATAGAGGCAACAATATCTATAGTATTTGTAAATACAATACAGCATGTAAGAAAATGTTCCAAGGTTATCAAGCTTTTCTAGGGTTTTTTTTTTTAAATTATTTTTCCCCTCAGTTTATGGCCAAAGAAGGAGATACATTGAAACCAGATATAAACGTTGCAATTATATTGAAGTCAGGTAAAGCTGCAACAACTCATGTGCTCCCTCTGAGTCAACTATCACAGCTGCACCTGATCTAGCTTGCACCTATTTTTAGTGAAAAGATGGAGAAACCAACACCCAAGCCCGAAGCTACACCTCCACATGAGGCACCTAAACTATCTTCTCGATCAATCACCTCCGAAAACTTGAGCTTCATAGCCTCAACTTCCTCCCAAAGATCGTGAAAGAAGGGTAACCATTTCAAATTTGTAACTGTGATTTGTAGGTTTTGTTAGTGCAAATATTTCGATATTTAATCTATACAGTTTTGTTTGTTTTGTTGATGACAAACATGTAACTTATAATACATAACGTAAAATGTATAAGTTACTTGTATATATATTTTGTCTCAACATCTCTCGACGACTCAAGACCTTGTATGCTACAACACAGGTTCGTACATGTTTGTTATGTTGCGTTATGATCAAACCCCTAACAAACCATTAAGCATATTTAGTTAAATAGTTTATAACTAAAACCATTTTTATAAAACACTTAAGTAATCTTGGTTACTTACATTTTATAAAATACATAAATATAAGTAAATGTGTTGGGTAAATACCATGATCTATAACCCATGCCCATGACCCATGATCCATAACCCATGACCCATTGCATGAAATCATGTTGGGTAAAACCCATGACCCATGACCCAAAGTCCATGACCCATGATCCAAAGGCCATAACCCATTGTCTAGATACATTGTATATAGTTGGGTACCCATGACCCAAAGTTCATGACCCATGACCCATGATCCATGACCCATAACCCAAATAATGAGGAGCTTCGCCGGATCCCACGGATCCCTGGGGCTATAAGGGACAGATCCCTCTTAGTAGGGATCTTTGGGGCAGAAACATATTTTGGTCTTTTTGCCTATAAATAGCAAACCACTTCTCACCATATTTTCACACCTTCACACATACTTTCTCTCCACCATTTCTAACATATTTAGATCATTAGGAAACATGTAAACCACCCTCATCTCAGATGATCATAATGCTTCTAACTTTCATTTGTTGTAAGCATACTCCCGAAGTAATCCTCCAAAGCAAGCCTAGAGATCTTGCATCCTTACCTACTGAAGTGATCACCCATCACAAGCATACAAGCACATGAAGATATTCTACAACAAGCTTGGGAAACTTTTCATCTTCATTCATGGAAGACTAACTACATCATGCTTTGTGCTCTTGATGTTTGGTTTAGGATTTCATATCCATTAGACACATTGTCTTAGATATTGTCTAGTATCATATTCTTGTATCTGTAACTAGATTAGATAGTTTATGTGTTGGTGCCATAAAACACAAGGTTTGTTATGTTTGGCCACAAAACATAATGGGTGTCATAGATGTGTCGTGTTGGTCGGTTAATGGTTCCTCCTTTGTAATGGAACCCGGTATCTAGCCTTGTATCGGATAAAGTGTAGGCGACATTGTGATAGGTTTGGTTCTACCTCGTGGAAGAACCCGGTATCTAGCCTTGTACCGGATAAAGTGTAGGCGACATTGTGATAGGTTTGGTTCTACCTCGTGGAAGAACCCGGTATCTAGCCTTGTACCGGATAAAGTGTAGGCGACGTTGTGATAGGTTTGGTTCTACCTCGTGGAAGAACTCGGTGTCTAGCCTTGTACCGGATAAAGTGTAGGCGACGTTGTGTAAGATTTTCTCCGCCGAGAATGGAGTTTGTTGATCTAGTGAAGTATCTCTCGAGTCGGGTACTCGGGGAGTGGAGTAGGGCGATGAGGAGCTTCGTGACCGAACCACTATAAATCCCCGTGTTGGTTTGTATATCCTTTTACTTATCGCTTTACTTTTATTCTTGCTTTATATTGTTGATTGCCTATGTGGTTGATGTTTATGTTTGTGATGCATACTTGCTCTTTCATATAGTCATAAACTATATTTAACACTTTACATATTATGACACGCTTGATCAAGAAAAAGCAACCGGACTAATAATGGTGAAACTTGATTTTTAATGAACCATTAATCTTTCGAAATCTTATGAGACATTAAGGGGTTGGCCTTACACGCCGTAATGCATTAAATGCATCCTCGCGTCGAGATTAGCAAATGCAATGGTTTATACTATATTTGATACAAAAGTTTAAGTTTGAAACGGAAACGTATTCACCCCCCCCCCCTCTACGTTTTCCACATGTTTCAATAACAAAACTCAGTAAGCGTGTTGCCATACGTTTGAAAGATTCTCAGGACACTTCTGCGTTGGTGACTACCTTTAATGAAGTAGATATGTAAGTCTACTTAGAACTTGAAAAATGAAGAAATTGTACTTCAAGCAATTTATGAGCACATAAGATTGCAATTGATGAGCCTTACTGTGAGAAAGTATACTCAAACTATTAAAGTGGCAGAAGAGTGGAATGTTCAGTTGAACTATGTTAATACAGTTAGAAACTAAAGATTGATTGAAGTGCCTGCTGTATAAAGGGGTGTTTGGTTATGGATTTATCTTGGAGAATTGATAGTTTTCAAGAAGATATTTGCATCATTTGATAAGCTTTTTACCTTTTGCTCAGTATTTTAACCTTGAATACTGAGCTTGTTTAAGCCCATTACAACAAGATGGCCTTGTACCTTAATCATTCTCAATCTAACAAGCACTGTGGTGGTAGTTTCAAAATTAGATTGGTCTTGGGAGGGATCTATTGTGTCTATCCATCAGAGTTGTGTTGTTGGTTGATGAGTGTTTCATAAAGTAGGTTTCCTTGTTGTAAAGGGTAAATGAGGTTGGTGTGGTAGTGCAAGCTGTTAGAATAGAGAGCCATGAAAGATGGGGCTTCTTGGTCCTAGCATTGCATTACTCGGAGGTTAGGTTGGTTTATCTTAAAGGGTGTGTGTTCCCTGGCTAATGATGCATGTCTCTCTTTGTCTTTGAGTCACAAATAGCGAGGATGTTGCTGCTATGAATGGTTAAAGGATAAATGGGCAGGATATGTAGTTAGCTGGGTATAGCACTTTTTTGGAGAGTCTGGGTGCTATAGCTCAGTCCTTATAGATCATTGTGGATGATGGTTGAATGGTTTATGGGTGTCTTCTGAGGCTATGGTAGTGAATATGGTGAACATTGGTGTTGAAGTTATTAGTGCAAGCTGCTCTTTTATATATGATGGGATGGTTATGTCATTGTTTAGAAGTTGTTTATGTCTTAAAAGGAGAAAGTTGTTGTTTGTCAAGTATCTCATTTCTGGAGGGCTAAAGTGGAACTTCTTGAGTATATATTGTATCATCCAAATCTAGGGTTCTTACTTTTCATTATTCAGTCTTGTATCTCTGGTTATTTTCTCTCTCAAGTTTTCTCTACACATACTCGTGTATTCTCGTAGTTGATTCAAGATCAAACACCTTTGATCTTGTTAGTTTGAGTGATTGAGAGTATTTGTAGTGAGGTTGTGTGGTGTCCTTCTGAAGGAGATCACATCTTGTCTTTTGTATTTGTTTGGTAAGCACCTATTTAGGGACTTATCTACTATAGCAGTTGATTAATAAAATACACCAAGGGGTGGTTGGTTGGGTGTAAGATCTGGTTGTTCTCTGTTCTTTACCATTTTTACATGGTATCAGAGACACAGTTATGATCTGGTGGTTCTTGGTTTGATTCTTGAATTAGGTTTGTGACCTAATTTGGGGATTTTTGGATCTGGTGTTGTTAGTGGTTAATTGAGGTCGTATTCTTTACGACCATGGTGAGTTTCATTTGTTTAGGCGAGATTTGTTGGATTTGTATGGGATTGAAAAATTAGGGTTTCTGAAACCCTAATTTGATTTTTAGGGTTTCTTGATTCTTGGTATCTGTTATTGTTTGAGGGCTCTTGTTTGGTGATCTTTAACTCTAAAATTGGAGTTATTAATTGTCTTCTTTCGCTGATGGTTTATTGTTATGTAAGTATTTCTTCTCTCTTAAGAACAACAAGTATTTGGTTAATTGGGTGTAAACGAGTTCGGTTAACATCTTGACCCTCCATCTTGAATGGTGTGGATACCTGCTCTGGCCAACCCCAATTCAATTAACTGATTCTTGGTTGTTTCTTGGGTGTGACTTTATTTTCTTTTGTTTGTATAGTGTTTGTTATGTCTAGATTGCTGAAGGATAGGTTCTTGGGATTGTTGGAAGTTGTTGATTGTTGGTTGTGGTTTATTGTTTGTTTGGTTATCTGTTGTGGTAGTTGTTTGGTTATTGGTTGTTTTTCTTCTGTTTCTTGTTTGATTGTTTTGCTTCTTATTCTGTCATCATGTCTGAAAATGGTGAGCCTAGTGGTGTTAATAATGTTCTGATCAATAATCTTGATGCTGGTAATCCTCTACATATTCAAACTAATGATAACAGTAATACTACTCTAATTCAATTCAAATTAAGTGGTACTGAAAATTATAGAATATGGTCTGGTGCTATGAAACTTGCTTTTCAAGCTAGAAATAAGTATAGTTTTGTTGATGGAACATGTTTAAGAGAATCTTTTGTTACTATTGATGTTTTGACTGCTCAATAGGATAGATGTAATGCTATTGTTTTGACTTGGCTTAGGAATTCTATGTCTCAAGATGTTTATATGGGTCTTGTTTATTCTCAAAATTTTGCATCTATCTGGAAAGAATTACATGAAACATATGATAAATTTGATGGTTTTGTTGTCAATAATCTATTACAGAAAATTAACTGTGTTAAACAAGGTGGTAGCTCGGTGGCTGATTATTATCATAGGCTTAACTCTCTTTGGAGAGAGTTTGATGCTTTAACTAAGTTGCCTATATGTGTTTGTGAAGTTAAATTCTCTAGTAATGCTAATAAAGAATTAGTGTTGCATAAGCAACTTATGAGATTGATGCAGTTTCTCATGGGTTTGGAGGATTGTTATCAACCTGTTAGAACTGCTTTGTTAACTAGGGATCCTCTCCCAGAGGTGAAAGATGCTTATATTACTATTTCTAGAGAGGAATCCTACAGAGGTTGTGGAAAACTAGAAGGAGGGGTTGAATAGTTTTGCCGATTTTAAGTTGATTTCAAAAACTTTAGATTCGATATTATGTGAAATCGTATGGATGTTGAGAACGTATAGATCTAATGATAATGCAAGCAAATAAATAAAGTTAAGGGATAGAAAAGACACAACCGATTTATAGTGGTTCGGCTACAAGGTCACCTTCCTTGCCCTACTTCACTCCCCGAGTCACCTACTCGAGAGTTCAAGCACTATGTCAACAAACTCCTTCACTTGGCGGAGAAGCCTTCACAACGTTGCTTATACTTTTTCTGGTACAAAGCTAGATACCGAGTCCGTAGCACGGTGGACCAAACCAACACAACTATTACACAACAAATATGTGAAATATCAAATACAAGATCTTCGCTACAGAAATCTTGTGGAGTGACAAATCAATCAAGGACCCCTTGCTTGGATGACTTGTAGAATGCTCGTGACCTCGCCTTAGAGAATGACCTATATGAGGATCACAAATAGAAAGAAAGAAGAACAACTCTCTAGATCAAGTGATCTATATGTTAGAAGAGAATGAGAGTGTATGAGAGATTTAGTAAGAAGAGGGGTGAGTTAGAATGAAGAAATGGCTCTCTATTTATAGGCAAATTTCTTTTCTGTTTCCACGGATCCCACGGATCCCTTCCACTTGGGATCCGGCTAGTGTAATCCTAGGGATCCGTGGTACTCTCCTCTTTGCCCATGGGTTTTTTGGTTATGGGTCATGGGTTATGGGTTGGTCCATGGGTTTTCTTAGATTCAATGTATCTAAGTATACATTGTATCAAGTCTTCTTTGGTATGGGTTTAAGATCCATGGGTTATGGTTTTTACCCATCCTAATAAACTATTACAACAAATGCTTAATTATTACATTTTTGTATTTAAATGACTATATGTAAATGCTTTACAAAAATAACATGTATCCTTATAATTATACTTAAGATAACATTACATTTGTTATCAACAAAACACAAAGAGATCGCAAAATATTAATAAACGTTTTTACGGTTTATTTGTATTAACAATATCCCCTTTTTGTTGATGACAAAACATAATGTTATGATGAGTAAAACTTAAGAATAGATGCAAGTTTTGAAAGCCCCTAAGTTTTACTTCTCCCCTTTTGTCGAAACAAAAGTTAACCCTTGGAAGAAATAAACAAAAAAAGTTAACTCCCCCTTGACGGTAGCTCCCTCTTGTTTGGGGCGTCAAAAGAAAAAAAATAAAAATCCTACAAAAAGAAAGGTTAGTAACATGCTTATATAATCTTGTGATTGTCGAGAATCAAGATTAGAAGCCAAGGTATGTAAACAAGGCCTTGTAATAAAACAACAAATTGTAGTGGTATGTATGCCAATTACAAGCATGTAAAAATAAGAACAAGACTTGTTCTTGAAAATGACTTAAAAGAAAAATAATACTAAAAGTAGAAAATAGTAGTAGTGATTCCTTCCATGCTTGCATAAGGTTATGGATGGAGGTTTTGATGAGTAATGGTATTGATGCGATCAAGGATGAGGTTGAGTATGAAACGCATTTCTTCCCTAACTTCTATTGCAATTTCCTTAGTGGATTGGCAATGTTCACAATGTAAATGATGTGGGTAATGAGTGCGGAAGTTTTCCGGTTTGTTTTGATTTGAGTTATGCGGAAGTTGTGGTGGAAAAATAGAAAAATATGGATCAATATCCGGAATGTTTGTAAATGGTGGTGGAAAGGAACCTAAATGTTCTTGTAATGTGATGGGAGCTAATGGTGGTGATGTTGCAAGATCTTGAAATATAGTTTTTGGAGATGTGGGGGGTGTTGAAAAGACTAATTCTTTTTCTTTAGGTTGGTTAGATCTTGTTGGAGTCTTAAGGAGTTCCAAAAGAGTTATTTTAGGTGGTGATGAAGTTGGTGATGAGGGAGGTGCTATAATGGAAGCATCTTGTGGTGAGTTATTTGTTGAGGATGAACCATTTGAGGTTGGTTTAGCTAAACAACAAGATCGGATACTAATCCGTGCGGATATCCTAGCATTTGATTGTGGTATTTTGGATGGTGGAAGTACAAAGGTTTGGATATCATGATTGTTTGTACTAGATGATTCTACTAAAGGGTTTTTGGATGACATGATGAAGTTTGTTTGTGAGAAGGAGATGGAGTATGCAAGCATTTTAGGAATTATATATATAGAAAAACAAAGCATTGTAATGAATGCTTGACCCAAAATGTGGATTAAAATCTAATGATTAGATATGAATTCAAGGCATGTGATCATGAGAACACAAGCATTAAAGAGCATACTCCCAAAAATGAAACAAATGTGGATTTTTCATCCAAAGTGAAAAAAAAATAGAAGTTGAAAACAGTTTCTGTTGCACGGATCCCACGGATCCTTCCCTTGAGGGATCCGTCCAAGATAAAGGCGGGATCCGTGGGTCTGGTGTTTCAGGCAGCACAAAATTTTATTTTTGGAAACATTTTTGCCTAGTGTGTGCCTATATGCAAACTATTTGGAGTTTCGGTTATCTCGACTCCTAAAAGAAATAGAAAATAAACTAGAAGTATAAAACCATCCTATTGAGATAACCTGAAAACAAATATTTAGTACATGAGTACGTAATTTTGTGTTATCAATGCTCCTATTTCATTGTTGCTTAAATGAATGTACCCGAAAACATATATTAGTTATGTGTCCCCTTTAGCATTCAAAAGACACGAGATGCAATGAAAACGTGGTTTTACTTTTTATTAATAATGAAAAAGTGATTTGTCCTAGACGTGAGAAATTGCTTTTGTGAAATTGATACGGGAAGGTATCATCTTTTTAGAAAACATTGTGAAAGTAGGTTTTCTTTGAAAATTAAAAAAAAAATCTATAAGAAAGCTATAAGTGGAAAACTCATCTTGGGTTTTGAAAATTCCCGTATTGTTTGTGAGTTGTGCGTGAAATAGAAATCCTAGACTCAGAAAGAAGAAGGCTAGTGTTTACATACCTTGTAGAGTCAATTAAGTTATGACGTTTGTTCCATTAGACCAAGACCAAGACGAAGTAGGTTGAATTGTTCCCGCTTCAACGGTTTGGTGAGGACGTCGGCTATGTTGTCTTCGGATGCTACCTTCTCAATAGAGATGTTCCCCTTTTGAACATTGTCTCTTAAGAAGTGATGACGAATCTCTATATGCTTTGTGCGAGAATGCAATACCGTATTCTTGCTTAAGTCGATGGCACCTTTGTTGTCACATAGGATGGCTATGTCGCTTAGATGGATTTCGTAGTCTACTAACGCTTGTTTTGGCATGCTTTGTCGGCGGAGACATACTCGGCTTCGGTTGTTGATATTGCAAGTGTCGTTTGTTTCTTAGAGAACCATGATGTTAAACAACATCCCATAAAAGTACATACCCCACTTGTACTTTTTCTATCAACGTAATCACCGGCATGGTCAGAATCTGCATATACAATTGTTTCTACTCCCGTGCCCTTAGGATACCATAATCCTAATTGTGTTGTACCCTTAATATATCTAAATATCCTCTTTACGGCTTCTAGGTGTGATATTTTAGGGTCTTCTTGAAACCTAGCACATAAGCAAACACTAAACATGATATCCGGCCTACTTGCCGTGAGGTAGAGGAGGCTACCTATCATGCCACGATATTTAGTATTATCTACGGATTCTCCGTCTTCATCTTTTGTGAGTTTGGTGTCGGATGACATTGGAGTCCTAATTGGTTTTGACTCTTCTAGACCGAATTTCTTTAACATCTCCTTGATGTATTTAGATTGATTGAAGAAGATACCATCTTCTACTTGTTTTATTTGTAGACCAAGAAAGAAACTAAGTTCTCCCATCATACTCATTTCGAACTCGTCATGCATGATTTTAGAGAAATCATCACACATGTCTTGACAAGTGGATCCGAATATAATATCATCTACATATATTTGTACTATGATTATATGTGACTATCTTTTCTTAGTAAAAAGTGTGTTGTCAACTAACCCCATGGTGTAGTTATGTTTAACTAGAAATGACTTGAGTCTATCATACCAAGCTTTTGGAGCTTGTTTAAGACCGTAAAGGGCTTTCTTTAATTTATACACATGTTTGGGTTTTTCAAAATCAATGAAGCCCGGAGGTTGAGCTACATATACTTCTTCATTTATGACACCATTTAGAAAAGCACTTTTGACATCCATTTGATAAAGCTTTAGATCATTAGCACAAGCATACACAAGAAGTATTCTTATAGACTCTAATCTAGCCACGGGGCGTAGGTCTCATCAAAGTCTATTCCCTCTTGTTGGTTATACCCTTGAGCAACGAGTCTAGCCTTGTTCCTAGACACTACCCCGTTTGCATCTAATTTGTTTTTATAAACCCATTTGGTTCCTATTATGGTTTGATTACTAGGTGGAGGGACAAGTGTCCAAACATCATTAGAAACAAATTGATTTAGTTCTTCTTGCATAGCCATTACCCAACTTTCATCTTTTATGGCTTCTTGTGTATTCTTAGGTTCTAAGGTTGAAACGAAACAAAACAAGCTACTTTGGTTTTGAACTTGAGACCTTAATGTTCGTTCGTTTAGTTTTCCTATGACTTTATCTACGGGGTGATCTTTGGACTCTTTAATGTTTATTATTTCATCACTTAGAGGTTCTTCTTCTTCACTTATCTTTTTCTTTATTACTATGGTTTCACTTTCTATAATCTCGTCATCGACAAGAGGTGGAGAGGGTTTGGGTGGACTTTCATCAAATTTTATATTTAATGACTCTTCTACCTTCATTGTTTCTTTGTTTAATATGACGTAAGCTTTGCTATTTGGCGAATAACCTAAAAGATACCTTCGGTTGATTTAGGATCAAATTTTGTAAGGTAATCTTTAGTGTTAAGAATAAAACATTTACTACCAAAGACTCTAAAGTGATTTAACGTAGGCTTTTTGCCTCGAAGTAACTCATATGGAGTTTTTCCTAAGATTGGTCTAATCAAGACTCGATTGAGTATATACGTTGAAGTATCAACGGCATTACACCAAAATTTTTGAGGTATGGATTGTTCATTAAGCATGGTTCGACTCATTTCTTGTAAAGTTCTATTCTTTCTTTCTACTACCCCATTCGATTGTGGAGTGCGTGGAGCCGAGAAGTTGTGAGTAATACCATTAGCGTCACAAAAAGCTCCGAATTGCACTTCATTATCGAATTCCCTACCATGATCCGTCCTAATAGACACTATGGGATGATAAGGTTTTAAAAGGTACCATTTTGAGGGGTCGTTTTAACCCTTATTTGATCACTTTTGTATCCGTTATTGCTTAATATCGTTCCTTTTCACTTTTTAGGTCTCAAGGCAAAAATGTGGAATGGCACTTATTTGGACGTTGCTACGCCAATATACGAAGAAAATGCCAAAGTCAATTCGAGACACTCAAAGTCTGCTGAACGTAAAAGCGACGGGCACACGTTAACCGCGACGGCCGAGGAATTTGTGACGGCTCATAAGAAAAAATGGCTTGTTCTCGGGGATCGGCCGGTTTTAAAGGAGTAGACCGTCTTAACCGACGCCTAGATGCGAACCAGCACGACGCCGGCTGAAGAGGACGCAAGGCACATAAGGTGACGCCGCCTCAAGGTTAACGTGGCCAAGACGAAACCCTAATGACGGCACACGACGTATGCGAACAAAACATAAGGTGACTGCCGATATGTAATATTATATATAGAATCAATTTTTCGTTTGAGGAGAGTCTTTTTTTGGGAGTAAAAACCTAAAACCGAACCAAGGGTGTCTTGTACAGTATTTTAGGGTTCCAAACCCTATCTTACATCAAGATAAGTATTTACTTCATCAATTCAATTATGTCTTTGATTATTTGTGTGTATGCTTGCATGTTCTCCATGTCCGGCTAATTTATTTGTGTGTTTGCTTAGGGAATATGAAACTTAATTATTAAATATTGATTGGTTGTTTCTTATCTTAGTTGATTAATGATCTAGTAATGCGATAGGTCATTCGTTGTGTACTTAATGCTTGATTCATCTTTGTGAACCTTAGAATATAATTACCTGAGTAGTTGTAAGCTAAATCATCCAAAGAGTGCCTTAGAGTAAGAGTTTATTGTAGACGAGACCCTTTGGTAAGTTCAAAGAGTTAGGGAGAAACGCATACCCTACAACTTTAGACACACAACGCAACTAAGAATAAGGAAGTGACAACTCAACCATCAATAGGAAATAATTAAGGAGTAGTAAAACCTAAGTAAACACATCTTTAAACTATCATACGAGCACACATTAATTAGACATAGACTACCACCACCTTAGTTTAGATAATTAGATAATAGTAGAGTAATCGGTAGAAATACCAACCCCCAAATCCAATACCCGAGATTCGACTTTCAATTTCCTAAAAAAAACATAAAAAAGATAAAAAAATAATCTTCCTCAACCTTAACCTTAGCGTAGTAACTTCTCACTAGCATTCCTATTCTCCTAGAGAACGATATCAATACCCGTGGCTTACCCTAATACTACACTACAACGATTAGGTTCACTGCCTAGGGTGTTGAAAAACTTGCTCGACGAAAAGGAAGTTCCTTTGACCCGAACGCCGCTATGTGTAAGCGTTATCAAGTTTTTACCGCCGGGGAATAGAATAGCTAGTTAGTAGTCCACCTCGCTTAGGTTTCTTTGCTTGATTCCTATCAAGTAAATTTTTTCTCATTTTTAGCTTCTCTTAGTGTATCCCCTTCTTCGTGACCTTCGTTCGTAAAACCATCACTCACCATGATCCGTATCTTCCACCAAGATTTCACTCTACCCGTTCCCAATCCCGAGATTGAGAACGCAATCCCACAAAACCTTTCACCCACTCACCATTTTGGTAATCACCTAGGGCATAATGAGATAAATTGGCAACAACAAAGTCCTTTCTATTACTCGATCTCGATGAGGAATTTGATTATGGTGAGGCACTTGATAGCGGGGAGGTCATTAATGAAGTTAGTTTTGAAATTGAGGAAGACCCCTCCCAATGTTTTGACCCTAGGTGTAGGATTGAGAACGATGGCCCCTTTAACATGCAATTCCCTTGCAAAATAGGACTAGAAGGGTTCGATGCTTATTTGAATTCATTCTTACCTTTAAACTTAATATCAAGGG
Source organism: Chrysanthemum makinoi (assembly GCA_910596185.1). Lineage (NCBI taxonomy): Eukaryota > Viridiplantae > Streptophyta > Magnoliopsida > Asterales > Asteraceae > Chrysanthemum > Chrysanthemum makinoi. The sequence goes on along the minus strand of OU343223.1, from coordinate 2,323,336 downwards.
ATCTATACAACAAAATCAAGGTCAATGAGTTAACCTATCAAGGGAACAATGTTGTTGAAGCAGAGAATTCATTTGCACGTGTTTGTCGGAAGTTTTGCTTATTTGGTAGAGTTCATGGTCTTAGAAGACTTAGGAGAATTTATAGATAAGGACCTCACTCAAGTAATTTTTGGAAAACCTTTCAAAAAATTGACTAGGTTGAATGAACGAATGATTGATGGTCTAATTACATTCTCTGATGAAGTTGAAGATTTCATCTACCAAATGCCATGCGCTCATCCTAGGTTTAAACATAAGGACATTGAGGCTTGTAAAAGAATGACCCCTATTCCATTGCTTAGTGAAAGGGATAGGCAAAGTGGGCTTAGGTACCCCATATGAGAAAAACTAAGGGTATTACAAAAAATGCCTTAAATTAGGAGATGATTACAAAAAGAATGAAAGAGCGTTGGAATGGCTTAAATATGAGCACGAGAGCGTGCGTGAAGTCACGTAGGAGCACGACTACGAGTCTAGCTACAAGACTCTTAAATAAAGAAAAGCGCTTCGTGGGAGGCAACCCATGCTTAATTGTTTGCTTGTTAGTGTCATATATCTTTTATTAATTGTTTATCCTCATGTTTAAATTTGTAAAAATGCTTTATTTTGTTTTTAACCTCGTCTTAATTGCATATAAAGGTATTTTACATAAGGGATAAGTGTAGGAGGATTACACACGTTTTCAAAAGAAACGTAAACATGAGAATAACAATTAACTAAAAGATATATATGTTTGTTTGTTCGAGTCAAATGCTTGTATCGAGTCATAATGGATGTCTGCGCAAATTTTTCCAGATTCTAAAGATGTAAATTTTCCGTAAAAATCGCATACCGCTTTTGTCAGATAACCTGACGGCCAGATTGCAACCTGACGGCGTCAGAAGGAGTAAAACATCATGATCACTTTTTCTCGTTTTCTGAGCTACTTATAAATTTTTGGAATTTTCCAGGTCTTAATTTTCTTAGAAATTCTGTAAACATCCATTCCACAAGCATTATATCCTAGTTTAAATCGAAGTCTTATATATTTTATTACCGCCGATTTTACGCTGGGTTTCCTTTGTTTTCTTCAAGTGTGCAGGTTTAGTTTGTCAAGAAGAAGTTACACAAGATTGGAAGGAGCTTTTCACGAAATAATTCTTCTTGGAAAGGATTTAACCACCACTTTACACGGATCCTACCGAGCTAATCAGGGGAGTATTAGTTTCTTTCATTTTTATTACCTTCTATTATCATAACTTTGATACTTTCGGGGAACATTGGGGACAATGTTCAGTTTAAGTGTAGGGAGGGAAAATAAAACGGAAACTTTGAAACTATGCTTATCCTTGATTATTTGCTTTGTCCAATTTCATTTGTGTAATAAACCATGAGAAAATGTCGGTTAGGGTAATTTTGGCACCAAATTTAAAAATTTTCATGACATATAGGAGTGGGCCATTAGTCTTAACAAAAGCGTCTCACTGATAGGAAGTTGCATGACTAGCACAAAAACCCTTTATCACCCAAATTCCACCCAAAATGTGAGGATCGCCCTTAGATTAGTAGGAATTAAAAGCATTCATCTTCAATGCTTAGAGTGTAAACCGGTAGTATATTAGATTCTAGAACTTGTTTTGTGATGCATTCCGAGATCGCAAGTGAGACTACACTTGTGTAGTTAGGAATAACTAAATGATAAGAGGCATTAGGATAACCCTTGTTTGATACCCGTAATATAATTACTTCTTCCACATCGGTTGAGTAATTCCCCACACCCTTTGCGTTGTACTCATCTTTAGTACACGATACCCCTAGTTAACCCCACAGAGCCTATCCTTTTCGTGGTTCTCGTGATGTTTCGTTTTTCCGGAATATCAATGAAGAGCATTGTTTACACCCCACCCCCAAATATACACCCAAATCGCTTTAGCCTACCCCTTATGCACTCACTTTTAGTGCAAATGTTTGTTATCACCCTAAACCCTTAGTTCAATTATCTAGTTGCTTGCATGAGTTGCTAAGTCGAATCATATCCTTTGTATACAGTTTTGGGACGATTGGGATTCATGGGAAAAGTTAAAGTTTATGAAATGACGGAAAGGGAACGTTAAATTCAAATTCCTTTGTTTCGTAATAATGTACCCCAAGTATTTTGATCTTTTCAATTCGGGTCAAATTAGTGTTAGAGTAATAAAACTCAAGTGTAGGGATGTGCCTATAAATCCCTATCATTTTGATGTTACCGTAGGGATGGTAGAGTAAAAGAAAAGTATGAAAAACATACGGGCTACTATCCTACATCTATCCTTTAAATTTATGTTTGTTTATTTCCGTTACCTAGAGTTTTAGAGTGTCGAGTCTTGGCTTAGCAACGCCATTTTTCATATGCATGTAACATTGAGATTTTTGACTTGCCACCACTAAATAGCCTATCCCACCAAACCCTTGTTTCCCTACCGTAAGCCTAACATTACAACCCTTTAAAAGACCTCTTTGATAGTCTTTCCTAGGTGCTTACGCCAAAGCGATGGAGGTTTGATCTATTCACAAGCCTATGGTAATCTATGTACTAGGACCGGTTAATGAGTGTTTATCTTCCATTTCCTATTTGTTATATTTCATATATACACCCGAGAGAGATGTGAGTATCCAAACACCCCATGAGAGGTGCTAGTATGTAATTTCCGTGTTTGTTATGACTTTTATGGGCTTATATGTGTTGTGAACTGTTTTAAATCAATGCTTCATGACCCCTAACTTATAAATTAATTGGCTAAAAGCACATTTGCTTGAGGACAAGCAAATAACAAGTGTAGGGATATTTGATAAGGTTTTAAAAGGTACCATTTTGAGGGTCGTTTAAGCCCTTATTTGATCACTTTTGTATCCGTTATTGCTTAATATCGTTCCTTTTCACTTTTAGGTCTCTTGAAGGCAAAATAGAATGGCACTTATTTGGACGAAAATGCGCGAATATACGAAGAAAATGGCCAAAGTCAGAATCGAGACACTCAAAGCTGCTGAAAATCGAAGGCGACGGCGCATGCTTAACTGCGACGCCGGGAGGAATTTGTGACGGCTCGAAGAGAAAATGGCTTGTTCTCAGGACGCGGCGGGCTTTAAAGGAGTAGACCGTCGCAACTCAGACGGCCTAGATGCAACCAGACGACGTCCGAAAGCTGAAGAGGACGGCGCCACGACACAAGAGGTGACGCCGTCTCAAAGTTAACGTGGCCAAGACGAAACCTCAATGACGGTGACACGACGGCGTCACAAAACATAAGGTGACGCCATCGCATATGTAATATTATATATAGAATCCGAATTTTTCAGTTTGAGGAGAGTCTTTTTTTGGGAGTAAAAACCTAAAACCGAACCAAGGGTGTCTTGTACAGTATTTTAGGGTTCCAAACCCTATCTTACATCAAGATAAGTATTTACTTCGTCAATTCAATTATGTCTTTGATTATTTGTGTATATGCTTGCATGTTCTCCATGTCCGGCTAATTTATTTGTGTGTTTGCTTAGGGAATATGAAACTTAATTATTAAATATTGATTGGTTGTTTCTTATCTTAGTTGATTAATGATCTAGTAATGCGATAGGTCATTCGTTGTGTACTTAATGCTTGATTCATCTTTGTGAACCTTAGAATATAATTACCTGAGCAGTTGTAAGCTAAACCATCCAAAGAGTGCCTTAGAGTAAGAGTTTATTATCCCTAGTGGGTTTTGTAGACGAGACCCTTTGGTAAGTTCAAAGAGTTAGGGAGAAACGCATACCCTACAACTTTAGACACACAACGCAACTAAGAATAAGGAAGTGACAACTCAACCATCAATAGGAAATAATTAAGAAGTAGTAAAACCTAAGTAAACACATCTTTAAACTATCATACGAGCACACATTAATTAGACATAGACTACCACCACCTTAGTTTAGATAATTAGATAATAGTAGAGTAATCGGTAGAAATACCAACCCCCAAATCCAATACCCGAGATTCAGACCTTTCAATTTCCTAAAAAACATAAAAAAGATAAAAAAATAATCTTCCTCAACTTTAACCTTAGCGTAGTAACTTCTCACTAGCATTCCTATTCCCCTAGAGAACGATATCAATACCCGTGGCTTACCCTAATACTACACTACAACGATTAGGTTCACTGCCTAGGGTGTTGAAAAACTTGCTCGACGAAAAGGAAGTTCCTTTGACCCCCGAACGGCCGCTAAGCTGCAGACATCAGGGACTTCAGTTGTCTTTTGGATCTTTTTGCTTAATATTTCAAAATAGTTAAAGGTTTTCGCTTTTGTTCTTTTTAAAAATTTTGTCCATGTATACCTAGAGTAGTCATCCACTATTACCAAAGAGTAGTAGTTGCCTCCATAACTTTGGATAGCGGATGGACCAAATAAATCCATATGTAGTAATTCTAGACACCTAGTTGTGGATACCATGTTTTTAGCTTTATGACTCGAATGAGCTTGTTTTCCTACATTACAAGCATCACAAAAATGATGTTCATATTTTAACTTAGGTAAATCTCTTACTAGATCTTTGGATGATAGTGATTGAAGAAGTCGCATGTTGGCGTGGCCCAATCTTCGATGCCATAAGGTCGAAGTATCATCCATAGAGGTAAGACATAGTTTGTCTTTAGGTTCATAACCGATTTTAATGACATAGACTCCATGTTTCCTAATTCCTCTTCCTATGGTTATGCCATTTTTAAGTATCTTACTACCGGTTTCGGTAAAAAGTACATTGCACCTTTTATAACATATCTATACTTAGGAGATTAAAGTTTAGGTTTTCTACGTGACACACATCGTTAATGGTTAGAGATTTGTTAGAAATCGTACCTTTACCGATGATTCTACTTTTGCTATTTCCAAACACCACATTACCTCCATTTATGGATTCATATGTAGAGAATAGATCCCTATTGCCGGTCATGTGCCTCGTGCACCCGCTATCCTTGACCCATTCATCGAGGTCTAGGTCGACCTTAAACACACCTAAAACAATAATAAACTCAAAAGTTTGGTCCCCATTTGTTCATGGGTCCATTAGTGTTAAACATTCCATTCATGTTAGACATGTATGGATAAGATGAGTATGCATTCCATGGAGCAAAGTTTTGAAAAGGATAACCGTTTTGCATGTTTTGATTCCATCCCATTTTATGGTTACTTTTCGGGTAAACGTTATTAGGTCTCCTAAATGAGTTAGGTTTTGAAAAAGATGGAGCTTTGTTTCTTGCAAAAGTAGGATTATATTTTGGAGGTGGTTGTCTAGTGATGACATGATTTGGTTTCTTCCTATTAACTATAACAAACTCAGTTCTAGATGAAGAAGCTACGTTATTGCTACTTTGTTGCTGCAAGCAGATCCACGGATCCCTTTCTGTACACTAGCCGGTTCCCTTTAGGGGATCCAGGATCCGCCACAACAATGGTTGGTTTTTCTAGTTCCTTGACAAATTTTGTTTCTTTACTTTCACTAGTTGATGGATCAAGTTGTTGACTACCTAGACCCTTTTGATTGTTACCGGTTTTAACACTATTGAGTATTGTATCTAAAGTGTTCGTGCTCATTCTAGCAATTTTAGAATCTAAGTGATCCACTAGTGTTTGAAGTTGAACTCAAAGTTCACATTCACCACTTGCTATTTTACCCTTTTCTAAACGTTTTAGTTTAGCTTTCAATTCTATGACTTCTTTATCTAAACGTTGACTTTGACTCTTTAAAAGCTTGTTTTTGTTAATTAGTTTTAAGCTAATATTGCATAGTTTGTCATATTCATTATGCAATGAGTCGTCATCAAGTGATGAACTACTATAGTATTCGTGACATACCTCGTCATTTGCCATGAGACAAATTTCTTCGTCTTCTTCGTCGCTCATTCCCCACGTGCCGCCACGAACGCTTTTGATCATCCCGCTTGGGACACTTACTAATAAAGTGGTTTGGGTCCCCACACTTAAAGCAAGTTCGATCATCCTTCGCTTCGTCCTCTTTGCTTTTTCAAAAGCCTTTCTTATCGTCATACGGTTGTTTGACGTATCTTCCCTTTCTTCTAAAGAACTTTTAAAGTCCCTTACCGCCATAGCGTACTCTTCGTCGTCACTACTCGAAGATGAGTTCTCCTCATCGCTTGAAGCCTTTTTGGCTTTAAGGGCAAGAGATTTGTATTTCTCTTTCACCTTTGAGGCTTCGAAATCTTTAGCAAGGACAAGCTCGTAGACTTTTAGGTTGCCTATGAGTTCATCGAGGGTGAGGATTGTCAAATCTTTGACTCTTCGATTGTCGTCGCTACCTTGGATCTCCACTTCGATGGAAGTACCCTTAGATATCTCCTAACATGGTTACAGCTAGAAAAAGATTCATCAAGTTCTTGTAAAGATGTAATAATAGTATTAAAGTTAGCAAATGAATGATCTATAGTTTCCTCATCCGATATTGAAAATTGTTCATATTGTTGAACAAATAAATCAATTTTATTATTTTTAACTTGTTGGTTGCCTTGATGAGTTACAACTAAATAATTCCAAATCTCTTTAGAGGTTTTAAGCATAGAAATTCTTTCGAATTCCTTTTTCGGTAAAGCATTATATAAAACAATTTTTGCTTCACTATTTTTAGAAAGCTTTTTCTTCATTTCATCGTTTAGTTTATCATGAGGTATGTGAACTAAATTTCCTTTATCATCACTTGAGGTAGCCTCAAAATCACCTTCAACAATAATGTACCAAAGATCAATATCTTTAGACTTCACATATGTTTCGAATCTATTTTTCCAATATATAAAACCATTAAGTATCAAGTAGTGGTGGTCGTTGCATAGATTGCCCTTCCTTATAATTTTCAGAACCCATAGTGATCGAAATGTTTTTAAAATACAATTTTATTTTAAAACTTTTATAAACTTAGCTCTTGATGCCAATTGTGGAAAACTAGAAGGGGGGTTGAATAGTTTTGCCGATTTTAAGTTGATTTCAAAAACTTTAGATTCGATATTATGTGAAATCGTATGGATATTGAGAACGTATAGATCTAATGATAATGCAAGCAAATAAATAAAGTTAAGGGATAGAAAAGATACAACCGATTTATAGTGGTTCGGCTACAAGGTCACTTTCCTTGCCCTACTCCACTCCCCAAGTCACCTACTCGAGAGTTCAAGCACTATGTCAACAAACTCCTTCACTTGGCGGAGAAGCCTTCACAACGTTGCTTATACTTTTTCCGGTACAAAGCTAGATACCGAGTCCATAGCACGGTGGACCAAACCAACACAACTATTACACAACAAATATGTGAAATATCAAATACAAGATCTTCGCCATGAAATCTTGTGAGTGACAAATCAATCAAAGGACCCCTTGCTTGGATGACTTGTAGAATGCTCGTGATCTCGCTTAGAGAAGGACCTATATGAGGATCACAAATAGAAAGAAAGAAGAACAACTCTCTAGATCAAGTGATCTATATGTTAGAAGAGAATGAGAGTGTATGAGAGATTTAGTAAGAAGATGGGTGAGTTAGAATGAAGAAATGGCTCTCTATTTATAGGCAAATTTCTTCTCTGTTCCCACGGATCCCTTCCACTTGGGATCCGGCTAGTGTAATCCTAGGGATCCGTGGTACGCCCTCTTGCCCATGGGTTTTTAGGTTATGGGTCATGGGTTATGGGTTGGTCCATGGGTTTTCTTTAGATTCAATGTATCTAAGTATACATTGTATCAAGTCTTCTTTGGTATGGGTTTAAGATCCATGGGTTATGGTCCATGGGTTATGGTTTTTACCCATCCTAATAAACTATTATAACAAATGCTTAATTATTAGATTTTTGTATTTAAATGGCTATATGTAAATGCTTTACAAAAATAACATGTATCCTTATAATTATACTTAAGATAACATTACATTTGTTATCAACAAAACACAAAGAGATCGCAAAATATTAATAAACGTTTTTACGGTTTATTTGTATTAACAGAGGTGTTCCTGAGTCTTCTAGTGATACTGAATCTAAAATGAATGCTTCCTCATTTGCTGTTAAAACTTTTAATAACAATAGAAGAGGGTTTAACAACAATAATAACAATAACACTAGAAGTACTAATACCAACACTGTTAATAGAGGTCCTAATCCTAATCTAAATTGTAAAAATTGTGGAAAGATTGGACATAATATTGAGAGTTGTTATGAAGTTGTTGGTTTTCCTCCTGGATTTTCTAAAACCAATGGTTCTTTTAAGCAAAATGGTCTTAAACAAACTTATAATGCTAATGTTGAGGTTAAACAAAATGAAAAATCATCTTCTGCTAGTACTTCTTCTGGTTTTACTTCTGAATAGATGAAGAAACTTCTGTCTTTGATTAATGATTCTCCATCTGGAAGCATACATGCCAATATGGCAGGTAGGGCTTCATTCTTTAATCACAATGTCTGGTTTAATATAAATTTTTCTAAATATTACTTTGCCAATTCTAGTCTTACTGTTAAGACTGTTACTTTGGAGTGGATTATTGATTCTGGTGTTAATCAACATCTTACTGTTTCTACTGATGGAATGTTTAATGTTGCTGATATATCTAGTTTAAAAATAACTGTTTGTCACCCTAATGGTACTCTAGCTACTATAAGCCATGTTGGTAATCTGAACTTACTAATAATGTGGTATTGTATGATGTTTTAGTTGTTGCTGGTTATTGTGTAAGCATGTTATCTGTTAATAAACTTATCAGAGATAGTAAAATGTTTGTTGGTTTTGATGAGGATAAGTGTTATATTTAGGACTTGAAAAGGGAGAATGTCTTGGAGAAAGTCATTGTTCAGAAGTTGTTTGTGTCTTAAAAGGAGAAAGTCGCTGTTTGTCAAGTATCTCATTTCTGGAGGGCTAAAGTGGAACTTCTTGAGTATATATATTGTATCATCCAGATCTAGGGTTCTTACTTTTCATTATTCAGTCTTGTATCTCTGGTTATTTTCTCTCTCAAGTTTTCTCTACACATACTCGTGTATTCTGGTAGTTGATTCAAGATCAAACACCTTTAATCTTGTTAGTTATTGAGAGTATTTGTAGTGAGGTTGTGTGGTGTCCTTCTGAAGGAGATCCTATCTTGTCTTTTGTATTCGTTTGGTAAGCACCTATTTAGAGACTTATCTACCATAGCAGTTGATTAATAAAATACACCAAGGGGTGGTTGGCTAGGTGTAATATCTGGTTGTTGTGTGTTCGTTACCATTTTTACAATTGGTATTGATATACTGTATTGTTTTTTTATACGAGTTCATGTTCTAGTTTTGTCTGACATATGTGTATAATATTTTTTTGTATAGTCATTGATAGTAGTATTATGGTTGGGCATATCCAATCCATTTCTTTTTATTTGTTGTAAGGTTTGATTGATTAAAATATGTTCACCTTTTCTCCGAAAAAAATTAAATATATATGCAAGTCTGGGTGCTATTCGATCATATCAAGTAAAATGAGACTCACCAATGGTTATACGTGGGAGAGATGTGCATCATTGTCATCGAAACAGTTTCATCACCAACAACCATGGGCTTGTTGACAATTGAGTGCATTCCTGGAAAAGCCGACTGCATAAAAGAAAGGAAAATGATTTATGATTCTCAATTTATGATTATTTAAGGCTGCATGTGTCAACACAACACATAGATATGCATGCATACCTTGGCATCCAAAGACAAGTTTTATAAATTTATACCAACATATAATTTTTGCCACTATTGCAATTAGAAGCTAGTGTCGTTTCATTTCATAAAGTGTTCATTTTTCGACTTTTCTAATCATCTTTCATTTAGATTTTATTAAACGAGTTATTAAACGAGTTATTCCTCTAAGTTTAATTCAACATCATTCTAATCTGCCAAACCACTTTGCTAATCACATGCTAATAAATACGATCAGGAAAGAGTGTAGATGTCAAGTTTAATTAGTGTATCGAGAAATTTTTTGATGGCTCCACACTAGCTTACATATTGACGTATATTACACAACCTCCCGCCTTATTTCAAGTAAATCTCACCATCATTACAACTTCATAATACTACTTATTATCGTCTAATTTATATATAGTACGCACATCATGCGGGTAATATTATGCTAAATTGCTAATATCATATAGAGCATCCAACTCCTCTATTTTAAGGTTAAGAAGTCAAAAGTAAAAAATGTAAGACTTATACATATACACCATATTTCATATATATGTGCATATGTATAACACACACGGTATTTTTTGTCCGCGTGTTGCGACAAAATGAGATTCTCATTTGGTTAAGAATCACTGTTTCACGAAAGATATCGCAAGCAATTGTATATATATTAGGGCATCCACAATCATTATATGTGGCATAGTGCAATGAGAAAATGTGTCACGAAATTAAATGTTCAAACACATTGTGGGTTTTCACTTCATCAAACGCACAAAAGGTAGTGCTTCTCTCAACACATGGCTATTATACTCAAATAGTGGGCCACATGAAATTCTTTATTGTTTATTATATTAGTTTTGTGCCACATGAGATGTTAATTAACAGATTTGTGAGAAATTTTATACTCCCTCCCTCCGTCCCATTTTTATTGTCCACTTTGACTTTGACCGGTCTTTCTTGTTCAACTTTGACCGTTAATATATTTATTTGTGTTATATAATACTTGATGAAAGTTATACCAAATGAAAATACATTTAAAACCCAATACATTCATATATTTTTCATCAAGTATTATATAACACAAACAAAAATAATTGTCGTCAAAGTTGAAGAATAAAGACTAAAAAAGTCAATATGGGACAATAAAAATGGGACGGAGGGAGTAAAAGAGAGTGTAATGCTTACTTGGCATTATATTAAACTTAAAAACCTATTTTGCATTGAGGATGCTCTTAGTCATACTCATTAAGTCATTAATACGTAAAGAGTTTATATAACTAAAGTATATAAATCTGGAAACTTGTATATAGAACCCATTGATATGTCTAAATTTGGCATTAACCTATACAACATGCGACAAGCAGAGCATATTTCTCTATAGCCTTCGATTATTTCATGTTGGTGATCTATTTATTAGGGGCAATTTAATATAATTTCATATATACAAAAACATGCATTAAAAATATTATACACTATGCATTCAATGATTACACTTTGGGTATATATTAAATTGTTCATTGAAGTAAATGGATTGAAGCCGTTATAATATCTATATGGGGAAGACAAAGGGAATGAAGAAGTATAGATGATGATAAATTAATAATGCGTAAAACCTAAAGTTGCTTAATAGCCGCCATATGCATGGTAAGCGGTAAATGCTTATTCTTTGACGGTCTTATATAAGTCTTACATATTTTATTTTTGACTTCTCAACCTTATGCATGGTAAGTGGTAAATGCCTATTCTTTGACGATCTTATATAAGGTGGTGTATATTGTTATCGAGCATGAAACAAAACAAGAAGCTAGCTATATATTGTTGAAGGCTATTGTTCCTTGCCTTATCATTGATAATCACTAATCATTATATAGTGTACAAAGAGTATTCTAGAGTATGGGCCTAATTACAACATAATACATACAGGCCTAGGAATACATAAACATATCGTCTAATACTCCCCCGCAGTTGGAGCGGGAGGAGGTCGAACGCTCAAACTAGAGCGAAAATCTTCGAATAAGGCTGATGGCAAACCCTTGGTGAAGATGTCGGCATACTGATATCGAGAGGGTACATGCAGAACTCGAACATGTCCAGTTGTAACCATGTCACGGACGAAGTGAATGTCGATCTCAATGTGTTTCGTCCGCTGATGTTGAATAGGGTTTGCAGACATATAAATAGCACTCACATTATCGCAGTAAACGAGGGTGGCACTTGTGAGAGGAGAATGCAACTCACGAAGCAGATTACGAAGCCATGCAGTCTCCGCCACAACGTTAGCAACACCACGGTATTCAGCTTCGGCACTGGAGCGGGAGAGGGTGTGTTGACGTTTAGATGACCAAGATAGTAAATTATCACCCAAGAAGACACAATAACCAGAAGTCGACCGTCGTGTAGATGGATAACCGGTCTAATCAGCATCAGTATAGCCAACTAGACTAGTAGTGTTGGATGCATATAAGTGTAGACCAAAATCCAATGTCCCCTGAACGTATCGTAGGATACGCTTGAGGGCAGCAAGGTGTGGCTCCCTAGGATTGTGCATATAAAGACAAATCTGCTGAACTGCATATGATAAATCTAGTCGAGTAAAGGTGAGATACTGTAGCCCTCCGGCAAGACTGTGATTTAGGGTAGGATCTTGAACTGGAACACCCTCAGGACCCAGTTTAGAGTCCGTATCAACTGGTGTCCGAGAAGGGTTAAAAGTAGCCATCTGAGCACGCTCAAGAAGCTGTAGAGCATAATTCCGCTGAGACAAAAATAAGCCTGTAGAATGACGTGTAGCAGAGATCCCAAGAAAATAGTTAAGCTCCCCGAGATCAGTCATGTCAAACTCAGTATGCAAAGATCTGATAATCTGCTGAAGTAGAGCTGTAGAGGAAGCCGTAAGAATGATGTCATCCACATATATAAGTAAGTAAGAAACCTCAGAACCCTGTCGGTAAATGAACAATGAAGAATCACACCGATTGTGGCATAACCCGCAAACCTCTTAAACCAAGCACGTAGTGCTTGTTTAAGACCATATAAGGATTTCTGAAAAAGACAAACATGGTAAGGATATCGAGGATCAACAAATCCTGGTGGCTGATGCATGTAAACAATCTCTGATAAATCACCGTTAAGAAATGCATTCTTAACGTCTAGCTGAAGAACCGGCCAGTGTCGAGATACATCAAGGCTGAGAACAGTGTGAATGGTTGCCGGTTTAACTACTGGGCTAAATGTCTCATCACAATCAATGCCAAGTTGCTGACTGCTTCCATTAGCAACCAAACAAGCCTTATAGCGGCTCAAAGTGTCGTCAACATGGAACTTATGTTTAAATAGCCACATAGAATGAACAAGATTAACACCATATGGCCTTGGTACAAGAACCCAAGTACCGTTTTTAATCAACACATTATACTCATCGTGCATAGCATTACGCCAGTAAGTATCTTTGAGTGCTAGAAACGGGGTTTTAGGAATAGGAGAGATTGATGACGTATGTAGGGAAAGATGGTTGATGGGTTTGACAATGCCGGATTGAGACCTAGTGACCATGCGGTAAGTGCGAGGGGGTTCGTTATTGGGTTGTGGGGAAGGAGCGGTTGGTGGGTTAGTGTGTAGTTGTGGTGTGTTATTGGATTGGTGGGCCGGTGAGAGTTGTGTTGGAGTCACAGGGTGTGTAGGAAGAGTGGTGGGATGTTGGGTTTGGAGTGATGAGGTAGTTATATTGGGCTCGTTGTGTTGGGCCGTAGTTGGAGGGGTGTTTGTCTGAGTCGTCGTATGGTGTTGGGAATTAGGGGGCTCGAGGATCATTTGGTTTAGAAGTGAGGGAGGTTCGGTTTCGAGAAATGTGTATACGGGAGGGGAGTTGGGCATCATGGAGCGGTATGGGAATTGGGTTTCATCAAAGGTGGCATGTCTGGAAAGGATAATTTTATTTGTTTCAAGGTTTAGACAACGGTAGCCACGGTGATAGGCGGGATAGCCCAAGAAAATACATGGTGTGGCTCGTGGGGCATGTTTAGGGGAGTTGAGGAGTGGGTAGCAAAGACACCCAAAAAAGCGTAATCGTGAATAGTCAGGTTGTTTTTGAAAAAGTTTGGCGTATGGGATTTCATTGTTTATTGCGGTTGATAGGAGAAGGTTTAATAAATAGGCGGCCATGTGGAGGGCCTTGACCCAAAAGGAGAGGGAGGTGTGCTTGAAATAAAAGTGTGTGGATGACATTATTAAGGGTGTGAATCATGTGTTCTGCCTTGCCGTTTTGTTGAGATGTTTTCGGGCAGGAAAATCTAAATTGAATGCCATGTTTCGTGAAAAGTGTATGAAGACGGTTATTGTAGAACTCACCACCATGATCACATTGGAAGCTCTTAATTTCGCATTTAAATTGATTTTTAACATAATTACAAAAATGCAAAAATTTATCAAGCATGTCAGATTTGGAGCGAAGTTGATAAATCCATAGATAATGGGAGAAATGATCTAGGAATAATACGTAATATTTAAAACCACTAGAGCTAGCGATAGGAGAAGTCCATAAATCATAATGTATAATATCAAAGCAATTTTTAACAATGGAATCTGAACTGTGGAAAGGTAACTTCTCATGTTTGCCAAGTTGGCAAGCATGACAGACATGTGGAGACCTTTCTTTATTACATGAAATAAAATGACAGGAAACAAGAGATCGTAGCACTTCGTCACCGGGATGACCGAGGCGTTGGTGCCACGTGGAGGAACTTGTGTAAAGAAGAGCAGTTGGGATAGTGGATGGCTTGGTTACGGGATAAAGGTCGCATGAACTGTCACATCAAAGGAGGATATGGCGAGTCAAGAAATCCTTCACAGAAAAACCAAAAGCGTCAAATTCAATGGTGCAATTATTATCTCTAGAAAATCGACGAACATAAATGAGATTTTTAATGATATTAGGAGTGACAAGTACATTGTGAAGGTGTAGGGGGCGATGGGGAGATGGGATAATGCTATGTCCGGTGTTGGTGACGGGAATAGAATTACCGTCACCAACTTGTACCGATGGGTATAAGCGTGTATTAAAAATAGTACTTAAATTACTTGCGTTAGAGTTTAGGTGAAAGGAAGCACCTGTGTCCATATTCCACGTTGGATCTTGCAAAGTCATCATGCTAAAAGCGGTGGGTAGTGAGGTAGCTTGCGATTGGTAAACACCGGGAGCGGGTCCGAGAATGCCATTGTGTTGAGCCTGTTGTGCAGCGTATAATGGCAGTTGGTACTGGGCTGGTTGTTGGGCCAATGTTGCTTGCTGTGGGGCGGTATAAGCTGGTGCAACAAGGGCAGTGGGAGTGGGCTGGATGGGTGGTTGTTGGGCCAGGCGTGGAGTGGGCAAGTAGGGAAGTGGCGATGGGCCATATGTGGGTTGGGTCATACGAGCATGGTAATACCCAGGAGGTGATAAACTGACATTGTTGTGAGTAAACTAGGATGTATAGGTGCGATTGGTATTATGAGGATGGTTACCAGTAGTATTTTTAACAGCCAACCCCGCTCGATTCCTATGGTCGTGAATGAATTTGCAACGGTCACCAAACTTGCAAGCTTCTCTACTAAAATGGTTACACAATTGAGGTAGACTTTGGGATTTAAAAGATGTGCTTTGTGTGTTACCTTTAGAGTCGGATTTCGTGGCCATGAGGATGGTTG
The DNA here is from genome assembly GCA_910596185.1 of Chrysanthemum makinoi. Lineage (NCBI taxonomy): Eukaryota > Viridiplantae > Streptophyta > Magnoliopsida > Asterales > Asteraceae > Chrysanthemum > Chrysanthemum makinoi. Next base: position 2,307,941 of record OU343223.1, on the reverse strand, counting down.
GTGAGGAGGAGCTACTGTCAAAAGTGGTAGCAGTATCGGCTACCTCATTTAACGTTGACTCTTCAAGTCGCAACATTTTGCGAGCCGTTTCAAAAGATGGAAGGGGTTCACGATGACGAATAATCTTAACAATTGTCGTAAACCAGGAATCAAGACCATTAACGGCATATATGACTAAATTCTTTTCACTTACAATAGACCCTAGGTTTTTGAGTCTATCCGCCATGGCTTTGATTTTGGTGCAATATGCATTAATAGACAAGTTACCAATCTTGATGGAACGAAGTTCATTTTCAAGATTGATGGCCCTCGCATCTTTGTTGTCCTGAAACAAATTCTCAATGTGGTCCCACAAATCTTTTGCAAAGCCCGGTGTGGAGACTACTTGTTCCTACAATGAATCACATAAGGATCATAGGATCCACATCTTGATGAGATCATCAAGCTTACACCATTCCGGGTCGGGAGTGCTTAAGGAAGCCTTTTCTTCGATATGGGACTTGAGTCCAAGACTTCCAAGGTAAATCTTGAAGAAGGAACTCCATGGAATAAAATTACGTCTTTCAAGGTCTAATTTGACAGGAACTTTGCTTGTGATGCTGAAAGGTATGAGTTTCTCGGCATTGGGGGGTGTAGGGGTTTGTGTAGCAGCTTCATCTTTGGCCATTGGTGCCGAAAGATTGTGTTAGGGTTGAAGATTTTTGGGCGGCAGAAAGTTGAAGGAGGAGCGTGATCCGAAAAGAGGGGAGGGAAAAAAGGAAAAGATCGGTATATTAATGTTGGCTTGATACCATGTTGAAGGCTATTGTTCCTTGCCTTATCATTGATAATCACTAATCATTATATAGTGTACAAAGAGTATTCTAGAGTATGGGCCTAATCACAACATAATACATACAGGCCAAGGAATACATAAACATATCGTCTAATATGTATTCGTATATTAATAATGAGAATCCGTTGAAGGCTTCTATACGATCAATCAACCGATGGTTATACGTGGGGAGAGATGTGCATCATTGTCATCGAAATAGTTTCATCACCAACAACCATGGGCTTGTTGACAATTGAGTGCATTCCTGGAATAGCTGACTGCATAAAAGGAAGGAAAATGATTTATGATTCTGAATTTTTTGATTATTTAAGGCTACATATGTCAACACATCATGTAAATATGCATGCGTACCTTGGCATCCAAAGACAAGTTTTATAAATTTCTAACAACATATGATTTTTGCCACCATTGGAATAGAAGCTACTGTCTTTTCACTTCATAAAGTGTTCATTTTTCGACTTTGCTAATCATCTTTCTAGTAGATTTAATTAAACGAGTTATTCCTCTAAGTTTTATTCAACATCAGTCTAATCTGCCAAACCACTTTGCTAATCACATGCTAATAAATTCGATCGAGAAAGAGTGAAGATGTCAAGCTTAATTAGTGTATCGAGAAAATTTTTGATGGCTCCACATTTACATATTGGCGTATATTACACAACCTCCCGCCTAATTTCAAGTAAATCTCACCATCATTACAACTTCATAATACTACTGATTATCGTCTAATTTATATATAGTACGTACATCATGCGGGTAATATTATGCTAAATTGCTAATACCATCCATATAGAGCATCCAGCTCCTCTATTTTAAGGTTGAGAAGTCAAAAGTAAAATATGTAAGACTAATACATATACATCATATATCATATATATATGACTATATGTGCATATGTATAATGCACATGGTGTTTATGTCCACGTGTTGCGACAAAATGAGATTCTCATTAGGTTAAGAATCATTGTTTCACAAAAGATATCGCAAGCAATTGTATATATATTAGTCATACTCATTAATACGCAAAGAGTTTATATAACTAAAGTATATAAATCTGGAAACTTGTATATAGAACCCATTGATATGTCTAAATTTGGCATTAACCTATACAACATGCGACAAGCGGAGCATGTTTCTTTCTAGCCTTCGCTTATTTCATGTTGGTGATCTATTTATTAATATAATTTTATACATACCCAAACATGCATTAAAAATATTGTACACGATGCATTCAATGATTACACTTAGAGTATATATAATCAATTATTCATTGAAGTAAATGGAGCGAAGCCTTTATAATATTTCTATGGGGAAGACGAAGGGAATGAAGAAGTATAGATGATGATAAATTGATATGCATGGTAAATGGTAAATGGCTTATTCTTTGATGATCTTATATAAGGTGGTGTATATTGTTATCGAGCATGAAACAAAACAAGAAGCTAGCTATATATACGTATGTTAATAATGAGAATCCGGGTGTGTTTAGTTTTGTTGTTGAAGGATTTTATAAAGAAAGTTGAAGGGGGGGCAAATATGTAATAAGAAAGAACAAATGTACTTGTTTAGTTAAACTAAACTAAAGCCCATGTTGACCGACAGTTTCATTCATCATCTCCTTATTCGATACAAACTTTACCTTTTCAATTCTGTTCTATAAATTATCCCATCATACAGATTCAAAGAATCGACTTCGGCCATTAATTAAGCTTTTTGAGGTATGATTTGATTGGTTTTCAATTATGATTCCTTTAAGGTTAATTGTTTTCTTAGTGTATTACTCTCTGTTTTGAGTTTTTGGATTGTTCAATTGGCTTATTAGTTTTTTTTTGAGTTTTTGGATTGCTCAATTGGCTTATTAGTTTCTTTGAGTTTTTGGATTGCTCAATTGGCTTATTAGCTTTTTTGAGTTTTTGAATTGCTCAATTGGCTTATTAGCTTTTTGGAGTTTTTGCATTGCTCAATTGGCTTATTAGTTTTTTTTTTTTTAGTTTTTGGATTGTTTAATTGGCTTATTAGCTTTTTTGAGTTTTTGGATTGCTCAATTGGCTTCTTAGCTTTTTTGAGTTTTTGGATTGCTCAATTGGCTTATTAGCTTTTTTGAGTTTTTGAATTGCTCAATTGGCTTGTTAGTTTTTTTGAGTTTTTGGATTGCTCAATTGGCTTTATTAGGATTGTTCAATTGCCTTATTAGCTTTTTTGAGTTTTTGGATTGTTTTATTAGTGCTAGATAATCAGTTTTTTGTAAAAAGGCAATAGCCTTCAATTCCAGTGTTTAGCTTGTTCAATTGGCTTATATGAGCTCTGTTTTGTGTCTTTTTTACTTTAGAAGCAATAAGCTTTTCGAGATGTTCCTGTTTCAATGCTTTGTAAGCACTCTTTTGTGTATTACGTAGTAGTTTTAAAAGCAATAAGCTTTTTGAGTGTTTGGATCATGTAATTCAATCAGTTTTTTTGTAAAAAAGCAACAACCTTCAATTCGAGCGCTTAGCTTGTTTTCTTGTTTAATTACCTTTTTGGATTGTTCAATTGGCTTATTAGCTTATTTTGATTATATGAGCATTGTCTTGTGTCTTTTTTAGTTTAGAAGCAATAAGCTTTACTACGGCTTGTGGTGTCCTATTGGCTTTTTTTAATGCTAAAAAAAAGAAAAAAAAGAAAAAAAAAATACCTTTTTCCTGTTTGTTCTATAAAAGCAACAGCCTTCAATTTAAGTGCTTAGCTTGTTTTCTTGGTTTATTACCTTTTTTGATTGTTCAATATGCTTGTTAGCTTTTTTGAGTTTTTGGATTGTTTAGCTTATATGAGCTCTGTTTTGTGTCTTGGCTTGGGATGTTCTATTGGCTTATCAGATGCTAAAAAAGGCCTTTTTCTGTTTCTTCTATAAAAGCAATAAGCTATTTGAATGTTTGGATTGCTCAGCTGGCTTATTTCAATGCTTTGTAAGCACTTTATTGTGTATTAGTTTTAAAAGCAATACGCTTTTTGAGTGTTGGGATTATGTAATTCAATTAGACATATAGTTTTGCATTAATAAATTAACTTCTAAATATTGTTGTTTAGATGGAGCAAATTTCCAGTGATCGATTCCCTCCCTTGTCTTCCAAATACCCGTGGTTGATTGCCCAGAACATACAAGACGACGAAAAGCAAGACCAGTTCTTCTTCTGCACCATAGACAACGAGTTGCCACATTATCAATGTCGAATCCCTGAGTTGCGTGGGAAACGTATCCAAGGATTTTTTCATGGCTGGGTGATTCTTTCCAACCATCCATACAACAATATATGGTCTCTTTGGAACCATGTGACTTGTAAGATCATAAGTCTCCCCACCTTGGTTTTGGAAGATGGCGAGTCGTATGAGTCTATCCGCCAGTGTTGTTTGTCAGCCCCTCCTGATGATCCGAGCTCAATTCTTTTGTTAACGAGAACCAATAAGTCTACCTTTTTATTTTGTCCGGTAGATAATAAACGGGAGGATTTTAGATGGACCGAAATGTCGTATGCCCAGCAGCTAAAGAGACTAACTTCAAATGGTAAATTACTACATAGCCTAACTTGTTGCAGTGGTAAAGTGTATGCCTTAAGTACCGATGGTACTTTTGCTGATTTTGTCATACATCTTGACATCGTTGTTAAGAACAATGAAGTTCTGATAAATCTAATGGTATTCAGCTCTTGCCCTTTTGACCCCTATCGTTGTGGCGGAGACAGTCAGTATTTGAAAGGATCTTCTACTGAATTGTTCTACATTGAGATAAATTTTGATGAGGAAACTGAGAATATAGAGAAAAAACCTGCTGATGTGTATTTGTATAAATCAGACATGACTTGTATAAATTGGGAAGAAAGGGAATTATGCTTCAAAGACTGGGATATAACTAATATTAGGTTTCCAGGATGCGATGATCCCGAAGACTCGAGTAGTGAAGACTCAAACACGAGGAGTGACATCTTGGAAGTGAGTAGTGAAAATTGGAAAACCTATTATGAAAAAAAGTTGGACATTAGTTGTGAAGTATGGAAAGTAATTCATGACCTCAAAGACGCTATTTTTTATATGGATGTTGCGGGTGATTACTCGGTTTCTTATAGCCATGTAGTTGCCTCAGAGTTAGGAGGTTTTATACACATTCGTGGTGAAATGGGCAAAACAATATACTCGTACAATGTCAAAGATAACACAATCTCGCTATCTTCTATACCCTCTCCTATGCTGCCCACAAGCCATGTGTCAATGTGGGAATCCAGGTATTTCCTTTCAATTGATTTGTGTTTGTTTCTCATGTGTTTTATTATGGTTCTCTTTTATGCATAATATAATACCGTATTATACATTTTCATTGTCCCTTTTTTGTCAGTTTATTTTCATTTTGGGTACATTTGAGTGATTAAAAGATGTTGTCGGTCTTGCAAGCCGTATCATAGTATTTTCATATAGAAACGAGTTGGTATTATATGTGGAAAAAAATAGATTATATTATAGGGAAGTTGTTTCTTAAAATCCTATTTATGTAGGTTAGAAGATGATCACGGAAAAGCCAAATGCATTGTTTATTATAAAGAAGAGATGGAAAACAACAATCAGATATCCTTAGGATCAAGTACAAATAATGGGGTTGAATTTAAAAATTCACCCCTCTTCGATATTCCGTTTGATCTTTTGGAGATGATTATGGAGCTTTATGCTATGGAATACATGAACTTTCGTGCTACATGTAAAAAATGTCTTTTAGGAGCACCTTTGACCAAATGGAGCAACGAAACATCATTAAGGAGATTACAAACACATTCACCCGTTTCACCTTGGCTAATGGTGGTAGACAAACAAAGAGACATTATCACTTTCACGGATCCTTTGTTGGGTGACAAATATTTTCTGAAAAACTCCCAAGTAATAATTGACGAACGTGACAGAAGATGCTATTCAAGGTTTGGCTGGTTATTGTTTAAGAAGAGAGACTTGAATTGCTTGGTCTTCTTTAACCCTTTCACAAATGACCTCAGGGAGCTTCCAAAAATAAAACATAATTTAGAAAGCTTATGCTTTTCGGCACCACCAACATCCCTTGATTGTATGGTTGTTGGATTTACAACAGAGCGTGTTTACTTCCACTTTGTGAATCAGAAACGGACGTGGCGTGCACTTCGTCTTGACACTGATCCACATACCGCTTTTTTCATCTTTTATGGTCGATCTTTATGTCTTTTGTGAAGGAGGAGAACTTATAGTTATAAATAATTTAGGCAAAAAAGATTACTCTAGGGAACTTTTTGCAGCCGAAGCTCCTAAAGGTTATTGTAGATCCCCGACACAATATTTCATAACGAATTGTGATCAACATACTTTACTAGTTAGTGTTGGCGAGTATGGAGAAGCTCTTGAGGTATTCAAGCTCAATGAGTCTGACGAAAAATGGGAAAAAATAGATAGTGTAGGTAAGCACACGATCTATATTTGTGGCGCAGCAGGTTTCTGTATTGAAACCAAAGAACCAAAAATGGAGAATAAGATTTTCTTTCCGCGGCTACATACCAAGAACAAGAGGGTTGTGTTTTATTCACTTGACAGCCAAAACTTTCAAGAACATCTAGAGGATTTCTTTGGAACCACACATCATCTCTCCCTTAACGTTTGGATTGAACCAAGTTGGTCCTAGTTAACACAATAATCATGTTTTTAACATTATGGGACATGTTAAAGATGTTGCATCTCTTTTATTTATTCATCTATAAACTGTATGCCATGTGATGGTTTTTATTGTTTCTGTAATAAATGTTTGGTGTCAACTAATTATGATAGTAATTTTATTTATTTATTTATTTATTTATTTATTTTTGGTTATTTTAGAAATTCCAGATTCCCATTATTTCAGCCTTTGATCTCATTGTCCTCATATTTTCTTTTCATCCTTGGTAAGGTAAGAATTCATATGTTACAAATTATGTAGCTTAGCTGCTTAGGGTGTCTTTGGTTTAAAGCATTCAGAATGGAGGAACAAGAAAAAGTGAATGGTGTTTAGCAGTCCACAGCTCCACACCCACAAGGCTCCATTCCCAAATACACGCTTTTACTTTTTTCTTATAGGGGAAGTCCCACCGACCGAACCGAAGAACCAGCGGTCCGGTCTCGGTCTCAACTTTTTTCTTATTTCGGTCTCGGTCCGATCTTACGTACAAACCGACCAATAATGCCTTTTTGGACCGGACCGACCGAACACATTTGGTTCGGTCCTCGATTCGTGGTTTTGGTTTAATTCGGTCTCGGTCCGGTCCAATTTTTACCGGTCCGTTTCGGTCTTAGACCGATGATCAGCTCTACATTTCTGAGGATTAAGGACTAAATGCGCAAATTTTTAAGAGTTTGGGGTGTAATTTAGTAATTTACTCTAGATGTTAATTGTTATTCTCTTGTTAAGTTATTTTGGAAGAAGGCCGGATTTGGGCCTGCTTTGACTCTGTGCAAAATGGTCCAACGTACAGGGCTCCATGCCTCCATTCCCAAATACAGGCTTTTACATTATACTTTTATATGTATACTAGCCCATTCAAAAGCCCAGTCCATTGCTTTCTACTACACCAATGTAAACGAAGTTTTACTTTGTTTCTTTTAGTGCCATCATTGTTTTTCATTGAATCTGTGTAACAATCATCACATTATTAGTAAAAAGGATATGTTATAAGAGCCTCATAAAAATTTCAAAAGGTCTACTCCCTCCGTCCCAAATTATAAGTTCATGTTTGATTTTTCAAAGTCTTTTTCTTCCGACTTTGACCTTAATTATTTCTTTTCATGTTATATAATACTTGATGAAAAGTATACCAATAAAAATGCATTTAAATCACATATCCATTTATATATTTTACATCAAGTATTATATAATGCTAAAAGAAATAATTAAAGTCAAAGTTGAAATAAAATGACTTTGAAAAAGTCAAAATGGACTTATAATTTGAGACAATGGGAGTATTTTCTATTATGCTACATGGCACAAAATCACACGAAATGACCATCAATCAAGACTAATAAACAATCAAATGTTATTCACAATTAAATCAACCCACACTTTCAGTTTTATATTCTCATTCATTCAACAACAACAACATATGGTTTTTTTTTTGTTCTTGTGTCCTAAGTTTAATAATGACGTATGTACAAACATGAACATTTAAACGAATATAAGTTATGGTTATCTCTTATAAATTATGGGACATAATATCATTTCTCAAAAAAAAAAATAATAATAATTATATGTGTCGAAAATCAGAAAGTTAAAAAATAGAGTAAACGAGCGGGGGTGTTGTGTTTAATCTAAGTCGGAAAAAAAAATTGTATTTTTTTTTTTTTTTTTTGTTATTAAGGACGAAATTTGCAAAAGGTCGATAACGGGGGACTAACGGTACGATTTGAAGCTAATTTGAGGGACCAAAAGTAATTAGGATGAACAAGTGCACGACTATTCCAAACTATACGCAGACTGTAGCAAACACAATCGCTTTGCACTGTTATGTACTGTAGCATTAACATTTTCATTTTTAGTCCCCTAAACTAACGGGCTGTTGCAACGCTAGTCCTTAGGGACTAACGGTGAAAAAAGGGTAACCTCGTAATGGGTCGCTTTTGCTTAATATTTTTACAGAAATAGCCCCTCAAGTTATTGTTACGTTTCAAATTTAATCCTCGACTGTTAGTTAACGGACGTTAAGGACTAACTGTGCAATTGATCAGTAACCTCAGGGGCTAAAAGTGCCAAAACTGAAAGTCGCGCGTGCATTGTAGCTACAGTGCAACGGAATGTGTTTAAGTATATATAGTAATTACATGGATGGTCCCTATGGTATGTCAAAAGTAACAACTTTCGTCCCTGAAAGTTTGAAGTTGCACTGGTAGTCCCTAAGTTGATAAACAAATAACACCACCGATCCTTTAGTTTAACGGGCTGTAAGTTAGTTATAATTTACACGCTAGCCCCTTTGGTTAAAGATCGCTGCATCGCCTATCCTTAAATTTATTTACATAATTCGCCCTTGTGGTTAGGCTTCATTTGCCGTTAACGCCACGCGGTCACCACATGTGTGGTGCCACGTGTCGCCGGGTCGGGTCGGGTTGCCACGCGGACCGCTGAGGTAGTGCCACGTGGCATTGGTAAAATATACCACATATTTGGCTACCCCTAGGATTCGAACCTGGGATATTTGTGTTGGAAGCAAAGCTTTGCCCAACTGGGATAAGCAATAATATTCCCCTAAATCAATTACATAACCTTTCTTAAAATTTAAGGGCCCAATTCAATAACAATAAAAATGTTCCATTTAGTTTTTGGCCTATCAATTTAAATGGTTATATGGACTGTAAAAAAATATATAAGTATACCGTCGGACTCGTTTTTTCGTGTTTTTCCAATGGTATGCTGGGAATTTTTTCGACTTCTTAGAACCTCGAAAATGCAAAAACGCCGTTAAAAATGCGAAAACATGCTTTTCCGAGGTTCAAAGGAGATCGAAAAAATTCCCCAAGCATACCATTGGAAAGAGCACGAAAAAACAAGTCCGACGGTATCTTCCTCAATTTTTGAACCGGCCCAGAACCCCTTTAAACGTAAAAAAACGTATACAGTTCATGGATAAAAACGTAAGAAAACGTATAAAAACGGAAGAAAACAGATAAAATGTGAGAATACTTATAAAAACGTAAGAAAAGATACAAAAACGTATGAAAAAGAAAGAAAATGTGCGATAATGTAAAAAAGGGGACAAAAACGTATGGAAATGTAAGAAAACGGGCGAAAACGTAAAAAAACTGACAAAAACGTATGAAGTGTAAGGAAACGGGCGAACACGTAAAAAAATGGACAATAACGTATGAAAGAAAGAAAACGTGCGAAAACGTAAAAAAACGGATAAAAACGTATGAAAATGTAAGAAAATAGTCGAAAACGTAAAAAAAACGTATAAAAATGTTAGAAAACGGATGAAAACTTAAAAAAAAAACGTATGAAAATGAAAGAAAACGGGCGAAAACGTAAAAAACCAACAAAATCGTATGAGAATATAAGAAAACGGGAGAAAACGTAAAAAAAGGGACAAAAACGTATCATAATGTTTGAAAACGGGCGAAAACGTAAGAAAAACGGACGAAAATGTATAAGAATTGACGAAAACGGGTAAAAACATATGAAAACTTTAAATTATAAACAGTCGTTATTATTAAGGATAGACGATGTAACGATCTTTAACCAAATGGGCTAACGTGTAAATTATAACTAACTTACTTAACGCTCGTTAAACCAAAGGATCGGTGGTGTTATTTGTTTACCAACTTAGGGACTACCAGTGCAACTTTAAACTTTCAGGGACGAAAGTTGTTACTTTTGACATACCACAGAGACCATCTATGTAATTTACTCTAAAAAATAAAAAAGAAGTTGCAAAATGTGAGAAGCCACAAGAAAAATCCAAACTGAATATCATTTTCAAAAATAATACAATTCGTAAGCATAAGTTATCCGGGCGGGGACAAAACTAGAGTATCCTCAGGTGTTACAGCACCTCGACAGAATGTTGTTTAATAATGTTAATTTTTGTAAAAAACGTTTAAATTTTTATAAAAATATATCCGGTCCCAATGAATTGTGTTTCTAGTTATTGTTTAGTAACTTCACTCATAGGTAAAAAGTAAACTTAGTTTTCACTAAACTTAAGTGGTGTTTGTTTGTGAATTAATTGACTTAATATGAAGAAAAAAAACTAAGTTCATTAAGTCATATGAAAACTGTTTGTTTGTGACTTAATTGAAAAATATGACTGAAAATATTAAGTAATAAAACTGAGAATGTCTGCATTAAGTCATCTCTTAATTAAACATGACTGAATAAAAAAATTAACAAACAAGCCCTTAATCATTTTAACTGAAAATCGTATTTTATTGTTGAATTTTATCTTATACTAAACTTAAAAAAAATTATGCACCCGGTCAATTTTAACTCTAATTAAAAAGTTACTTTTTAATGATAATTGAAGAAAAGAGAGAATGTGTTGCATAGAAAATTATTTGGTATCTTGGAATAAGAATGAGGGAATGAATTTTCATTCTAATCATGTGTTTGTTAAAATAGCAGATCTTTCAAATATGGGAAAGATCCAGACCTTAACCTTGTGAGGTTGTAAGGTATATGGAATATGAAACATATATATCAAACGCACCCGTAGTTAGATATAAGGGTTTTGGAATCAAAAAATGAGTTTGATATCCATTTGTTATTGTTTGTTTAGTAGATATGGAATCAAAAAGTGAATTTGAAACTCATACTCTCATTCATGAGTATGAGGGAGTGGTTTGAGTAGTATTTTTATGTGGGACAATATTTTATGTATTAAATCTTTTATTTCTACAATTTTTCTACATTATTTTTGTTTACTGATGTAGGCCCAAACTATTGAGGATCCTCTAACTTGAGTCAAGTTACTTGAAAAGATCATATCCCATAACTTAAACTTTATACAAACACAACAATATAATTGATTTACTTAATTTCATTCCAGCATCTTATCAAAACCATTCTGGCTATTTTTTTCTATTATTATTTTTTTTAAAGTGGGGTTTATGTGTGAGATGTGTTGAGGTATTTTTAATAACAAGAAATAGAAAGAAAAAAAAAATTAAGTAAAGCGAGAGAATGTGTTATAGGAGCTAAGTGAAAGATAAGACTAGGGTAACGGCGGGTGGTTTACCATCACCGCGCAACCATTTCACGCGTGAATCGTAATCCCCATTATCTTCCTCTTTGACCGCTTGCGGTCCAAAATATTTGACAATGGTTTGTTGATCTACGACACCAAACATTTGGACTTTTTTCTTTTAAAGAATAGTGTAAGGTACGTTTGTATATAAGTTTTGGTGGTAACCATTACACATATTTGTGATAGATTTTGTGATGTGGCGCTGATGCGATGGTGTTGAATTTGGTGACCATTACTTTCATTCTAAAAGAAATAGAGAGTAAGAAAATGATAAAGTTGTGACGTGAAGCTAATGTAGCAAAACATACACACATCCAAGGCTGAGCAATGGGTAAAACCAAACCGAATCGACAAAAATAAAACCGAACCGAAAACTAATTTTGAGAAAAATATAAACCGAGAACCGAAACGAACTGAACCGAGCCAAACCGAAACCGAACTGAACCGTTTGGCTCTGTATCGGTTTAGATGGTTTAGGTGTATTTTTCTCGGTTTTGACCCGAATCGAACCGAACTTTTGTGACTCTAATATGAGTGTTCTAGCATTATAAACTCAAATGTAAAAGGGTTACAAAATTAAATGAAAAAAACATAAAAGAGTTCATGAGAACCATATATTTAGAGACTTTTATTGTGTGTGCGGTCCCTCTCTTATAATATATAGCCAGTGTAAGTAATTCGTTTTTTTTTTTTTTTTTTTTTTTTCTCTTTGTGTTTTATATGTAAAACAAATCACCTTTGATTGATACTCGCTACAATTTTTTGATGGCGTAGAGTATACATTGACTGATTGATTGACATTTATGAAACGAAATTCAGAGTAAATTATGTTCTACAAATGCAAGAATACCACATTTAACTTTGCAAAAAGCTTTATATCGTAAGGTCCCTTATATCTCTTAGTATCAGAACTATTTAAATTTATCAAACTTTATTATTATTATTATTGTTATTTTTTTATTATTATAAAACATCACTTCATTAGAAAATCATAGGATTTACAAGAAATTAGTTGGGAGCCGAGAAACTAATTGGGCCCCACTTCTCTAGCTATATCAAAGCTAATCCTACTAAAAGTATGATCAGGAGCACGTGCGCCAATCTCCTAAGTCAACGAGAAACTTCGGATGCGCTTTAGTAGGGTTACCGCATCCTTCTCAAGCTCTCCAAAGGAAGAGAATGAGAATGGGAGAAACCTATATCCAATGTTCGGATGCGCTTTATTGTTATTATTGTTATTATTATTATTATTATTATTATTATTATTTTTGTGAAAACATATTGAATGGGGAGGGGCATCTTTTGCTTTCTCTCCTCATATAAACCATTTAATAGAAAAAGAAACATATTATGTGTGTGGCCCTACCACTTTTTTCCCATTAAGACTCATTAACACAAAAAAGAAACACCCCCTTAATTTGCCGGTTATAAATGAAAACTTTTCATCTATTACAACATGTGTTAAAAATACCTCGTTCTCTTATAAGATTCAATCTTTCCAGAGTTTTTGAAGGTCGTGAACCAAAAAACCGAATGAGGTTCTCAAAAGTTAATTCTAAACAAAAACTTTTGCTATAATAATAAATTAAATATAAACTAGCTAGATAATCACTCAGGGTGGCTTAAAACTATCATTCTAAAATATATGAAGTATTAACCATTCCAATTGCAATTCCCGTTAACTATAAGTAGTGCATAGCTTGCTAGTACATTACATTACTCGCTAGCTATGCATGAATTCTATATGCAATATTAAATTATTGGAGTAGCATGAGAAAGAGCAGTTTATCATATTAGAATATTTTTGTTATTTATGTGAGGGGATATCTTATTAATGAACGAACATGAAGATGCCATCTCAAAATCTTTAGAACTTTTGACGAGGAGACAATCAATTGTATTTGTGGTCTTTCTTATTGAGTTGATATTTTTTGTCTTTTAATGTTCAGTATATTCTATTTTCAGAGAAAGAATACTACACTCACAGAAAACCATACACAAAATGAGGTGTCACTTCCTGATTGGTATACTTTGTGATAGTTTCTCTCTTTTCTATTCGGCCACTCACTCTCTCACATTTCATTTTATGACTGATTTTGTAGATTTTTTTTTGTGGGTGTAGTATTCTTTCATTATATTCTATTTTAAGAGGAAGAATGCTACACTCACAAAAAACCATCCACAAAATGAGGTGTCACTTCCTGATTGGTATACTTTGTGATAGTTTCTCTCTTTTCTATTCGGCCACTCACTCACATTTCATTCTATGACTAATTTTGTAGAATTTTTTTTGTGGGTGTAGTATTTTCCTTTCAAAAATAATCATTATAATCTCAATCTTACGCTTTTTTCTGCTAGAGATAAACCTTTTTTGTATGATTTTTATATGAACTTTCATGATTTTAGGTGTTTGAATGTTATTTGTTTTCATACAAGTACCTTTTAGACTACCTTTATCAGTAGAAAAAACTCATCTTCACCGGACACATCAGAGTTACATCAGTTTTCTCATTACATATTTTTACCCTCACTCACTCTCACAATTCACACTTATAAGTCACACCACCTTCATTTGTCGACCCATTTTTTTATTAAAAACTAAAAATATTATTCATTAAATAAAAACGTTACACGGAAATTAAAAGCATACACGTACAAAATTAAAAACGTAAACATTACATAGGAAATAAAAAAAACTAAGCCTTTTCATTTCTCAGTAGTTGTTAATGAATTCACGTTTCTCACTAATGCTTCGGAGCAATTCGTTCCTAGCCGACATCAAGTTGGTTGTGTTTCTCATATCAGCTCCAGTCATCCTTTCCAAAGTGTGCAAACAGTAGTCGCTAAGCAGATGATATGGCAGTGAACCCACCCTGATTATTTCAAGTCTACAGCTACGAATTCGATCAAGAAAGTGAGGAAACAAGTTTAACACTTATTCCTCCAGTGCGATCTCAACGTCAAGTTCTTCCCATAGTCACATGCGGATAGTTAGACTCACATCATTTGGTTCAATAGCCATAGTTTGTGAGATGATAGTGCAGAGAGAGCTTAAAACGAAGTTGTGTGTGTGAGAGTTTAAAATGAAGTTGTGTGAGAGAGTATAAAAAGAAGTTGTATGTGGAAAAAAAATGAGGGTAATAAAGGGTATTTATAGGGAAAAGTCCGTCGGGGTAATTATATGTATTCGTTGCATAGATGTACACGTACGAAATTAAACAAACTAAATTTTCATTCATTTAAATAAAAATACAAATTACAATAAGAAATCTAAAAGACAATTGTCCCATTTGTATTTCACATTTAGCCATACAAATTCGGTATTGATTTGATCTTGTATTTTTCCTGCTTTCTAAACTTATGCATCTCGTAATATTTTCAAGATTTTTCTTCAAAAAAAGTTTCAAACAAAGCACGGTTTTTTGCGGAATGTCATTGCATTTCTGGTATCTTTTCCTCGGATCATTTTTAGTTGTGCTTGCATTGTCAATTTGCAGGACTAAGTCGATAATCGCTTGCTGATGAACGCTATCGTTCTCAATTAGTATGTGGAAGCGAACAATCCATAAGAATTTTGGTATATAGTAGTTGTCTTTTAGTATAGGGTATATAAATAAGTTGTGTTTAAAAAAAAATATGTTTAAATGGTATTTTATAGGTAAAGAAAATAGTAGAGAGGAAAGGATTTTTTCCTTTTAAAACTTATATCCTTTTTTCTTTTTTTTTGGGATGGGGGGGCATTTTTCACACAACCCGAAATGTCACTCGCTCACACCATTGTGAGCCGGATTTCATCTTCTTCACGCCATTCACGCGTGACATTTGATGCTCACCGAGCCACTCATGGCTCCAATACGGGCAGCCTTCGATTGAGTTGCCAGTAACTTGACATGAGAAAATCGTGTTTCTTTAATTCTTTGTAGTGTTTTATTAATATATGCTACCATTGCCACATAAATTTACTTTAAAGAAAAGATTGTGAGATTATATAGTAGCATTGGTTTCATAGTATCAATTAGAAAAACGTGGCTTGTTAGTAAAAAGGAGGAGAAGCGTCGGAGAAAATTTAAAGTTTTTGCAAATTAGGAAAAGGTATTCCTACGGGTACCTCTTGATTTTGGCAAACCCCTCATTTATTTGCATTGTTGACAGAAAAATACAGTTTTTTTATTATTTTTTTGTTCCATGTTTTAACTTTTTAATATTTTTACTTATCAAATTTTATATTTTATGTTCCGTACTTTTAAACTTATTTTTTTTTAAAACAAAATAAAAAAAAAAAAAAAAAAAAACTTTAAAAACGAGAGGTTGCAATAACCATTTCGAGATGTAGCAAAAAATCTCTATAGCTAGTGGAATGATCAACCCTAAACTCTCTAACGATTAAACACATTTTAAATGGTGAAGTGGGTTCAAATTTTCCTAGGATCACTAAAATCATTTTCAACATAAATTACATGTTTTGTTGGGAATGATGTAAATCTTATCATTCTCGCGGATATTTTCCCTTCCATCCAACACGTCTTTGTTGCGGATCTTTAACAAGCGTAATATATAGTTCTAAGAGCATTTAGTACATGGTGTCGCGGGATAGTGTTATGAAAAAAAGTTGTATCACTTTAGCACTTTTTTCCTGCAACACGAGAGTCTATTTGTAAAATCCAAAATTTTATATAATTAGAACGTACAGGACTCCCGAATGAGTAAGGATGATTATGGCCCATGAGCTCTTATATACTACATCTCTTAATTCCCGAATAAACAAAACCTGAATTTACTATTTTTCTACTAAAAACTGTGCATAAATCCTAGAAGTGTTCATGGTTTTGGTAATATCCAAATAAATCGAAAATCGAAATTGAATCGAACCGAAAATAACCGAACCGAACTTGTAACCGAACCAAATTTGCCAAACCAAACCGAACCGAATTAAATATTCAGTTATGGTTCTAGCAGTATAAACCGAACCGAAAACCAAATTCAAATAAATATAACTTCTTTTTTATATATTTATATATAAAAAATGATATTAAAACTATTTCATATTATAAATATAACATTTTGTAAGATTGATTTTTTTTTTCTATAAATCTGATTGATTTTTTTTTTCTATAAATCTATATAAATAAATGAATAAATAATTAAATTTATATCATTCGGCTTATTAGGTTCGGTTCGATTATGAGAGTTCGGTTATTCGGTTCGGTTTTTGTTTCGGTTTAATCAATTTTAATTCGGTTCGGTTCGGTTCGTTTCTCGGTTATACTAGAGAAACAATTTAACCGAAAAACCCGATAACCAAACCGATAAACATCCCAGCCATATCCTTGTCTTAATTCCCGGATCGGCCACTCTTATCCAACTTCATCACTTAACCCAACACCAACTCTATTTATCTCCTTATAACCCCCTAATCCATCAGCCCACTTGGAAGCCCAGTCCAGCGACCAATTGTCCAATTCCATCTCATAATTTCATATCATTTCTTTCCCTAGCCAGCGAGTGAAATCCAACTGCCAAAATAAAATATTTGTGGCGCGTCTCCCATTTCGTCCACACCACTCGCGGGCCCCACCATCAGCTAACAAAACGTCAAAACGCTTCCACACTGCAACCTGGGCATCCCGAGATCGCGATCATGAGGATCATTTTATTTCGAGATCGAGATCGTAGGATCGAATCGCGATCCTACGATCCTACCAATTAGTCATATTTTGTAAACAAATGATATCCAAGTCAGACTGTTTTACATTTCTACTCAACATCAAAGGTAAATTTATATAATATCCTCTTGAAAATGACTTCAATTTCAAACACCAAAATAGTAATACACAAAAAAAATAAAGTTTCCATCGTTACATTAACGCTTTAGTGGAAATAGTATTACATAACATAAGTCCTAAATTTCTCAAAGCATCTAGTAGTCTACATGATTTGAAAACAAGCGTTTCATAAGTGGAATTTCAAAACATACCATTTGATTAGTTTAATCACACTGAAGTAAATAAATTAAACTATTGAACACTTTTAGACTATAATCTATTTAGAAAAGTAAAAAAACATATAAACTATAATCTATTTGGAAAATGAGACAATAATGGTTTACTTATTAGACATTAGTAAAACACATGTATTTTTTTTCTTAGTGAGTGGACTTAAAAAAAAAAACTTCGGATCGGCGTGTCGATCTTACGATCGATGCGATCCTACGATCTTACTTACGATCCTACCTCGAGATCGATCCTACCACGATCTTACACGATTTTGACTGGTGGGCACGTAAGATCGTACGATCTTACGTGTAAACTCGCGATCTTGACAGCTATGCCATTATCATTTCTTGGTCGACAAGTTGCCAATTTTTTGGAAAATGTGTAATAGTTCAAGGGCTAAATATGTATTTTGAGGTTTATAATAAAAAACATTTGATTATAAGCTGAGTTGCCGTTAAGGTGACAGGGGTGACCGTGGTTAGTGGTGTTATTCGGGGTTTACCCGATAGGATTCAGGTCAGACGGGTCATGTCAATTCGGGTCAACGCACCAAAAACATACCCAAACCCGACCTTGTTTAAAACTCGGGTCACTCGTGTTCAGGTCGAGTCAACTCAGGTTCGTGTCTAAATCATTTAGGAATTATGCAATTTTGGTGTTTACACTTGAAAGTATATAAAAATTAAAAAGAATAAATTTTGAATTTGGATTGACCCGAACCCGAGTAAAATACATATTTAAACCCGAACATGACCTTGTTTAAAAATCGGGTCATTCATGTTGACCCGAATATATTTTTAATCTGTTTGACCCTACCCGAATAATCATATTTAGGTTCGAATCAGGTCGGGTCGAGTTTTATGACACCATAACCGTGATCGCTTGCGGTCATCATTGCCATAGTCTTATGCTCACGTACATATCTGTTCTATTGCGCTATCAACTTAATAATCATAATACTTTTGTTCGACTAAATTATTTGAATATATGAAAAAGATTATTTAACAAACATGTGTTGAATGGTTATAAGACTGCGTCGTTGCACAAGAAGATGCACGTTAGACTTTTTGGATCTTTTGAAAAGTTACTACTAAATTTTTTTAAAGAAGTATTAAAAAACCTACATATTTTCGTAAGGGTTATATCGCAATAACTCATAAATTGACATTTACCCTTTAAATTATCTGAAAATTACTTTTACCATATATACAGTACGCTGTTTGAAAAATAGTCCTGTATATGCACCTTAACAAACTATATAAGGTTTTGTATGCTTTGGTTTTTAATTTTTTTGTAACTCTATGTGGGGAATTTGGGATTGCTTATTATTATTTTCTTCTACTTAAAAATAATTACTTATTAAAAAACATTTGTAATCCCACTGTATAAAAAAGCAATGTATATGTAAAAACAATAACTTTAATATAATTTTTCCATCGGGTTTTGTTATAAAATACTTTAGGTTAAATGTGAGAGTAAAAAGTTTCATTAATTCTGTTACACCTGTATCCCGAAATACAAATAGGCCCTACCCTAGATGAATATGGTCTAAGGACTTGACGGGATTGACTAGTTAACTCGATAATCAAACTAACATTTAGCAATTGTCATGTTATAGTTATATAAATGAGGGGGACCTAAGTTGCCACATTGTAAACTTATTATAAGTATCTTGTGGCCAAAATAGAAAGAAAGGAGCTTGAGGGACCAAAAGTGTCAAGTGTGGAGATAACTTTAAAATGAGGAAAGCCTCATGAATATGTCAAGGTTTCTTTGCAGCAGCTCTTTGAGGCGTCTTTTGCATTCGGATGACAGGGTGCCGCCTATCGTCACGGTCTGCTCAGGGAAAGCCTGATTGATCGTCACTTCCTCCGTTAAGCCCACTTCATTGGCTTTTACTTCCACTTTATCCTGCTCAGGAGAATTGGACTGCAATCTTTCCAACCTTCTGCATTCCGAAATGATGACGGAGCGAGTGACAAGGGTGACAATACCCTGAGGGGTTGGGAATAGGGGTGGAAACGAGCCGAGCCGCTCGTGAAAAGCTCGGGATCGGATCGGTAAAAAGCTCGAACAGTCGAGCCTAAACTTTCGAGCGAGCTCGAGCCTAAGTTGGGCTCATTTAATAATCGATCTCGATCCAGCTCTATACAAAGGCTCGTTTAGGCTCGCGAGCCTAAGCGAGCCCTAGAAATATATATATATATATTTTCTATACGTTATAACCGTTAACGAGCTCGAGCCTTGTGTTATGAGCTTTGTGTTAACGGCCGAGCTGAGCTTAAAATTTCACGAGCCGAGCTCGAGCTCAAAACGTGAGGCTCGAAACGAGCTCGAGCTTTTTATATATAAACGAGCCGAGCTCGAGCTCGAGCTCGGCTCGGCTCGTTTTCACCCCTAGTTGGGAACTTCATCATGGAGTGGACCGTGGAGGGTATGGCTTGCAGAATCTTCAATCCGGTCCTTCCTAAGATTACATTGTATGGTGATGGTGCCCGAATAACCGTGAACTTCATTATGACTCTCCTGTATAACCCTTCATCTCCGAACGAAATGTCCAACTCGATTTTTCCCGTCGTCCGGTCACACGCGGCGAATCCAAGTAGATCTGCTGCGTTTGCCGGTAGGGATCTTATTTCGGGGCAGTTGTTAAAGCAGTGTTCGAACATCACTTCCACCGAAGCTCCTTCATCCACAAAAACCCTTCTTACTAGATACCCCTCCATTTTGGCTTCAACTATGAGGGGATCGTCTGACACATCCCCATCAGGAAGAGGGGGAAAAGTTATGGGCACATTCATCCATCTTTCTTCTTGCTCCGATGACTTTCTCTTCCTTCGTTCGGGCCACGCCCGGATCATGTTGATGACCTTATCCTTAGATCCTGTTTCATTCTTGGGGGGTTCTCTCCTTCCCTTCTGTCTGAGGTCCCTAATCAAGTGATTGAATTTCCCCGACTCCAAGGCCAGCTCTAACTGTTTTTTAATCTGATAACAGTCATTCGTGTAATGCTCTTTCTCTCCATGGTAATCACAGTACATATCTTGGTTCTCCTTCCGGGGTGGGTCACGCATTGGCTTTGGAGGAGGTAGGCGTAGCTGGTGCTTGTGGCCAAGATTTCTTTCGGGGGCTTTATGAGTGATTCCAACGTCAGACGGGGGTTGCTTCGATTCAGGTGATCACCTCGATGGGGCAAGTAAGGTGCCGACCTGTCACCGTGGCGATGAGAGCTTCCGCGATCCTTTCCTGAATATCCGTATTGTCCCTCATTCCTCTTATCCCCTCCGTAATGACCTCTGGCAACCCTTTCGTCCTTTCGGAAGGGTCCGGTTGAGGCTCTTCTGGTTGTATCATAATGCTCTCCTCGGGGCAACTCGGTCTTTGGCAAAGGCCTCTTCTGACCTTACAAAGTCATCCACTCTAACCATCATCTCATCCACGATCTTCGGGACCGTATCGGCAAACCGCTTGGCCAACTCGGGACATTTGCATCCATTCATGAATGAGGAGATCCTCATGATCTCTGGCGCTCCTTGTATGAATCTCGTCTCGATGGTCCATCTTTCTTTGAATTCAGGTAACGTTTCATTAGCCTTTCTCACTATCTTGGCAATTTCAGTAGGGTCCTTGACACAAGCCTTGTGTAGGGAAAAAAGAGTCTCGAACTGGTCTTTGAAAGCTGCCCATTCATCTATGCTCCCCGGAGGGAGTCCGGTCCATCCCCGGCCTTTCCATCTAAAGTGCGTTGGGAACATGCGACGCACCACGGCATCGGCCATTCTCATGCCCCCTGCGGCTCGGTGAACCTATTGAGATGATCTTGAGGATCCGTCGACCCATCGTACAGCTTGATGTGAGTGGGCATCTTGTGCTCTGGCGCGGAGAACTCAATGATTCGCCTAGTGAAGGAGGACTTTGAGACTTACTTGAAGGGCTTCCCTAGATCTTCGTCCTTTACCTTACTCCCGGTTACTATCTCCTTCTTCTTGTCCGTCGGTTCGTCCTTGTTAGGAGCCATTTCGTCCTCAAAATCCAACCGTATCGGCTCAACGGTGTCCCTTCGGCTATTGTGCTCTTTTTTTCATAGACTTGTCGCGATTACATACCCTCCAAGCTGCTCTCGTCATTGGGGTGGAACTTCCTTCTCCTCCTCCAGAAGTTACTGGGGGTGTTGAACCCGTCATCCTATAGCTCTAGTAGATTGAATGCGGGTCCCACGGATGGCACCAATGTCGAAGTATTTTTTTGTGAGGTCTTTCAGTTATCATTCAGCCTTGTGAGATAAGTCTTCAGGATACCTGCTAAGATGAACAACGCGTTAGTCTCGCCCTGGGTGTTATCCCAGGACGATACTCCGGCGTGAGAGTAAGTGTGTGTTTTACCAAAAGGTATAGTATGAAATGTGTGTGTGAGAAATGATACCTTTTTCCCAATTACTGCACGCGTATTTATACTACTTGATGTCACTATCTGGTCTCTGAGACCGTCGTACTTCATGGGACCGTTGGTGTTTTCAGGGCTGACACTGTCTCTGGCGTCGCCTCTGACACCCAGGAGAATGAGACGAATTGTATCCAGGCTAGATGCCAAAGGTAATGTCAGGTCAACGAACCTTTCGGATGGTGGCCTGTCGGTACGCCCTTCGGTAGAGCCTTGAGTCCTTCGGTTATTGGACCAATGGACCATATACGTCGTCATGTTTGATATGAAATTGTTATAGTATGTGTTTACAATGTTGTGCTAAGTGGTTATAGATACTTTAAAGGTGTGATGACCTTGATACTTGATATTGGATGACTATAGAAATATTTGGAATTATTGAATGGCCAAGGTATGTGTTAGATGTTTTATGTGTTAATTGGATAGTTGTGTGTTATGATTATATTGGTTGTGATGCATGTGTAGCGATGGATATATTGAACATGTATTAGCAAATTACTTACTAAGCGTAATCACTTACATGTTATAGTTGTTATGTTCTTGTAGGTCCATGTGTATTGGGAGTGCTATAGCTTGGATGGGATGTAAGATTATGGCTTGATCAATGAAGTTGGCAATATGTGATATTAGGAGCTTAGGTAGACACCAAGCTCTTGTGATGAGTTTGTATCCCCGAGAGTCTTTTATAATTTTATAAACGTATCGTCAATTGACAAGCATAATTAATAGTCGTGATGGTGTTTTTGGAGTATTGGGGTTGAAGTATACTTCCTACCCATTTTAACGTTAAACGGGTCAAGTAACCACTTGTGTATTAAAGAGTGTTTGTTATAGCTTATAAGTTACTTTGTCAAAGTAGTATAGGTCAAATGATCAATTGTGTCAAATGGATAATTTGGTATTGTGCAGTCTTCTTTGTCAAAGTGCAGTCACGTAGTGCGGACTGCCGTCAGACTTTGTGAAGCGTCCGAATCGATGGAGGCGTCAGTTTCTAAGTCCTCTGAGCCGTCGCGTGTTAAATCTGAAAATGTGTTTTGGGTTATAATTAATGGGTGACGGCGTCGCAGCTTTAAGGCGACGACGTCAGCCCGTATTACAGCAATAAAATGATGTTTTATTGTAATCTTTTGTCATTGTTTTAAAAGGGTAATCGAGTATATGTTATAAAAGAATTTCAAAGGTAAATTGTTATAGTTTTTGTTATTCATTGAAGAGTTTAAGTAATAGTCAAACGTTCTGCGTCAAAGTTTTAAAATTTAAGTAATTTCCGGTCAAACCGGGAATCGGTATCAGGGCGTAACAAATTCAATACCAAATAACTAAGATGAAATAAACAGTTCATAATTTGCTTATGAAAAATTGTTTATATGCTTTTGCTTTAAAGCATAAAAGCATACACTATTTGTATAAAAAAACTGTCTTTTTTTGCTTAAAAAAACAGATTATTAGAGGGAAAAAAAAGTAATCTCAAACATCGTCCAAGCGTCACAAAAATAACATAATTGACTTCGCAATAGTATAAACGATATCATCATTCATCCATCGTCACTAATTAAAGCCCCTCCATATATAGCTATTGGGAGGGCACGGTGCTACAATAGATTTCGAGAAACCTTGTCACTAGCTAGTGTCCCTTGGGCATGCTAAGATAGTTGCTTAAAATATGTCGGGGCACATGCACAAAATATTCTAAAGTTGAGGATGGGGGATTTCTTTATGGACCCGCTTACGTGGAGGGGTATTTTAGTCTTTTTGTCAGTAATGCCGTACTAGGCAGATTATGGCTGGGAAGATTCCTCGTTGCTGCCTTTGGGTGGGGTTCACCATTTTCATGTGGATATTTGATTTGTGAAGTCTTTTTTTAACAATGGATATTAGTGCATTTTATATCATTTCAACGTGGGGACATAACATGTTTTTTTTTATCCTTTTTATTATTCAAGGGAATTATTTATAGAAACTTATATTCCCCTCGTGTCTAGTTTAGTTGTTGTATTCGTGATTTAAAAGACTTGCAAATGCCTCTTAAAAACATAAGGTTTGGTCATATCGTCACGTTATGCCATCATATCGTTTTATGCATTTCTTTTTGTAAACTCAATGTATATGAAATATGATATAAATATATAAATATTTTCATATTTTGTGGCGCTTTATATCACGGCTGATAAACGTAAAAGCTTAACTTTGACTTGGTCATGTCGCCACGTCACGCCTCGTTGGTTGTATTCATGTCATTTATGAGTTTTATTTGAAGCTTGGTTGGGTTGATGTATTACTCATGTAGAGAGATGGAACGGAAGGTCCGTGAGGCTTCGGAATACCGATTAATTTTTGAAAAAATAAAATATACATTTTTTAAATGTATCTTAAATGCTCGATTTGTATAAATTTGATTTATATAAATTTGTTTCTAGTATTGTTTAGTTAGTACACTTAAAAAAAATGTACACTTAATCATATTTGGCCCTAATTCCTATCATCCCTTTGCATATTATCTAGATTTTTTAATTTGTAACTGTTTACATATAGTTGTAAAACGTCTTTAAAGAAGGAATTGGAATTGTTGTGTTTTTTTATTTTTCGTGTTGAACGATAAGGACCTGATCTTATGATTTTGATCATGGAGCTCAGGTAACACTTAAACCAACCATCTATGTAGCGTGTGGGAGTTATTGTGTGTAATCGTTGTGCCAAGTGTATGATCTTAAATGGGAAAGTTGTGGGATGCCTTCTATTTATAGTGACACATTAGGGTTTGGAGATAAACCTTTTAAATGATGATCAACGGCTATGAGGAGGTCACATGTTGATCATCCAACGAGCAAATAAGGAAGACATGTGTGACTAACTCCTTAGCTCGTACATCATATTGCTGGTTGTGCACCCACTGTCAGGTGTCGGATGGTACATCCTTAACTGTTAGTGAAAAATTAGAGGACAACGGTCCCTTACATTAGGAGGGAAGTTACCGGGCTAGGTGTGACCTGGGTATGTGAGCGGACTACCATCATGTAAGTGTCGATGGGCCTTTATATTGGGATTGATCCGAGCGTGTGATTAATAGGCTTGAATCATTAAGATTATTACGCCATCAATTACACATCGTTACTTAAAAATAGTTTTGAAAAATAAAGTTATAAGATAAAAAAAATGTATGTGCGGGGTTCAAATTCGTAAAGTAGTACTATAAACGGGTTATTTAAAAGAAATTTCTCTTTAAAAAAGAGTAAGAGAACAAAGTAGTAAAATTTCTCTTTTGAACCGCGTGCTCTTTGATCATTCGATAAAACATATAAGTTCTTATAAAGAACAACTACAATCACCTTGATGAAAAACAAAATTTTGGGGGAATAACCCCTTGCATCACGACAACAATCTCTACAGCTAACACATTTGAGGCATTATCCTCTAATTGAGAGGAAACAACTACCCCCTCAAAACGAATCTCAGAAATATCCCCCTTATACAGAAATAGGAGATATTTGGAAACAACCATTGGCTCAACTTGAGCCTCGTCAACTGACAAAAGCCCACCAATAGTCGTCAAAGTCTAAAGACTTTCAACAAGGTGACACTTTTGTTACTTACACCCCCCCACATAAATCGGGAGAAGGCAAAAGAGTAAGAAGAAGAGAAATAAACTTGAAAAGGTAAGCTCTCTTGCGAAAAAGGTAAAGTTTGGAATATTTCGAACATCCAGCAAGTCATTGACATGCTTAGTATAAGCATTCCTGACCGTTGGTGAGGCGTTAGCCGCATGCGCTTCGCCCATGGGATTCTCCAGGATATACCAATTTTGTTCATGTCGAGGTACAATCTGAAGATTTCTATCCCAATCAGGAAGTTAGCCCAGTGAGTTTGTTCTTCTCAAGAACATAACGAAGTGACAAAGAGTTGTTGTTGTTGTTGTTGTTATTGTTTGCCATCTACGGTGTTAATGGAGGCAATTAGTCGATTCAATCTTTTTATCGTAATGGCTACTAGGTCGTATCATTCCGCCTATTACACTAGGGCATATTATACTATTACATGGCACCACGATTTGGCGTAATCTACCTTGCAATAGTTTGTAGGTAGGTGTTTTACTACCACCAATTGCCTTTATGAGACAACTCCCAATGTTGAGACTCTGACAGCAATCGGGCATAGTTAGTCTCTTCGTGCAGTATTGGGTCCGCTTTGACAGAATACCATTAGACTATACCATGAATGCGAGTGGCTTTGCGAGAATTCATTGACTTATGCTTTGGCATGTGACAAGTGAAGCCCAATATCCACCTCATCACGCGTTAGCCATGTACACGTAGACACAAGACTTGGGCCTTACCTGCCTGTAGGGTGTGAGCTAAAAGAGTTGTATCTTTATATATCGTGTGTATTCAAAACGATTTTCTTCAAAAAGGGCAATTTACGTATGAAGTATACATGAATTAATACGACGATTTGTTAAATTTAGAAGAAGAAAGATCTTTGTAATAAGAAGGTTTGTAAACTCAGGTTACCATTCTCAAGCATCTTTTAGATAGGTTGACTAAATTCATTCCTTTTATTACGCAAAC
This sequence comes from Chrysanthemum makinoi, assembly GCA_910596185.1. Lineage (NCBI taxonomy): Eukaryota > Viridiplantae > Streptophyta > Magnoliopsida > Asterales > Asteraceae > Chrysanthemum > Chrysanthemum makinoi. Next base: position 2,281,369 of record OU343223.1, on the reverse strand, counting down.
TTGCTACTCAAAGACTCGATGATTAAGTACACCATTTTCCTTTGACTTAAGCAAAGATGCCCCGTTTTATTATGTCTGTAGATATACCCGGTTAACATTTTATTTACGCAAAGACTCGGTGTTTAAGTACCTTTTTTGTTTGACATAAGAAAAGATGGTGGGTTTTTTTTTTAAACCTTTATGTTACTCGGTTCGAGCATCGGGCATTGACGAAAATTTAAGAAAGTGAGAGTAAATTACAGTAGTAGACTAGTTAACTCGCGTATACAATTTGCATTGTTTAAAAAAAAAAAAACTAAATCAAACTCGAGACTTGTGTATAGCTATTGAGTCGAGCACGAGCTCGGGTCGTTTGCAACTTAAAATACAACGTGGTCTTAAGTAGTGGGTTTCAAAATAAAAATAAAAATCCATCATGTTGTGGTTATGTTTAGTTGTCCTAAAAATAAATAAATATCTGGTTTTTGTAATCGGGCAAAAGCAAAATTGAACCGATAGCGGCGAGAAGTAATATTGTTGGTTTTATTTATTTAAAGAGCCTAAATAAATACAACTAGAGAGTATAGTGGAGTAGTGAGTGATTGTATTAGTGGTGACAATATCTTTGTGTGGGGACCACAAAGTCCAACAAACTTTGTTATCCCTCACCAACAAACAAACAAACACACCAACCTCCTCTATATAAACCCCATTCCATTCTTCAAATTCCATTCTCCATTTTTTAAAAAAAAATCATCATCAAATCAAAATGACTAAAAAGTTTGTGTGTGTCAACGGCTGTAAGCTTACCAAACGAGACCTGAATTCGTACCAACGCAGAACCAAACATTATTATTATTATTTTGAGGACGATTTTTAGACACGGAATTAAAGATCAAACATGACGGGACTTTTGTTCTTATTGTGTGTGTCTATTTCGAAAAGGTATTATACATTCAAATCACCATTTAAAAAAGATTATATGAAATTAACGCACAAATTCTCATCTCAAGAACGACTGAAATTCCAATATATACCGCAAATGGTTGATGAAGTTTATTCTATCTATACTTATATTATAAGGCGAATACCCGTGTCTGGCGGCAGCGATTCCTAGCAGCAGACAATCATATTGTAATACTTTTCATTTTCAAATCTCGTTTTTCTGTAGTGAAATAAGTTTTGACTTTCAACAAAACTTGACTTTCAACATTCAAGTTTTAATATTTTCGTGACCATTTTTCCATTTTAGATAGTTAAGATAAAACATTTAAGTTGTGGCTTCATAAAAAATTAAGATAAAAAACTTCAATTATGGAGTGACATGTGTCACCTCTTAAGTAAAAAATTATATTTATTTTTAAATTGAAATTTTTTATCTATTTAATTTTTTAATGATTTAATTTCATCATATTTTTTAAAATTTTGTGAGTGTATTTTTATTCAAAATTTTACAACTTTAACCTTTATTTGAATCAATACAAACTTGATCCGTAAAATTATAATTTTTGGAGGGAGTGTTTGACGGGTAAAAAATTGTGAGGGTCTTTATATATGGGGAATAATGATGTCACGGAAAAGTTACGAGAAACCCATACAAACACCTACAACGAACACATATACATTCGGAGTATTGTGTAACAAATTCACTAAGCGGGTACGAAATTATGAGAGAGTTGGATTAACAATTAATTTACTATATTTATAATATAACTATATTTTTTCGCCACCACTTTGCGTGAATCTCCGAGTGTCTATCTGAAACCCATGCTCCAAATGAGTCAAAAACCCATACTTCTTATTACTGGACAAAACGATTGTTAGCCTATATTATGTAACGGGCCCAAGCCCGAGTCTAGAATATTCCATCTTGTGCTATTTATAGAGATGATGTAATTGTAATCAACAAATCAAATCAAATCAATTCAATATTATCCTCTTACATGGTTTCAGAGCAAAATACCTAACCCTAAACCTAAACACTTTCAGCCGCCGCCTCCGGCCGCCGGCTACACGCCGGAGGTTCGGAGGGCTCCCTTTTAAACCTTTTCTTTTCTTTTCTGGTTGTACCAAGTACCCTGTACCTCCGTCCTCATCTTCTACATCATCCTCATCTACATCATCTTCATTATCTTCTTCTTCCTCATCTTCTACTACATCCTCCTCAGCCTCTTCATCATCTTCGAAATCCCCTTCTCACCCTATCTACTTCCTTCTTTTTCTGGTCACCAGTCTCTCCATCATCATCCTCATCTACATCATTCTCATCCTATCTTTGTTACCAAATCTTTACTAAATAATTTGATTATTTGTTGTTATCATTAGTGATGTCGTGTCACTCATTTTCCGGCCATCGGAGATGTGAGTATCGTTGACAGACTCAGGTGGGGCTTACTGTGGTGGTTTTACCGTGGGGTTTACTGTGGTTAGCGAGTACCGTCGGCACACTCAGGTTATCAACAATAGGGTGCATCTAAATGTCGAATATGTTTCAAGTGGTTTTGCTTATTGGAAAACATGGAGTAAATAAAAGGTGATTGAAAACTGAAAAGTAGACTTGAAGCTTAAAGGAGGGTTGTCTGTTTGTGTGGAAAGTGGTATTATTCTTGTGGAAAGTGGCTTCTCGGTTGAAAGTGGTAATCAAAAGAATATGTGATCGGATAAAAGCAAATACAAAAGTGATTTTTTTATGTCGAATCCAGGGTATCAATTCCCGAGACGACTTTTGTTGGTGTCGAATCCAGGGTATCAATTCCTGAGACGACTTTTGTTGGTGTCGAATCCAGGGTATCAATTCCCGAGACGACTGTAAAAAAAAAAAAAAAAAAAAAAAAAAAAAAATCCTCACCTGCTGTCTTCTCATCTGCTACGCTGCCTTCTCATCTGCTCACCTTCATCTGACACTTTCCTCACCTCCATTCTCCCTCTTCGATTCAATCTATCCCACTTCTATTCTAACCAAAAAAAAAAAAAAAATGGATCTTTATGTTTTTCTATGGAAAAACACGGCCCGTTTGTTTGGAAGGTTCTTTGGGGGTTGAAGTTTTAGAACCAACTTTCGTTTTAGGTTATATTGTTTGTTTGTTTTTCCTTTCTAGTTTTACTACCCCAGTCCGAGCTTTCGCAATTTCGCCGCTCGGACTGCGGGGGAGTGTTAGCCTATATTATGTAACGGGCCGGCCCAAGCCCAAGTCTAGAATATTCCATCTTGTGCTATTTATAGAGACGATGTAATTGTAATCAACAAATCAAATCAAATCAATTCAATATTATCCTCTTACAACGATGACATAAATATTACTCCGTAAATCCTTAAGCCATTAAACAAGTTAAATGAAAACTGAAATACCATTAAGGTTAATCCAAACTAACCCGAACTGCCACGAATTATGATCTATGGACAAAAATGTAATCCACAGAAATGCAAGTACAAAAATATAGTTAAGTACGAGTATATATTAAAAGACTTACGCTGTGTTCTCCAGTTTTTTCATTAAAGAAAAGGGAAGTAAAGTGGGAGTAAACACTTTACTTCCTTTTCCGCCCACTTTTGGGAGGAAACCATTTACTTCCAAAATCACCCAAATAAGCCTAATTTTACTTCCATTTCATTTTCTTTTCCTCCTTAAGTAAAACTCAAGAACACAATGTGGAAGTAAATATCTTCACTTTACTTCACTTTCATTTTCTTTTCCTCCTTCATCCAGCTCGAGAACACAGCGTTAGTGGAAAGTAGAAGTAAATTTAAATCGATAAAAACATACGTAAAAATTACGAGCACCAGATAGCTTAAATCAAATGGTTTCATTTTGAATCAGGGAATTACATAATGTTGATACCAAACACAAATGCCAACAATGAGGCTTGCAAGACCATATCCAGTGTCGTGAATTAGAGGATTCACAAATGTATTAAAACTATGTACATCAAAGAAATAAATGAGGTAGTTGGAGTTAGGATAGAAATAAATGAGGTAGTTGGAGTTAATGAAACATGGAAAGTGAATTTGAGTAAATGGTGTTTGACCCAAAATTAAATGTTTGGAGTAAAAACGAAGGGAGATGATTTGTACACTCTACAAAATAATTGGTACACTCAAATTTATTGTATTTGGACATTTATACCCTCACATGGTGAAAATGTAAGGATATTTGTGAGGGTATAAATGTCCAAAGACAATAAATTTAAGTGTACCAATCATTTTATAGAGTGTACAAATCACCTCCCAAAAACGAATGGTGTATTTTGAATTTTTGACTGTATCAATATCTTTGTATTTAAGACTAAATTTTTTGTATATAAAAAGATGTGTGTAATACAAATGCGACTTGTTAGTGTCCTTAAGTTTTATACTTTCTAGTATTAAATTAAATCTCATCACTTGTTACAAGTATAAATTGAGACACGTCTGAGTCATATTTTTTATATGCAAGAAATGGTACTAGTTGAATTAGCAAAACATGATCGTGATCGTGACCACCAGAAGTGAATTTAGATGCTTGTATGTTTAAAACCAGTATCACTAACAGAAAACATCTATGAACTTTGTTTTAACTTGTGTTTGAACCTTTCTTTATTACATTACATTTATGTTTATCCGTAGCATCATCGGGCATCGACGAAACTTTAAAAAATTAAAAGTAAATTACAGTGAGAGTCTATTTAATTGGTGTAAACTTACATTTGCATTCTTTTCATTTTTTTTATCGACCTAAATCTAACTCGAGACTTATGTATAGCTATCGAGACTAGCTCGAGTTTGGCTCGTTTGCAAGTTAAAATACATGTTGTAAGTCCAGTCTAACATAATGCATTTGTATCAAATTGAATGTCCACATTGTTATGTTTAGTTGTCTCAAAAATAGACATCTAGTTTCAATTTCATCAAATCAAAATAATTCTAGCTAAGCAAACATGAAATTTTATTGGTAAATATTTTATTGACGCAATTTCTTTAAACTTTGTAAAATATGAAAGCGAATATTAAATTTGAGACGATAAGTATTATTTTTCTAACCACTTTATTGAAGAGAGTTTTTTTAAACGACTAATAAACACTACCTATTTAGTATTTATCAAACTAATCATCGCAAAAGTTTTTACGAAAATAAACTTTTGATTCTCATCCGTTACAGATTCATTTGAGGAAAGAATTTTAACCTTATACTTGTCTTTCGCAACTTTTTACATAACGTAATTTTTTAAAGTAGCGACACAAGCTTATAAAACGCGACCCAAACTCAAGCGACACTAATTTAAATTCATTTGTAAACGCGCGACCCAAATTATTAAAACACAACAGTTAAAAGAGACCTTAATTTATTAAGCAAAAGTAAAATGCTGACAATTTGAAAGAAAAAAAAAAGTGTAAAACGCTACTAAGTAAAATTACGACACAAAGGCCAAAAGTAAGACTGCTACAAGTAAAACACGACTAAGAACTAAATGCATAAGTAAAGTTGTACCATATGCATAGGAAGTAGTAAATAGAAGAGCATGAAGTGTAGAACAGTGTCCCCCACATTGTTTGTACTTTCATTGCCTTATTTTATTTCACCTACTTACTTTCATTTACTGGAAGGTGTAGAATATTTCATTGCCTTATTTTATTTTATTGACTAATGATTTGTACATTTTTATTTTTTATTTGCTCACTCTAAATTGTGCAATAAGCAATTGTACATTTATCATATACTGCTTTATTAGATTGTACATTTGAGTGTGCAAATAAGAATTGAGAGTGTGCCAATCAATTCTCTATTTTATTTCACCAACTTACTTTCGTTGCCTTATTTTATCTCCCACATTGTTTACATTTCAGTCTTCATCTTCATATAAACACACATAAAACACACAACCCACTCCAAGACCACCACTACTTTTTCCGGCCATCTGCTCCAGCCATGGACGAAAACGAAGATGATGACGACCAAAAGTTGCGATTTACTATTCAAACATGGTGCTCTTTTGTCTTGACAAAGGTGTTGTCGGTGGGCTAGGCTACTTTCATAATTATAAAATCTTAATAGGATCCGAAAAACAGGTAATTACTTGTTTAGATTAAACTATAACTGCTATGTTTTTGGATTGTAATTTAGGGATTAGGTTAACCGAGTTTCTTAATTTATCACAAGTTATTATTAGTTTGTTAACAGTTTCTTTGAAATTCATTATAAGATTAAGCACAAATTACTTGTTTAGAGGAGACCAGGGTTCCTAAAAAAGTCGAATATGTAGTTTACTCTCAAGTTTTCAAAGTCAAATCAGTGTCTAAGCTGAGTACCGTCACAGTTTTATCAGCAATCACAATAGCTTATTAATAAGCTTTTCAAAGTTAAAAAACTGAATTTCTGAGGTCTTTGATGGTCAGTGAAAATCTGTTTTCAGTTAACTTGGTCTTTGGAGTTGATTCATTAGCTTAAAAGTTTGCTCAAAAGTGGTGTGTTAAATGGTTGCTCACAAATCTGCATAAGTCTGCAAGTGATATCAGTCATTTTAATAAGCTCACTAAAAGCTCTTTACAGCTCCTCATAGCTTGGATCTTTGGTTTCTAAGCTCTCTGGTAGGCATATTTGTAGTCTAAATCTTGTTTGAACCTTAAGCTTGTAGTAACAAGTCAGTGCACTAGCTTAAAAAAGCAGTTCAGGGCTGTTGGTTTGATAATTCTGTCATAAGTGCTTGTTTAGATTTTAGCTTTTTGAGCTTGATTTCTGTTTATTCTTGGTTTCATTAGCTTGTCACTATAGTTTTAGTGGTAATTTAGATTAATTCTAGCTTAAGAGTAGCTTGTGTTCTGTTGAAAGCCCATCAGATTAGTTGTTTCTCCTTAGTTCATTTTCATAAGCTCTTATCAGCTTAAATCTGTTTTGCTGGCTTATTTTCACTAGTTAAAATCCATTTTCAGTTTCCATAAGTTTATCTTAGCTTATTGATTAAATTTATTTGCAGCGTGTGAAGGAGAAGACACGCAAATCCATCGCGGATGATGCCGTGAAGGCGATAAAGAAGGAAACAGATATCAGGGGTATCAGTCAGAGGGACGTACTTGACCACATCGAGAGGCTGGATCTTGGGAAAGAGCAGGTCGGGGGGAGGTCAGCGATGAAGAAAACTGTTCAAAAGGTGGTTGGAGATATCAGAAAAGCAGCTCCTAAGAAAAAAGACTTCATCGCTGATGATGACGTCATCCTTAAATGACGTCATCCTGAGATGAAGATATGATGGTGACCGACCTGGGGTGTTTTGTCCTACCTTAATAATATCTCTCTGTTTTATGTTAGATTTGGATAGTATGTTCTGGATAATCGCTCGCTCTGTTTGTGTTTATGGTCTGGTTATTATGTCATGGATAATCCTCTCTGTGTTTGTGTTTTGGGCATGGATATTTGGATATTGTTTGATGATCGGATTATTATTAGTTAAGAAGATAATCTGTTTTGATTAATTATTATTATTATTATTATTAGTTAGGATTATTGTTTTGATGGATGGATCGATCTGTTTTGTGTGATTGGATTTGGATTTGGATGGATTATTAAAGTGTCTGTTTGAGCCCACCCCCGGCCCAGCCCACTACATTTAGGTTTTTTTTTTTTTGTGTTGTTGATTTTGGGGGTGGTTTGGGGCATTTTTGGATTGAAAGTCCTGATTCATTGATGTATCGACCGGTTGCTGACTAATGTAGTCCCAGGTATAGTTTATTAGTTTTTTAGCATTTCATTTTGCTGTTTGAGAGATGATATGTTTGTGGGGTTATTCACTTGTATCTTGTTGTACAGGGAGCTCAGTCAGGTACCGTGTATACGCACTAGGCTAGATTAACAAGTCTAGTTTGTATCTAGAGGATGTACTTTTTACGACTAAGCAGCTATACGTTCATAAGCTGTTTGTATCGAGTTTAGGATTACTTTTGGTCCAAGTCCATTGTACATGTCAAAAACTTCCAAATTCTGTTTAAAAGATGAGCAACTTCTTCTCGAAAACTATTTTTGTCTTCTCGAAACATTGTATATGGCTTTCACATTTAAAATTTGAATATCAGTTATATATATTTGGTCGTGGACATGTAAATTTTCGATGTAGCATCATACGCCAAATTCTGAATATAAAGCATAGTAAGTAGTTTATTTGACTTCCAAAGTCAAAATACTAATTACAGTCTTGGTTCATCTTGACATCAGAGTTACTGCTGTTGCTGGCCAGTATCAAATTGGTACTTATAGCGTGTTGCCTATCGTGTATGGAGAAGAAGTCACTTTTGATTACAACTTAGTTACAGTGGTGAGTGTCAACATCATCAAGTTAAAAACAAAATATGTTTGTTCAGATGATGATGAGATATCTGCGTCTTATTTTGATACAGACTAAAGAAGAATACGAAGCATCTGTCTGTTTATGTGGCAGCCAAGTTTGCCGAGGGAGCTTTCTCAATCTAACTGGTGAAGGGGCTTTTCAAAACGTAAGTTTGACCCTTTTATTTATGAATGGGTCAATTTGGGTTACATTATATGTTAATATGGGTTAAGTAAATAACGTGACTAAAAATGAAATTGAAAGTTTGATTAAATGGGTCAAAACTTATTGTGTTAGTATCGAGTTTAGGATTACTTTTGGTCCAAGTCCATTGTACTTTAGGTCATGTCAAAAACTTCCAAATTCACCGTGCACGTATCTGTTTAAAAGATGAGCAACTTCTTCTCAAGTAGTGACACCGTAAAACGAAATCCGTGATTTTAATGTTTTTTGTTTTGTCTGTTTCCAAAACAAGCATTTTGATATGGAGCGTTTAGAAAAAGTAGGAATGCTAGTTGCTTGTTTCCAAACAAGCATTTTGTGCAAAACGCTAACCACTTGTTGCTATTTGCTTCAAAACGCTCCTAAACGCTTGCTACCTAACATACCCTTAGAAAAAGGACCCCAACAGCTTGTCATCAATCGAGGTCTTCCATCATACAATCATGCCTGTTCTGCATTGTAGGCATAGAAAGTGAAATAATGTTCTAAATGATTAACATTCTAAAAAGTAGGTCGCTATAATCTTTTTATCACTGCACTCTTCCGGGCTAGTCAGTACTAGAAAAGCTAGTATTTAGTGCTTGAGTTATATTAATCTTTTAACCAGCTGAGGGCAACATGGCATTCTTGCAAAGAAACTGTTGATATATGTAGTTAAGACGAGAAACGTGACACAAATACGTTTCTAGAATAATTCCGTAATGTGGATGCTGAAATGTGCCTTTTTCATTTTGGATGGTTGGCATCATTCTTGTTGCTGTTTGCAGTTGCACGCAGTTGTGGAGTACCAGACTGTTGAAGCTGCTGAGAATGCTGTGAGTTTTAAGCTCTTTTTTTTATGACCATCACTTTTATTATAGTGATATTATTAGGTGTTTTTAACATTCTTAACTGTGTTTGATATTCAGGCTGCTATGTTAAATAACGAGCAGGACTGGCGTTATGGCATGCGAGTCAAGCTTCTTAAGCGCAGGGTAACTCACTCTCTCTACAAATTTATCTTGGCTAAGTTCATAGCTGTATTTTGCTAATAGTTTTATCATACTTAGGTCAAGAATGCACATAGGAAAAAGGGACATGATTCTGAGAAGAGAAGTAGCGTGCAGGCAGATTCACTTGGGGATAAAGAGAGTAAACAATCAAGTGATCACCATGATGATATGCCGAATGAAGAGGTATCATCATTGACTAATCTTTTTCATATGCTGATACATTTAAGATTGGGAGGTATCCATTAATTAATTAAGTTGTAGTACTCAAGAAAATGCAGGAAATATTTTACGTCTTAAATATAATCTGATCTTTTTGAATAAAGTGATTTAGATGGCTCAAGCCTCAAAGCATTGAGGAGGGTCTCTCTCCTCAAGTCACTTTGTATTGACGTGTGATTGTTCAATTGTATCATGGTAGAAAATAAACTAAAATCAAGAAACCCGTTATATATGTATTTGAAGTGCAGTATAGAGCTTTTGTTTCTGAATTTTGACATTGGGCGAGTAATATGCTTGTTTTTGTAGATCAGTAGATCCATCTAGTATGGTTATGCTAGCCTTTTATGTGCTTTCTTACCACTAGATTACTAAATTGCCCAAAACTCGGGAGCCTATAATAATGGAATTATATTATCTGTATTGAGCAGCGTGAGTTACATTCTGAAGAGCATCAATCAAAAGAGAAAAATGGAGACAGGGGTCAAAATCGGAGGCATTCTAGGAAACAGAAGTATCAAGGACCTAGTGGCGCAGGTAAGATATTTACTTCCCTGTCTTCAAAATATTGACTTCTCATTTTAAAGTGGAAAAATAGGTGGTTTGGTTAACTAGTCAAATTGGGTATTTTTTAGTACGGGCTTGGTCAATAACATCACTTTTCTCCATTATCAAAAGTATCTGAATGTGTTGTATCATCAAAACAATAAATATTTCTCTTATATCAACCTAATTCATATGATAAAGTATTTGAGGAGTTTTTATAACTGAAAGCACACTTAGGTTAGAAGGCAATTATATACACATACCATACAAGAGATTGATACCTTTGACTGTATGTGCAACTTACAAACGGCTTGAAAAAAGTTCAATCTGTTATTTATTGATTCACAATACAAACAGTAGGATAACTTTGACAAGAGCATAGACAATTGTGTATTTCAAATTTATCTATAGGATATTAAGATTTTGGTCTGTGAAAAAGATGTCAGGTATATCGGTTTATTTTTCTATCTAGACGTTCATTCTTGGCTAGCTCTATTGTTATTGGATTGGTCTTTGTATATTTATTTGTAGCTTTTCGATATACTGACTTTCTTATTGTACTGGATGTTTCAGGCTTCGATGGGGAAAAAGAATAAGAAGGCAGCCCGAAATGCTCAAAAGGAGAAGTGGTTTCCGACCACTTCTCCCAAATCAGTTTTACTAGTGACCGCTTCAGTGACCAACGCACCAGCCAATGAGGAACTTTCAGTAAGTAAAGAGACAGATACATGTCATCATCTTGATAATGGTGTTAATTTCAAAAAGTTTTATACAAGAATATTATTAGTCGAGTCTCTCAAATGTGAAGATTGTAGCAAAGACGTGGGTGGCAAGGTGACCAAGAAGGGAAAAAACAAAAAGGGAAAAAATAAAAAGTAAATGGTTCGAAACCCATTATCAAAGACTTGTAGGTATTAGGGATACTTGGTTTGAAAGCGACAGTGTTAGAACGTTCTCAAGATGATACAGTATTCTTAAGCATGCTTCTATTTTTGTTGATAACATATTTGGGGGACAAATTTCTAGTACGGTTAGTTGCTTGGAATGTGGGCATGCTTTAGTGGTATATGAGCCGTATTTAGATCTGTCTCTACCTTTACCGACCAAGAAAGTTCCTCCTAAGACGACTGCACTAATTTCTAGATTCAAGAAACAGAAACCTCCTCCACAGATGCAGGGAAGGTTTCGGCCAAAATATAAAAAAAATTCAACCTTTGTTCAATATCTTGCAAATATTTCAAGCTCTGAACCCACAATGGAGATTGAAGAAAATGCTAGATCTTCTGGTGATTCAATACTATCAGAATCTCCTGTCCTTGATTCCGCTGGTGATAGGGGTGAGCATTTGACCCGAACGGACCGGACCGACCGAAGGACCGACCGGACCGACACGGACCGAGACCGGACCGACCACATTCGGTCCGGTCCGCGGTCTCGGCTTTTGGGCTAATTCGGTCCTCGGTCCGGTCCGGACCAAAACCGACGAATTTGGCCTTGTTGGACCGGACCGACCGAAGGACCGACCGGACCGACACGGACCGAGACCGGACCGACCACATTCGGTCCGGTCTCGGTCTAGGATTTTTGCCGAACTCGGGTGTCGGTCCGGTTCGGTCTTGGCCGGTCCGGTCCGGTTTTCAGACCGTGCACACCCCTAGCTGGTGATATAAATATCTCAACCTCTGAAGCCACAATGTCTATTGAAGAAATCGCTACATCTTCCGGTGATTCTGTACTGTCAAAATTTGATGTGCTTGATTCCACTGGTCATAAAAATGGTTCTGGTCTACTTAACGGAATCAAACATGATGAAACTATCACTATTTCACATAACCCAGACTCATCAGTGATTCAAGATTTTGGAACTAGTAACAAGGTCAAATTGGCTTATGATACCCGACAAGAATCTTCATATTTTGATGCCTTTGAATGCTTGTATGATGTACCTGAAGTTTATTCTAGGCCTACTGTGAGTCCTTATTCATATGGTTTTAAAGGAAGGGGATACATGGCTACAAGCTACAGTGATTCTGATCCGGATGAAGTTGATGATACTGATTCTTCACTGTCTGTGGAAAAATGTTTGGCTTATTTCAACACCCCTGAGCTTCTCACAAGAAAGAGTGATCAAAGTACCGACAATGGTGACTTGGCATTGCATAATTGAAAGAGTGGTCAACGTACTGACAATGGTGACTTAGCATTGCATAACGGAAAGAGTGACGATAGCCAGGATATTGAATGCTGTAGTGACAATAGGTCCGCTGATAAATTTGAGAATGAGAATGGCCAGGAAAGGGAATCAGGTAGTGGTGAGGATGAAGAGGTTGATTCTAAGAGCGTGAAAGTGGTAAAGGATGCATCGAAGAGGATTCTGAGTAAAGTACAATATTAGAAGAGAAAGTTACAAGGTAGGTTTGAGAATAAAGTCTAATTAGTCACAGTTATTATTAATCAAGCTCTAGTAGTTGACCCAAGAGGCGAGAACTTAAAAAGAAAAGTTATCATTATTGCTGTTGTTCTTTATCTCGAGTCTATGGATTGCTATATAATTTTAGAGTAGTCCCGACTTGGAGATGGGGATTACAAGAAGTGATATATCGAATAGTTATGCCATTATGTGCTCATTAGAGATATAACAAACTGATTTCTACTTTTCCTTCCATTCTTCAAATTGTATATTCTTTCACTTGGCTCATGGCTACTCCTTTCTTTTTGACCGAGACATGCTGAGGGCGTCTTTAATCAAAGGATACAGAATTTGGCTCTCACACCGGACAAGGTAACTCCTTTTTCTTCATTGGAATCCTGTAACAACACTTTAACTTTTCTTGATGTTTTTATGTGAACACTTTCTGTTTTGTTTGTAGGTAAGATATGTGATGAAAACCGTGTTTGGAGATCCAAAAAGAGCTCCGCCGCTATTGGAGAAACTTACTCCGAAAGTTGTTTCTTTCATCTGGGAAGGTGCAGGGTCGTTGGTGGACGAGCTTATGCAATGCATCGGGGCTCAAATGGAAGATGGATACTTAAATGAACTGAGGTCTAACATTCGTGCTCGTGATCCAAGGGTCACTTCGAAAATCTTTGATATGGTAAACAACAGATACTTTAAGCAACTTTAAAGAACAAGTCAAAACGGGTACTTATTTTATATGATTCACATTGGTTTGGGTCTTGACCCAAACATTTTGTCGATTATATACGGATTTACAAGAATTTTACGATTACAAATACAACATAAAGTTTTAAATGATTTAGGATGTTTTGTACATTATATATACACTTTGGGTTCCAACTGCGTCTTTAAAAGCAGTTCATTGTTTTACCTCTTTGACCTTTTAGAGATAAAACATAAAAGTAAGTTGACTATGGAAGTTATTGAGCTATGTTTGTTCTTCAGGTTGCGTGATGAGGTCCGAAGTCTTCCTTGTTCACTTAAATGTCGACATGATGCTGCTGCAGACTTGATACAATTTATGCTCACACAAAGTTCTTTTTTAGAGTTCGGGTGGGTCCTTTTCCCTTTAATTGTTTGACTTTGTTTAAATAAGTCATATTCTCACGCTGTCTAAAAAATCATTGTGTAGGAATACGAGACGTAGTATCGCCCCCTGATTAAGCAAATGTGAAGATTGTGGGTCGTAGGAGTCTGTATTTTGTCTCTACGTGTGTCACTTCTTCCTGTTTTGTACTTGTTAACACCTTATATGGATTACACAAAATGAAATGACAATGCTATATATTATCATTTTCTTTAGTCAAGTAACATGTTTTTATATCGTTAGTACATCCACTGAGTAAGCTAGCTACATGCACCGTATGAAACTCAAGCTCCTCTGCGTACCACATCTAAGTAATGTCAGGTAGCAAAACTCGAGTACGTTAGCATTATAAGGCTGTGTAATCGCTGTTTCCTATAAAGGCTTATTGGTTATATTTGTTTCTTATATTTTCCTAGAAATTTTAAGTTTTGTTAGGAAGACATATATAGGACCTGATAAAATAACTCATACCCAACTGTCTGACAAAAAAGCATATTAGCCTACATAACAGTCAACCATATCTAGTCCTGGCATTTCTCCCGACTAGCTAGCTAGTTAAAAAAAGATAAGCTAATTAATGAAGAGCTGCAAGACTGGACTAGATAAATATGATCAGTAAACTATACCTCAACTGGCAAGCAAGAATGTAGTCTCGACAAGCATGGTCGATAATCTTTTCCAGAGATGTAAACTGCAGCAAGGCTTATAGTAACTTCAAAACAAAACACAATGTTCTTAACTGCATCGGCAGGTAGCAAAATCAAACACGTAGACGAGTAATAGCTACCAAACTGTTTTCCAATATAACAGTTAATGATTTCTACTGATATACTCCATTCTAACAAACACCTGGTGTTGGCTACTCGATCTACATGAAAAGCTCATTATCAAGTATCTTTTGGAAATAATAACAAAAATCTTATGCGGGTATTTTTGACATCAAGTATCATTTGGAAATACAGTTTCGCACATATATACGTTTTAATATAGTAAGTAGAAGCCCAACGTGACATGCATGGTCCTTTTAGAATTCAACATTATCAATGGCAGTCGACGTCCTTGTTGAAGGTGAGGTATTCGATTGCCAAGGACTCGGTTATGAAAGCCGCGGCGAGGTTAGGGATGGCGAGAGATGATCCGGATGGCAAAGTTGTTAGCACCCTCACGTTCGTGTATCGAGTATTTGTGGACTCTCATGGGTGTTTTGCGTTTATTGTTATTTATTTGATTTGTGAGTTTGTGTCCAGTATGGAAGTGATGATGTGCTAAATGACGATGTAAAGATGAGGTAAAAGTGAGAAAAGTAGTGACTATTGTGTCTAGTCTAAGACAACTAAAGTTGAGCCATAGGATTACAAAATGAACTGATAGTTTAATAAAAGGGTTAATCTTTTGTTAGTTTCGATGTTAGTGAAAAAAAAACTCAAATCTTTATTGGCTATAATATATAATAAGTTTAAAAAGTCCAATAAAAATTTAAGCCCAAAAAATAGGTAACGTGACAGCAAGAAGCTTTTGACGTAATACAGAAATGTGTTGATCACCAATCCAATGCTTCACTAAAATCAACCAATAGGAATACTCTTTTGACCGTCACGCGGATCACCATCAACCGCTCGACAATCCTTTAATCCAACGAACGAAAACACACTCAAACAAACACGAAGGTTATGTCCCACTACTATATAAACACCACTCCACTCTACAGGGCCGTCTCGTGGATTTTAGTGGCCCTGTGCCATTACCACAAAGAGGCCCTCAAACAAATACATAATATACATATGTATAAGTAGTGCATGAATTAATTAAGCTCGAGTCTCATATTGTGTTCATATATATAATGGAAGTGCATGAAATTTGGTGGCCCTCGTCAAGCGGTGCTCCTGTGCAATCGCACCTCTTGCACTCCCCTAAAGCCGGCCCTGCCACTCTACTAACACACAATCAGTTTGTATGAAAAGTCTCTGAAATCAAGTATTATTATGTGTTATTTCATTTCATGGTTACCACAAATATGCGTATAGCAGGCCTTCGTAGCTCCACCTTGCATATAACCATTTTAATATTTAGGCCTTGTTTCATTTTTCTTTTGAAATAAGTAAATGTAAAAGTGAATGAGCCCCTCTTCTCTTATTTCATCTGAATGGGCATTAGTTAGCTTTCTTTACTTTCTCTCTTTAGACAATTTAACAAGAAAAAAACATTAATTTATTTCTTGGGCCAATTGGTTTTCACACTGAGACCCTCTAACAATAAAAAGAAACACACCCTTAGTTGGCTAAAAGTTTGAAAAATGATGGTTACCAAAAATAAAAAAAGTTAAAAGGAAAATAAAAACATTTTTTTACCATTTTTTTTCAATAATATTAAATTTTAATTAGATTGAACAATTTTGCATTATTTAATCTTTTATTTTTTTAAATAACAATTTTTTGTCAATTTACCGTATAAAAATTTTTGTTAGAGCATTCGGTGTAGTGGTATTATAGGGTATGATATATATATTCAGATATGTCAGTTTTCACTCTATAACATTCTTTCAACACACAATAAAAAAAATAAAAAATAAAAACCCTCAATATAACCCAAGTCATACATGCACATGACCCGCATTTTTTTATTTTACTTAAATTCAAAAAATGAAAAAAGAAACGATTGTTGTCTCAGATTGTTGTCTCAATGGCGAAACGCTCATAACACGGAGGAGCGGTGCAACCGTGGCGCTATTATAGTCATAAGATATTGCTTTATAACATGCCTATAAACCATTACACTGTGTTCTCTTATGTTATGCCTTGAACTTCATAGCTTTTTAAAAAGGAAAGGAAAAAAAACGTATTGAGTGTCACATATTGGTAATTGGACTTAATAAACTAATTAACTTACTGTATGGTTTTCTATGAGCTTAAAGCCTGTTTGGTACTTGCGTGTTTAGCAATCCACGTTGCTCCCGCCGGTTTGGCAGTGCTGGATTTTAAATTGTTCATTTTGATTCTAGCTTTTTCTTTAGACAAATTTAGTTCTCTCATCACTAAAAAAATAACCATTCAACTGAAAAAAATACTTCATTCGTCCTAAAATTATTGTTCACCTTTCCTTTTTAGGATGTCTTAAGCTAATTGTCTACTTCTTATTTCAACTAATCAAATGCGAGTTTGGTAGGAGATGATGCTATATGATTGGTTGAAAAGTCTAGTTGTCTTTTTTGGTTGGTTGAAACAACAAGTGAACAATTATTTTGTAACATTTCGAAAAGTGGACAACAATTTTGAAATGGAAAGATTATTTATTAAAATTATTTTGGGCGTGATTTAACACTCTTAAGTGGTGGAGATAGTAAAATATACTTTGCAACGTTTTGTTTCCTTACTACTAATTTTTTTTTTTTTTTTGACCATTTCTACCATTAAAGTGTTAAATCGTTATAATTAGAGTATTAAACCATCAGCAATCTACAGAAAATATGTACTTGGTTTACATGAACGAACATCACCGATCTATAGATCAACAACATTTTAAGTTTCACGGTGATTTGTGGTTATGTCACTTCAAAAACATTGTTTGGTTTACAAATTTCCCTTTGAAAAAATATCCATAAAAATCTTTATAAATCCCTGCAACCCCTCGTGAACCTTTCATAAACCATTTTTAAACCCACGCAACCCCTCGTAAACCTCCTGTAAAACATTTGTGAACCCCGTCAACTCCTCGTGAATCTCTTGTAAACCATTCGTGAACCCCTGCAACTCCTCATAAACCTTTTGTAAACCATTTTATGAACTATTTGAGAACCTGAGCCTTTAACTCTTGTTTTTTTGCCTTATTTGCGCAAGTCATGGTGTACTTTGTCCGGTTTACATCTTTACAATTGTTTAGTCAACTTTGTTACCACTTTTATTATTATTTTTTATTTTATTTTTTATTAATAAAATTAAATTTTAATCTAGATCGAACAAGTTTGCGTTATTTAGTTTTGTATCTCAAATAAATATTTTCTCGATTTTACCAAATGAAAATTAGATTTTGTAGTTTGTTAGAGCTTTCGGAGTAATGGTGCTATTGGTTATGTTATATATCCAGACACGTCAACTTTTATTCTATAACATCCCTTCAACACGTAACAAAAGAGAATTAACAATGGGGAAGCGCTCATAACACGAGGGGCAGTGCAACTGTGACGCTATTATAGGCATAAAATGTGGCTTTATAACGTGTCTATAAACCATTGCACCGTGGTCTCTTATGTTATGCCTCGAACTTCTTGCTTTTTTAGGAAGGAAGGAAAGAAAAGAAACGTATTGGGTACCACACAATAGTAATTGGGCTTAATAAAACTCATGGACATATTGTATGATTTTCTTTGAGCTTAAAGCATGTTTGGTCATTGCGTGTTCAACAATCCACAGTGCTCACGCTCGTTTGGCGCTATTGGGTTTTAAATTGTTCATTTCGATTTTATTTTTTCTGTAGATATGTTTATTTCTTTCATCGTTAAAAAATAACCATTTAGTTAAAAAAAATATAAAAAAAAGAACAAAAAACAAAAAAACAAAAAAACAAAAAAACAAAAAAACTCCCTGCGTTTTAAAATTATTGTTCACTTTTCCTTTTTGAGTTGTCTCAAGATAATTTTGCACTTTTTATTTTAACCAATCAAATGCGAGTTTGGTATGAGTGAATAATATTTGACTGGTTAAAGAGCCCAGTGACTTCATTTTTCTCAAATTTTGTCTTTTTTGTCAGAAAACAATAATTTTAAAACGAAAGAATTATACACAATATAGAAAGAAAGAAAAAAAATGTAGTTTTTCAAACATACATGTGTCCACCCTTCAACGACATAACATAGTAGTTATGACATTTGTTAGTTGTTACGGTTAAATTTATACCTATAAAATAAATGATTGATGGTGTTTTAAAGTTGCATTAACAAAATCAAATTAATGTCGTGTAAAAAAGAAGAATGATAGGCTTGATCACAAATGTCAAAATATGTTGTAGTCACAGTGCCACGTTATTTATTGATCTCATGTAAGCACAAAACCGATTTCTTTACCCATTAGCTCTTAAATTAGCGCATAACTAAACTAAACTAAACATAAAAGGTTTTCTCTCGTCATGTTACCTATGAGAAGAACAAGTTTTTTTTTTCCTTTTCTTGTTTCTTTTTAATTTTAAATTAGCGTATCACCTAAAGGTTCGTTTGGTTTATAGGTTTTAAAAGCTTATGCATATATAACTTGATCAAATACATTGTAAATTATGATTTTGATTAAAAACACAATCACGTACCAACTTTGATACCAGCTTTGATCGTTTGAAGAGTACTGAGTAAGGCAAGTTGATTGGATGGTCATAAGAGGAATAATATCCACATTCCCATGTGCTTTAAGTATCCTTAAAGCATGTAGGAGCCTTAAAGCACGTAGGAGTGCGGATATTATTCGTCTTAGGTGACCATACAATCAACCATAACTTTGCGTGAAGGACAACAATGGCAAACATTATCATGACAAATTTGGCGGGAAGATTTATTGGCAAGATTCTTACATCTGTGAGAAAAATCTTTAGGGTGTGTTTGGTACCGAGAATTGGGGCAAGAGAAATGGAAATGGTTCCATTTCTCTTGTTTGGTACCGAGAATTGAAAAAGCGGAGAAATGGGGGTAGAAATGGAGAGAAATGGAGAGAATTGGGTAATAATTTGGTTAGCTCCATTTCTCTTATTTTGCAAGTGGAGAAATGGAGAAATGGATTAATTTTTTTTACATTTAAAAAATTAAAAAAATATTTAAAAATATATATTTTTTAAAAATTATTTTTTTAAAAATAAGTTTTTTTTTTAAATAAATACATTTTTTTTTAATTATTTAAAAAAAATTATTTTTTTTAAATAAATACATACATTTTTTTTAAATAAATACATTTTTTTTTCAAAATTATTTTTAAAAATTATTTTTTAAAAATTTATTTTTTAAAAAATATTTTTTTAAAAATATTTTTTTAAAAATTATTTTTTTTAAAAAAATAAGTTTTTTTTTAAAAAATAATTTTTTTTTAAAATTATTTTTTTAAAAAAAATAAGTTTTTTTTTTAAAATAAGTTTTTTTTTTTAAAAAAAAATTATTTTTGAAAATTATTTTTTTTTAAATAATTTTTTTTTTTTTTACATTTCTACGGGTCAAGTCTGCGTTTGTTATTTCAAACATTAGAATTGAACACAATTCTCTCAATGATTTCTATTCTCTGAAATTTTATTCTCTACTTCATTTCTTTTCTCTGAATTTCTCTCTACCAAACGCACCCTTAAAGTTTTAATGCTTGGAGTAAGGCAAGTTGTTTAGAGTAATGAGTAAGGCAAGAGTAATGGGATCATTGATATGATTAGTTCAATCTATGTTGTACCATGGATAAGAGGAAACTGACTGAAGCCTCAAACCATCCAAAAAAAGATCAATACAATAGAAATATACACAATACTAAATTTACCCACTACTAAAATTCATAAACTATTACAAGTACAAAAACACATAGCTGCAACATATTGTAAATCGATATGATTTAGAAGGGATTTTTCTCACAGATGTAAGAATCTTGCCAATAAATCTTCCCACCAAATATGTCATGATAATGTTTGTCATTGTTGTCCTTCAAGCAAAGTTATGGTTGATTGTATGGTCACCGAAGACGAATAATATCCGCACTCCTACGTGCTTTAAGGCTCCTACATGCTTTAAGGATACTTAAAGCACATGGGAATGTGGATATTATGTTGAGTTTATGATATATAAAATACAATAAAACATAAAGACATCAAGAGTACACAGCGGAAGACTAAAGATCATAACAAATAAATTAATTAACTGAAAGTATGCGTAACGTACCTCTTGCGAATGTCAAATCCCTTGAGCAAAACAAAGAAGTACTAATTGGTGTAAGAATAATGTCTTACAACCACGTTCTTGTACACACGAATTAACCAACGAATCAAGTGATTGCTAGATCTAACACAAGTCCTCGTTTTAAGAAAAACGAAACCAAACTCCCTTACAAATGGGGTGTTCGGCCGAAAATGGGACAAGAGAGAGGAGAGGAGAGATCTAGGGTTAATTCAATGCACAAGTGTATGAAACCCTAGAACCTAACCCTCTTTATATACTAGTAGGAAAACTTTGGGAACAAGTTAGGGATTAGGGCTTGGGAAAGCCCCTATGGCCGGCCACTATGCAAGCCCAAAGAAAACCCATAACTTTTCCAAGTCTTTCCATTTCTAGTCCTTTCTCTTTTCATTTAACGGTCGTTAGTCATCTTTCCGTTAAATACTTAACGATCGTTAACCGGACTTAATGTGCAATAATTAATCGTAAACATAAACAATAATTATTAACTTTAATTCTCATTCGCTAATGTGTGCAATCCCGTGGTCACGAGTTCGAATCCGGACATTCACATGTTTGTAAATATATACATTTCCAACAGCTCCCACTTGGATATGTTTACAAAACGTGAAATGACATTGGTTAGCGTCTAGCAACACGCCAATGCCCCCGGTACAACTCGTGTATGGTTTTCTCGGAGAAAAACCAAATTTGATGATTCATCATCACATTCATCCTTTTGTTTCTAATACCATGTTAATAAGAATATGGATCTTACTCATTTCTTAATTAACTATTCTTTTTCTCGCTTTATATGATTGATTAAGATTACCAATTCTTCAACATATTCCGAATACCTTGGGTATGGCCATACAAACATCTTAACAATCCTACGAGGGGCCCAAGAAGTATTATACTTCAAAATAAATTTGAAGGAAACAAATCCCGTTTTGACTACAAGCAAGATTCACAGATTTCGCAACACTTCTGAAAACAACCCTTATAACTACCAGCTACGTATAGCGTTAGATTGCTTCACAAAAATGCACTACATCCATGACATGTCTCTTGTATCTCAAGTCAGAGGATAAATATCCATGATATACTTAATGACTAAGATCCATAAAGTATCATCATGTGGGTGGGATAAGTCCTATACTCAATTCATTGAATATCACCTGAAATTAGTCATGCTACGCATCAATATACTTTCAAGTATATTATAACTAATACTCAGATTTGTCTTAATTCAATATCATTCCCATGTTATTGATTGACAACGGACTATTTAGAATAACTTAAGTTATTCAAGGATTTAAACATGTAAATATAGGATAACATCATAATAAATGAACAATAAACATAACAAAATATTTTATTTCATTTCAATAATAATGTTTAGAATATCCTTTTATCCAAATATTAAATAGATCAATGCATGATAATTCTTAGTTAATGAATTTTGCCACAAGTCATGCAACTCATACCTGTTGACACGGCATAATTTCAACTAACTTTGATCTATAGGAATTTTGAGAATACTTATTTCAAAAATTCAATAAGTGAATTTCTTGTATGTGTTTACACATATCTTGATATTGTCATATTATTCCATAAGGTGCGTGACAACCTGAACCACCTTTATATGACAATCATCTTTCAAAACTTTTAAAGTTTAAAGTATTCTTTATTCTTTAATGTATAATGCAACTATGCTCTTAGTTGAGCATAACTAGTCATCATCAAGGATACCGTGACTAGAATTGAGTGTCATCTCAATTATACTAGCATCATTGTGTACAACAATATGCTCTTTAAATATCCGTAAACTTTTGAACAGTTCTAGTGTAATGTTGGTGCCTACCAAAACTCAAGTTTGTTGGCAATGACAATTATGAAACAATTGTCATATAATCATCCATAGAATCTAGGAGCATCTCCAGATTGTGGAATGTGATTCTAAATCCAAACATATTCCTTTAAAATATTTATTACGCTAACAACTTTCAATGTTGTCAAATCATCTTGTAGTCAAGCATGACACAACAACTTTATATACAACATGATGTTCATGATGAATCTTCAAGTTAAACTTTAAGATCTCATCTATCTTGTCAAAGATATGTATTCATCATGTTCTATTTGACTCATTTATTTACCGCATATGTTTATAATAATAAACATATATTCCAAAGTTGTATATATTATTTCCAAATCTTACAAACGAAGTTTCATTCCCAACTAAAACTTAATTTAAGTGGAATGTAGTTGCCCATACAACATATAAGATTTAAGAAAAAATAAATAATACTCTCACTAGCTTTCAGGAATACTTATGAGCAATCTTATTTTAATTATTAAATCAAACATGGATTTAATATTAAACATAAGAAACATCTCCTAGATGATTGCATATATCCATTCATGGATTCTTGCAGTTTGTACATATCCAAGGATTATTTGAATTCATAAAACTTCTTTGTATTACTCATCATCCTCGCAAAAGTAATTTCACAACAAAGATTTTTGATATTCATTGTCAAAATTTCATATCAATGAAACTAAGTATGACAATTATAATCTTGATACTTCTATTTAATGTATCTAGGAAAGAATATTCAATCATAGTTAATTGCTTAAGTATGATTGATATTATTATCACTAGACATACATTAAATACATGTACAATATTGTCCATATGATTTCTACACAAAGATTTAAACCACTAGGGTTTCCATCCTTTGAAGAAACTCATTTTCATTATTAAGATAAACCAAGTATCTAAAGTTGATTATCTTTATGGACAGCATCTCTACATTCATAGTATGATTGATTTACCACAATTCAACATTTGGTAAATTCATCATCATGATTAACAGGCTTACCATGATCCTGTAACTCATAATCCTCAGCATATTAAATATCTGAGATATCCTTACGGATCTATGAATGACAATTCCATCATATTAAGGTCTATCATTTTCATGTTTAGCCTCATCATGATATTTGCTAGTGCATTTTAGAAGATTATGTATTTTGTAATTTAATCTTTCAAGATCTAAACAAAACTCCCACTTGCCTTTAAAAATTTAAAGATTACCTTTAAATAGTTTAGCAAGTAGAGCAACAATACATTGTTCTCTTTTGGGATATTACAAAAACCATTGACAGTTCCTAACATTAGTTTGTTACAACTCACTCTATAAGTATTTTAACAAATTCAGAACTTCATTTATAAGACTTAATGTGATTCATCACATTCCATAAACAAATGGTGTCTTATTAATCTTCTAGGTTGGAGTCTTATTGAGTATATTCAATCTATACTCAATCTACTAACCTTGATAACTTTTGGAAGAAACTATAGTTATCTTGAATCAAATAATGCCAACAGATTTTGATTCTTCTAACAGAACATACCATAAAACTATTGTATTTCCTTAGAATTAATATTGTAAGAAAATCTAACAATATTTTAGATAACCATCTACTCTTTTGGCTTACCTATTTACCAACAAAGTAAAATTTAATGGTACAATAGAATTACCAAGTCAATTGCATGTATTATAACACAAATATTTTTGACCAAGTCAAAAGACATATTAGTTATAATCCCACTATATGTTATAAGTCATTGATCAACTCATTGACTTCATGCATATGTCTTAAAACATAGCAAGTTAACGTCTTACTTTATATTGTAAGTCTTGTATAAAAAGACTTCATGTTTGT
Source organism: Chrysanthemum makinoi (assembly GCA_910596185.1). NCBI lineage: Eukaryota > Viridiplantae > Streptophyta > Magnoliopsida > Asterales > Asteraceae > Chrysanthemum > Chrysanthemum makinoi. Next base: position 2,256,968 of record OU343223.1, on the reverse strand, counting down.
GACTTTACAAAATCATAAACATTTATAATTAAAGTAATTATGAACACCACCTCGGGTTTCAATTCATATTTCAAGTTAATATTTACTACATATATTTAAGTCATTCAACGAATACTCAAATTCAAGGTAGTATTAGATTACTTCATTTAATTATGTCATTCCATGAAATGTTCCATGTAAGAAACTGCAGAATCATCCATGCTCGTTCTCACGACACGTGGATATTTTACCTTGGGCTACAATCTAGTTCACGTTCTCACGTAACATAAATTGTAACTACAAGTGTTTCTTAAATATTGAATGACATAAATATTTAAAATAAAGTAGTCTTTGTTATCATCTTGACACATGTTCTTAATAGGGCAATCATACATATATAAATGTATACTTCCTATTAGAACGTTATTCTCTTACTTTACATCAAGAGAATTCTTTTAAATCATATTAATATGTGTTGTACCTTGCACACAATAAGATTTCTCCCACTTGTGCATGGAACAACATCATGTAGCATATAAACAACACGATACACGTTCGTTTATTTGATTAATATGATTTGTGTCATAGATATAACAAGTAGATGTAGAACTATATTGTTTAGTAAGGAAACGCACACGACTATCCTTAAAACATAAGTGTCTACAATTGGAAAGTAATTATCTTTGAAGATAATCTGGGTTACTACACAGAAATAAGGCTTGTAGCTCCCTCTGAATTAGAAATCATTAAAACAACTTCTTATTCAGTAATGCAACACAAATGCTCCCATTGAATCTGACAACATTGTAAGTGTTGCATAACCAATGAAAACAACTTGCTTGCTTTTTACTTTCCTACACCTTTGAAGAACCATACGTAATCATTACTAAGGTACTAAAAGGTGTATTCTACTATATGAATGATAGGTTATCCATCAATGTTATTAACTCGAAAAATTGGGTATGCAATTTCTTCCTCAACAGGCCTACCATCCCCATATTGGTATGTAGTACCTTTAAAGGCTAAAGCAAAACAACTAGATAAAAATATGCTAGTTTGCCTTTTACCAATTTTTGTGGTAATTAGTCTAGCTTCTAATCTAGTAACTCATATACATGTTTTCCAGTTAACCAACATTCATGTTGTTACAAAGGATTCATTCACCAAATGAGGGTAATGAAATCTTTATGGAAAATAAGATGTGCAATTCATTGCTAAGAGTTACATTAGAATTTAGACAATTCAAATGTTCCTATTATACCTTTCTCATTCATGAAAAGGAATAGGATTGAGTCTCATGCTTCTCTCATGGAAAAGAGACTTCGTTTGTCTTATCAATAAATTATTCTCGATCAAACATTTGTTTGAATGCTAGAATGGATCAATTTACTAAACAAAGACTAAACCACGTTTACGGTTAAATGTTGCATTTATACATTCAAAAAAATTACAAAATTCAATTTTAGTATTTTCGATAATTAACCTTTTCAATAAACAATTAAATACCCAAGGTTCATATTCATATAACCAATTAATTATTATTGAAAACTAGGATCCAAATTGTCATAATTTCATCACGCCGTTGATCTCGCTAGTAATGAACCTTCTACAAAATGGTAGAGCTATTGCTCAATTGCCAATTTCAATTGCAATTCCTAGATTTTATGGGATTTACATATAGCCAATATCAATCGCCATGTAAACATGTTTTATCCCATCTTATGCCTTGAGTTGCCAGCTCTCACTACAAAACTCAATTAAGTTGTCCAACTTAAGAAACCGCAAAATCGTCCATGCCCGCTCTCACGACACGTGGACATTTTACCCTTTGATTACGATCTAAGTCACGATCTCACGCAAATAAAAAGTAATCTTATTTGTTTCCGTTTCGTTGGATGGCATATAACTTAAATTAAAGGGTAATAATTTTGATGTCAAATCAAATATGTACAAAGATGTCATGCATTCATCTTTGTAACATAGGTTTTATTAAAACATTTATATCTTGTTTTAATGTATAAGCTTTTCATCATCAAACTTTAATTGAGGTATTGGGTTCACCAATTAAGGAATTTAGTGTTAATTATCATCCATTATACCGTACTTTTACATAAGTGTAAACACTTAGTGTTTCGGATAATTACCACGAAGTGGCATGGAATTAAAACTTATTCGCCCTTAAGATGAGCTTGCACATTTAATGGCTTACTAAGTAGCTCCATTTGAACTTACAGAGGGCAGAGGACCAGTGCAGCTAAAGCACAACTTTAGACATCCTTTCAGTGATCTGGCGCACTTCTTTATTAACCCCTTTATAGTTCATTCTCATGGGTGAGCCTTTCAGACCATTTGTACCAAAGTCATCAATCAATTAAACGATTATGATTACTATTCTTAAAAATACATGTTTCACCATTGTTTAGGTCAGTTTATTTTTTTTTAAAATACCCTTGTTACACATAACAAACAAGCAAGTATTTATAAAAATAAACAAATAAACAATGAATGCATAACAAATAAAAGTCATGCATATCAAATAGCCACATGCAAACGTTTTTGATAAATCCTATTAATAACCAATTCTAGATTTGTCAATATGCATATATTTAATTAAGACTTTCACCCGTTTTCATCTATGTACAAGGTGAACCATATGCATCGATTCATCGATTGCGTAAGTCAAAATTAAATACATACCACATAGCACATAATTGATTAAATTAATAATTATTGAGGTCTTCCCCAATTTTAGATCTATCAAAATTTAGTGTATATGATTTAAACAAAAAAGACATACAATAAAAGCAGATTCATGATAAAACATGCAGATAATTATCATGGACATAAAATTACACTTAACAATTAATGCAATTAAATCAAAGTAACGCATATACACATAAAGTTGCATGCATCTTAGGTTTCTAATCCAATTAAAACAATAGTTTACAAAACCCTAATTAGGGCACCAAAATCAAACGCCCCCCCTAATATTAGGGTTTAGGTTTTGCAAACCCTAGATCTAAGCATACAAATAATAACACATTCATGTTTATTTTAATTATGTGTTTCAGTAATTAATTACTTGTTATACAAGGCTCGTGATGCCACTGTTGAGTTTATGGTATATAAAATACAATAAAACATAAAGACATCAAGAGTACACAGCGGAAGACTAAAGATCATAACAAATAAATTAATTAACTGAAAGTATGCGTAACGTACCTCTTGCGAATGTCAAATCCCTTGAGCAAAACAAAGAAGTACTAATTGGTGTAAGAATAATGTCTTACAACCACGTTCTTGTACACACGAATTAACCAACGAATCAAGCGATTGCTAGATCTAACACAAGTCCTCGTTTTAAGAAAAACGAAACCAAACTCCCTTACAAATGGGGTGTTCGGCCGAAAATGGGACAAGAGAGAGGAGAGGAGAGATCTAGGGTTAATTCAATGCACAAGTGTATGAAACCCTAGAACCAAACCCTCTTTATATACTAGTAGGGAAACGTTGGGAACAAGTTAGGGATTAGGGCTTGGGAAAGCCCCTATGGCCGGCCACTATGCAAGCCCAAAGAAAACCCATAACTTTTCCAAGTCTTTCCATTTCTAGTCCTTTCTCTTTTCATTTAACGGTCGTTAGTCATCTTTCCGTTAAATACTTAACGATCGTTAACCGGACTTAATGTGCAATAATTAATCGTAAACATAAACAATAATTATTAACTTTAATTCTCATTCGCTAATGTGTGCAATCCCGTGGTCACGAGTTCGAATCCGGACATTCACATGTTTGTAAATATATACATTTCCAACATATTATTCCTCTTATGACCATCCAATCAACCATAACTATACGCATGTTTGGTAACCATGAAACAATACAGAAATATTGATTCAGAGACTTTTCATAGAAACTGGTTATGGTTTGGATTTTGTGTTTAAGGATTGGGTGTTTATATTATTATACAGTGGTGGGAGCATAATCTTTGTGTTTATTTAGAGCATTTCCAATGCATTATATCATTTTGAGTTCAATACATTGCCATATCACTGCCATGTCAGCATCTCATTTATTCATACAAATCACTCACAATGCATTGAACTTTAAATAGTTTAATGAATTTCCATGTCATATATTTTTATTACCTATAAAATACTATATAGATATATGTAGTACACATTTTTAAATCAATTATAACTTATATAATAACATTCACATAACAAAATATTTTTAAAATTAAAATGCATACATAATTATAGTAGTTTACTACTGTATGAAACCTTTAGATTACACAACTGAGTTATATAGATGATCAGAAATAGTTTAATTGCTTGAAACATAAAACAAAATTTAGTTTCTATTAATAAATGTAAGGTTGTGATTTTATTAAAACACTAAGTGGCCAAAGTTTTAATTTATGTGTTCGAACATATATATGGGCAAAAGAGATTTGGTTGCTACATATTTAACTAATTAATAGATATACAATACTACGTACAAGAATATGTTATTTAAATGTAGAGAAAGTGTTGGTGTGTATCTCACAGAACAGGGTTAAGACAATCAATGACAGTAGCAATACTACTATGTGGTTACCGGATATTACTTGGAATCGTGTGATCACTTTCCAAAGTAAACTATTCGACCCTAATGCCTGGGTATCACGAATATCTACTTGGAATAAGACCAAATGTAGTTAGAGAATTAGGCACAATTCTATAACCCTTTCGCTAATAAGTGTTTACGTTTTCTGTGTGTTTTCCATGCATAATCAGATCTCCTATTTATAGGAGGTTACTCTTAGCTAGTCAAATGAAATTATTAGTATTAATCGGCCCATTAATAGCCTCATAATTATCCCCATTATAGTCGTTAGTGGTTACATGACCAATTAAACGTGGTCATTAAGCGTTGTAATGCCATTTAGCAGTATTTTAACACTAGCAGACTTTCATACTAGCAATACTTTCATAGTGCTATCGGGATACACCGCTTCAGAGAAACACGCTATCGCTGGAAACCACAAGCAGTACTTTCCACAAACAGTACTTTCTACTAGCACTACCAATACAAACCACTACAAGAGTCAGGGTGTTCATGGACCTCATGGGTGTACAGTCCGTACCTCCTAACCCATTACAAGGTGTGAACTAATCCCACAAGTGCACTAAATTTTCCAACAATCCTCCCCAAATTTAGCTCACTTCCTTTGCATGAAAATAAACATCAAACAAAACATGTGCATAAATGAAAATGTCTTGAGGATTGAATTTTCATCTTAGTAAATTACACGTTTCAAATATTCGAGAATCATGGTGTTCTAAGAATTGAACCCTTCAACCCATTTGAATACATGAAGATAAAATACACACAAGTTTTCAAATACTTAAAAGCTCCTGACACTATACAAGCCATGTGTCCATATCCAAATTCATAAATGTTGTAAAAGCTAAAAGTCCAAAGCTTCCTGGCAAAACTTCAACATTTACATAGGTGGTTCCTCTTTATTCATGCTCCTGCCAAGCACTTTTTCAAAGAAAATTAACCATTAAGAAGTAAAGACTTCATCCTCCTTTCAGGAGCACAACCTTGGGATGTAAATAAAACATGTGCTCCAGTCCACTGAATGTTCAAATTTCCACATTGAACTCAGCTCCTAAGTTTCCTCATGAGGGAGTTGGGTGTCCTAGCATTCAGTGACTAAGTTGGACTTAAACCCATCCCTTTAGCAGACTTTATAACCAAGTCTCTAGCCGCACTCCTTCACAAGTGATCACTAAGTTCTCGTTGAGATCTCACAAACTTTATAGATACCACCCCATTCATGATAAGCTCACGAATCATGCTATGTCTGACACCTAAGTGTCTAGACTTACCATTGTACATCCGGCTATAAGCCTTAGCCAATGTAGCTGCACTATCACACCGGATAGAAATAGGTGCTATAGGTTTAGGCCACAATGGAATCTCAAGGAGCAAGTTTTTAACCATTCACTTCTTTACCAGCTGCTAAAGCCATAAATTCAGATTCCATTATTGAACTGGTGATGCAAGTTTGTTTCTTGGATGCCCAAGAAATTGCACCTCCACCAAGTAGGAATACCCGACCACTGGTAGACGAATTGTCTTCAGTGTTACTGATCCAACTTGCATCAGTGTATCCTTCCAACACTGATGGGTAACCAGTATATGAGAGACTATAATCCATAGTTCTCTTCAAATACTTCAAGCCCTTTGAACTGCTTGCCGCTGATGAGCATTAGGATTACTAGTATGCTCGCTCAATTTTCCCACTGCAAAACCAATATCAGGTCTTGTACAAGTCATGGCATACATCAAGAAGCCAATTACCCTAGAATACTCAAGTTGAGATACAGCCTTGCCATGATTAGGCATCGGCTTCTCACAAGTATCCATAGGTGTACTCATTGGAGTACAATCAAAGTAATTGAATTTCCTCAGTACCTTCTCAATATAATGAGACTGAGAGATAGAAATTCTTTTACTTTCATGTTTAATCCTTATACCAAGGATAACATCACTCCCCATGTCCTTCATTTGAGAACCTTGATGACAAAAATTCCTTTGTCGTCAACTGATTTTGGTCAGTACCAAGATCAACATGTCATCAACATATAGACAAATGATGACTCCTTTACCAGATTCATCAAATTTGCTATACACACATTTGTCAGCTTGGTTAAGAACATAACCACTAGACAAAACCACTTCATCAAATTTTTGATGCTATTACTTAGTGTTGAAACGTTAGGCCTTGATAGATCTTGAGCACTCGCAGATCGTTAGTATTACTTATGTAATCACAAGCAAACTAATAGACAATCTCTACGACTTATATTCTTTAGCGGAAAATCAAATATAAGCACAAACACAATAACTAAGAACTCGTTGATCCTCTATGGATCTTTATATTACTAAAACTCTGTTTTTCAATTCGTTACAATAATCATTCTTGTGTTCCTTTTATAAGCAAGGAACCCTAACTTGTTTCCTAAGAAACGTATAATTATAAAACTAAATAAGATATACATTATCACTTCCTAATAAAGCTCATGCATATCCTAACTAACTATAGAAAACACGGAATAACTATTTCCGCATAAACAAACTACGTACTATATAACTTCAGCAGAATTATGTCTTCGGCAGAATCCATACACTTCAGTAGAATCCTTTCAGCAGAAACATCAGCATAATTCATACTTCACATAATTCCCAACAATCCTCCCCTAAACTGGAATTTGACTTGGTTATGTTCCAGTTTCTTGATATATCTTCAAAGCTTTAGAGGATTGTTCTCGAACATCAGCAACAAAAACGCAAAACAATGACACCTCGATGATGACATAACTATAAAACTCCAGGTCTTTGCAGCAACAAATGACATAATGTACATCAAAACATATAAGTTTCAGACTATTCTCATCACATCCAGGTGTGTTAACTCATGTGAGAGGTGAATCATTGAAAATAATGGATTTGATGTCTCTTTACCAATAGCCATCACTACTGGAGTAGCCAAATGTTTAAGTTCGAAAACTATGGTACACTAATAACCATCTGATTTATTAGCAAACCAGCAACCATATAAACGGATTTGAAATGTCTTTACCTGTAGCCGTTTGCTTAGGACTAGTCAATTCTTAGAATTGGTGAACTGATTACCAAATATGGTATTCCACTGCCTTTACCATAAGCCATATACATGTAGGCTAGTCAATTCTTGGATTCCAAAAAGGAATAAACCATGGTGAATTGATGACCATACAACACTCAGCAATTAAGCATGGGTGGTTGCAAACCCTATGATTTTGAGCAAACCATTACAGCTATCAACAGATTTGACGTGTCTTTACCAAAACTGTACCCTTTGGACTAGCCAACTCTTTGACATACCCAAGGTACATCTGGTGAGTTAATAACCAGCATGAATATACAACAAATCTGCAAGAAAAGTTAGTAAAACAAAGAATATACATTTTTTTTAACTAAGACAAATAAACAAATATCAAAAACAGTACAAACTAGACAAACTACCACAATCAAGATGAGGGACCATGTTGCAGAAGCTGATTCTTAATAACTCCAACACATTGTTCAGCATCCAACTTATCATTCCCAATCGGATCTGGAGGAACTTCCAATTTCTGTCTAAGCGTTCTTTCCATAAGCCTCTTAGATAATGGATAAGTTCTCTCAGAAAACATACGTGACATAATACCTCCCTTTGTCTCCACCACATGCACACGAGAGAGGATAAAATCTCCAAGATGCAACTTGCCACAGGTGAGAGTTCTTCCAAATAAAATGTCCTTTACCATTGGGAGATTGAGAATCAAACAGAACATGAAGATCTCCCAATAAATATAATCCAGAACCCTGTGGTGCATGATGATGGTAATACTTATTGACAAGGGTATACAAAGTAATCAAATCTGCCCTGTCTACCAAATGCAATATCTCCTTCAAAAAATTAAACTGCATGGTGGTTTGATCCAAACGGTGAATGCTATTAAGCTCATCATCTGTCAACGACCAATTAATCAAAACATCATGAGATCCCTCAGGAAAATCAGCAGCAGATCCTTCTCTGATAAAAGATGACTCAGCCGCCTTTAAATCCACATGAATAGCCTTGTGAGATGTCTCAACCTTACTATGCTTGTGAGATGACTGAATCCTAGCTGATCTCACAGATCTCCGTAGAAAAGATAATTTTTGCTTAGCCATTCTCTTCTTCCTTCTACCAGGAATATAGATGTCCGAAGATGGAACATCTTCAGAGTCTTCATGAGCTTCTCTAGAAACACTATCACGTAATACATTCATTCTGTCAAGCACCTTTCTCGCCTGTGTAGATTTGACAGTTGTTTCAGCTTCCTTAACCAGATTATCTCCTTCTGTATCAACAGATCCCACAAACGGAGTTGAAACTGGCACATCAGGTGTCTCAGAAGAAACCATAGAAGGTTCAGCAGAAGTTTCAGCAGAAGAAACTTTTTCAGTTGAACTAGGAACTTTAGTAGTTGCTTCAGCAGAAACAATAGAAGGTTCAGCAGAAGAAACTTTGGGAGGTGAAGAAGTAACTTCAGGAGTAGCTCCAGAAGTAACCGCTGGAGACATCACCTTTGATGGAATATCATCAAAATTATCCACAATCTCAACAAACTTAGGTCTTTTGGCCGGTGGATCAACTATATTGCCAGCAATCCTTTTCAAATTTGAAGAAGGTTTTGAAGAAGATGAAGAAAACTTCATGATATGATTATATTTGTGAAGCAGAACATGATCAGGCAAAGCCAAGACTTGCTTCATTGTTAAACCTGTATTATACACTGAAGAACTCTGATTTTTCACCACAATTATCATATTTGTTTTCTTCTGAGCTTCAGTGAGTGGTTTCTCCCTCTTAGCTTTGTTCTTTTGAGCTGTTATAGCTTTCTTCTTTGCAGCTTCTTCTTCCTTTCTTTGTTGTCCACAAGCCACCATTTGAGCCACAAAATTCTCACTATTGAAATCTGCACCCAAAATACTCTGAGCAAGTGAAGGATTAGAAATAGCTTGCTGAGCATAAACATCCCAGTGTTCAGCAGGCATCTGAGTAGCCATTGCATCCAATTCTTTTCGTCTTTCAGGAGGCAATTTAGAAATAGACTCAGCTTCAAGCCGCTTAGCCAATTCATCACTTTTCTTCAAATTGGCACATTCATCTAACAGTCTGTCTTGTGCTAACCTTTCCTGTTCACTAACCAGATCTGGACCAAGCTCAGTGTCAACCATTACTCCTTTCTCTTTATCAGTAGATTCAAAAACAACATCAGCTGAAGGAGTATCACTAAAAGGAACTTCAGAAGATTCATCCAGATGTGCTTCAGAAGAAACATGTTGAGATAAATCTTCAACAGGTGTTGAAAATACATCTACTGCTGGATTCAAATTAAAATTCCTTCCAGCAAGGAAAACTTCTGAAGTATCAGCTGAAGGTATAGAAGCAGGTTGAGCTTGCACATATGAAGCTTGACCAACTTCAACAGCAATGTCCATCAAAGGAGTATCAACAACAACATGTTCTTCAGTAGTTGAAATATCCTCACTTTGCAATGTATCCTTGTGCAAAGATTGCTTTCTCCTCCTTCTAGTAAATAAAATTGGCTCCCTTTGTTGTACAGATGCAGCAACCATTGGAGTAGAAACATTAGATTCTTGAGCCACATTAGCCAACATATCAAGAGACTTAAACTGAGCGTCCACTTCCTCCTCATCAGAAGAAACATCCAATCTTCTTTTTCTACTCTGACCTAGTTGTACTTCCAAATCTTGAACCTTTCTTTTCAATTCTACAATCTCACCACCAAGATTAGATTTAGTCTCTCCAAGCTCCTTCTTGAGATCAGCAACTTCAGTTACATACCTGTTCACTAAAGCATACAAAGATGTAAGTGTAATAGGGTCCTCAGCTCCACCAGCAGATTGCTCTGTGGGAATAGGAGCATCATTGGGCCTTTCAGAAGAAATATCAACATGTTCAATGAATGGAACACTATCATCAACTGAATCTCTAACAGGACTAGGAGTGGGTAACCTATTAATCTCAGTCTCAACCTCATCATGAGAAACCTGTATAGGTGGTGGACTAGAACTAGGTCTAGGTGAAGGTGTGGGTGTAGGTTGTTCAGGAGAAACAATATGTGCTTCAGTAGCATTAGAAGGGCCTTCATCCATTGTAACTGATGGATTCCCATCAGCAGCAACAGTAGTAGAAGGTGGAGAACCAACAACATTCCCTTCTTCAGCAGCCTCATTGCCTTGAGGCAACATAGCCGCTAGCAAAGGATGATGTGCCCCCGCATACTTAGTTCTCATTGAAGCAAATAATTTAGAAGTTAAAACTCCTATGGAACAAAAGTCTTGGGCTTGTGTGGTAATGTCTAAAATTATCTGAAGAAACCTAGGGTACATAAAAAACTTATGCTTTTTCTTATCTATATTTTCAACCATATTATCAAAAATATACTTAGAGAAATTATAAGTCAAACCCCGAGAAAGACAAACAATACCACATCCCAGCTGCGTAGAAAATTGATCCCATCCTCCTGATTTATTGCTCATACACTGAAGCAAGGTGTGAACCAAAAACCTCCACATAGGACACAACTGATTCTTCAACCACATATCAGTCCTTGTACCCTGATATCCAATAGCTCTTAGTCCAGCAAGAATATCCACCGCATTAGAATGATAAACCCCATTAGCATCATCCAAACGAAGCTTTTCTCTAATCAACTCCTCTGTCATAACATACTCAGTTCCATCAACCATAGCTACAATCTCTGTATCACTCCTCTTTTCAGCAGTCGCCCAAAATTGTGTAACCAAAGATTCATAAATAACTTCCGGAGAATTTGTTAAAGCATAATGAATCTTGGATCTTTTCAGGAAGTCCACCATTTGCTTATACAGATCATCACCTTTTGCTTCTCCCAAAAATGCAACTTTGTTATGATCCCTTTTCAATTGAAGCGCCATGAGTGAAATTTTTATTTAGGGTTATGATTCTCGTAAAGGGAAGTGTTTAAATCGAATAAAGAGGGAATCAGATAATAATAGACGACGATATGCAAATAGGGTATAAGTAGAAGTTTCCCAAATTTTGGTCGAATATATTAAGTTATTGACCAAAGCTGACGTGTAATGAAACCTTTTACCAGATTTAAATTTCAACTTCGGCAGAAACAAAGGTCATTCTGCTGAAGTCTTCAATCAGCAGAAACACATCACGTATTCAAGAAGCTTCAGTAAATATCTTTTTACTGTTTCACCCAACTCACATTAAATCTCATTAAGTCTTGAAACCGCCTATAAAACAATCCCCAATGCATACTTATCTCTCATCACTTACCCCCAAATATCATCACAAACCCTAATTTCATCAATGCCCCAAATTTAACCATAATCAACCATGAGTAATAAACCAGAGGTTGTTAATCCAACCTCTTCTCCATCATCATCATCATCCAGTGATTTCCTTCAATTTTTTCCATATCCATATGACCCACGACCATTGAAATCCCCATTTCTCAGTTCTTCAGATGATGATAGTGTAGTGAATCCAAGTGAGTCTTCTGATGACTTTGATGAGTCCACTAAGAAGAAAACATCTTACTCCCAACCTTCAGCATCTCAACCTCAACAGAGGCCTTGTGCCGGAAAAGAGGTGGTGCTTGCTCTTCCTGCGCCATGGTTTGGTGCTTCATCATATATCGTATAGGGGAAGGGCTTAAAGAAGGTGGATGGATTGCTTTTTGGTGAAACCAAGTAGATGAAGCACATAAGACACGTGTGGTCATCTTCATCATCATCGTTTTCATCAATCCATTCTCCCCATTTTGATCCTTAGCTTCTTCGTCGTACCGGTCATGCATATCCATCCATCGAGATAGAAGGAATGGGTGGTTATGCAAGTCATCACAAATGCATATCCAGCAGCTGGAATGGAAGATATGAGCGATCATGCATATCCAACAGCTGTAGGAATAGATGATATGAGCTAGTGTTTAGCATAGGTTTAGTAGTCCGTGTATTTCCTTTTGAAGTTGATTGTAATCAGTAAGCTGTAAGCTGTAAACTATTTCTTGAATGAAAGAATGAACCATTAACTTCAGTACTTCTATTGTATGAACAATTTGTCTTCAGTACTTCACTTCAGTGGAAACAATTAGCTCAACTTCAGTACTTTGATTTCAGAAGAAATAAGCTTCAAGGCTTACTTGACCATTTTCCATTTGACCAATCATGATAAACTTCAACTTACTTAAGCAAACTGCAGAACAGACACAGAGAAACACACAAACCAAAACAAAAACATACTAAAGGTACATCAGATGTTAGTGTTAGCAAATACAAAAACTAACATACAAACTAATATACAAAGTTTACATCCAAAATCCTCCCCTGAGGCATATGCCTCCCCTGAGGCCTATGCCTCCCCTTAAACTTTGCAGTCAAGGGTTGAGCATACCAATATGAACCACAAGGTGTTGAAACCTTGGTCCATCAAAAGCCTTAGTTAACAGATCTGCCACATTATCATCAGTGTGAATTTTAACCACTTTTATTAAATGTTTTTCATATGCATCTCTTATAAAGTGGTGCCTGATTTCAATATGCTTAGTTCTCTGTGAAAAAGCGGATTTTTAACAAGGCATATGGTACTTTGATTATCAATAAAAATTGTTGTGTTCATGAAGTTATACCCATAATCCAACAATTGATTTTGTATCCAAAGAACACGTCCACGCAATTTGCAAAGCAACATACTCGCTTCAAGTAGATGAGGTAGCCACAATAGTTTGTTTCTTACCGCCAAGAAATCAATCTCTTTCCAAAGAATTGGCAACCTCCTGTTGTGGATCTCCTATCCATATTTGCACCAGCATAATCACTATCACTATAAGCTTCCAGCTTAAAAGGAGACTCTCTTGGGTACCAAAGGCCTAAATGAGGTTGACCTTTCAAATATTTAAAAATCTTCTTCACTGCATTTAAATGGGAAGCAAGTGGAGTGACTTGATGTCTAGAGCATGCACTCGCAAAGAAAAGTAATGTCGAGGCCTAGAAGTGTTAGATACATCAATAAACCAATCATAGATCTGTATAAATGAACATTCACAGGTAGATCTGGTTCATTGTTTGTCTTTGTCTTTGGAGCTTCATAAGGTGTTGTGGCATCCGACACTTTCCATACCAAACTTTTTCAAAATATCCCTCACATATTTGTCCTGACTGATAAAGATACCATCAGGTTTCTGCTGAACTTGAAGACCCAAGAAGAAAGTAAGCTCCCCCATTGCACTCATCTGAAACTCTCCTTTCATTAGCTCCTCAAACTCCCTGCACCAAGCTTCTTTAGTGGACCCAAATATGATATCGTCCACATAAACTTGCACAAGAATAATGTCTGTGGAATTCTTCTTCAGGAAAAGTGTTTTATCAATGGCACCTCTTCTATAGCCATGCTTCAGCAGAAATGATGAAAGCCTAGCATACCAAGCTCTTGGTGCCGGATGTAGTCCATAGAGAGCTTTAACTACTTTGTAAACATGATGTGGATGATCTGGATCTTCAAATCCTTTAGCTTGAGTGACATAAACCTCCTATTCGATTTCACCATACAGAAATTCACCTTTAACATCCATTTGATATACCATGAATCCCATGTAAGATGCATAAGCCAAGAATATCCGTATGGCCTCTACTCTAGCAACAGGTGCAAACACTTCATCATAATCAATCCCCTCCTCTTGTCTATACCCCTGTGCTACTAATCTTGCTTTGTTTTTAATGACAACACCCCTTGCATCTCTCTTATTCTTTAATATCCATTTTGTCCCAATAGCATACTTCCCTTCAGGTAGTGGGACCAATATCCAAACCTGCTGATTTTGGAACTGTTGCATCTCTTCTTGCATAGCTTCAAGCCAACTTGAATCTTCCAAGGCTTCAGTAACACTGGTTGGTTCCACTTGAAAGAGAAAGTAGGCAAATAGACAATGATCATAGTCTGTGTGATTGTCCCTTTGTTGATTTGAGACATAAGAGATAAAAGCCACTTGACCATATTTAGAACTTGTTACAGTTCCTCTAGTTCTAACAGGTGCATGAGGATCACCAATAATATTTGACTGTGGATGAACAATGTTGATCCTTTTAGTAGCGATGGTGTTTACATCAATGGTGGTATCAAGATTAGTCACAGCTTGGTTCAAAATCGGTATCATAGGAAGGTGAGGTGAAGACTCCAGCTTTGGGTTGATGATTACCAAGATCCGAGGGTCTTGGAAAACGTGTATAAGGATCTCCAAAGTCTGTGGACACTCTAGTAGAAATGGGAGTAGAAACAAAGGCATAGCCTTATTGCAGAATTGGTGATGATAGGAGAAGCGGATAACTTTCGAGAATGGTTATTTCCACTGATTGCTTCTCTTTCAATCTCCTCAGCATTCCTTTCAGCTTCTAGATTAGCTGCATACTCATGCTTCTTTAGCCTAGCAAGGTCCTCTGCATAGTTGGACTCGTCTTCACTCGTCGAAGTAACTTTGGAAGTGTCACCTGCAAAATTGTTAGGGGAGAAAGAAGGTACTACAATAGGATGCTCATCATCCTCAAACTCACTATCAGAGTCAGCATTCATGGTAGCAGCACTGTCAGTGGGAGACTCTTGAAGATCTGCATTTTGGTTAGCCACTGATCCGCTCCCAAATGGTCAACCCAAATTAACCAGGAATGGTCAACCAGAGTCAATCATCTCAGAACAGAATGCAATTAACCAGGAGAGCATAGTGTTTCCCCGGGTCATTAAGTCCCAACGAGCTGTGCGACTGAATAGCCAAACGTGTAGTGATCGGGTGATATTGAACAGGAAGGGGGGTAATGATAGTACTAGATGACAAAGGAAAAATGAAAGAAAATTAAAAAGCTAAATTATATTAAATAAACGCTATCACTATTTTTAAAATTGGATTTTCTTGATTTTTCTTTTATGAATTTAAATTAAAAACTAATTTTAACTTTTAAAAACTAAATTAAAATACTAAAAATTATGAAAATAAAGAGGAAAATTGTGAAATTATTTTTCAAAAATCTAAAATAACTAAAGAGAATTTTCAAAACTAATTTTGTATTTTTCTGATTTATATTCTAATTTCTATGATTTAAAAACTATTTAAAACTAATTAACTTGCTAAAAATTACTATTTAAACTAGAAAAATTATGGAAAAATATATTTTTGGCTTTTTATATTTATCTTAATCTAGAAAAAATGAAAACTTATTTTTTTTTGAAGATTTTCTGATTTATTTGTATTAAAAGCTATTTAAAAAGTCCTAAAAACTGTTTTAAATTGGGAAAAATAGCAAACAGTGATGAAAAATTATGAAAAATTCAGGAAAAGTCTAAAATTATATTCTAAGTCTAAGAAAAATATAAAAACTATGGCTTATGTGTGAGAATATGAGGTGCAGTGCAAAATCGCTTATGAATAAGCACTTAATAATAAGCAAATGAACACTAAAAGGCACAAAATGAACACAGAAGCAAGATTATACTAAAACAACCTAATACCAACCTATTCCAGCTACTCAGAACCTCAAGATAACCAGCTACAAGCTTATGAGTACAAGATCAAACAAGAGAATTTCAGCTCAGGTGCTTATTTCAAGCTTAAAAATAAGTTGTCTACCCTAATTGGAACTCAAAACCAGATACCACAATCTCAAGTAGACCTGGTAAGGAGCTTATAAACCAAATTTGAGCCCAAGACAAGCTCTTATGAGCTTGTTGAGAACTTATGCACAAACCTGTGCAGACTCAATGTATGTTGAGCATGTGCACAGGGCACTTTTGAGCCATTTGACAAGCTGTTTTGAAGCTTATAAAAAATTACAAAAATTCTACAAAAATTAGATTTCCACTCTTGACCAACTGAACTTGTAAAGTCCAAAATTTCACTTGAATTGATCCAATAATGAATCAATGAAAATTCCTCAAACCTTGGTGAAAAACTGACTTGAACAACTTTTGACTTTTTGAGATTGAGATGAAACTTTGACTAATGTGAGATTTGAAACTAATTTATGAACTGATTATGATGTTATAAGCTATCATAAAGCTAGATTAAGATGCTCCTATGCATTATAAACATAATGCAAGCTTTTGATTACCTATTCTCAATCTGTTATGCAAATCAAGACAGAATAAGTGTGAATTTGACTTTTCTGGTTCCAAGGTTCAATTTAATGGACAGAGTTGAGCATAAGAAACCTAAGGAATACCTAAATGTCAAATCTTATCTAGTAACCTAGACTCTAAATCAGCTTAACTGCTAATCCCAAACACTCTTAATGAAACTTCAATGCAATCTATTTTACCCTACACTTAAATTTCACCAATTCCAATAATGAAACTATAATATAACTACTAAATATGAACTAAAAGCAGCAGAAACAACAATGAAGCACCACAAAAACAGATTATGCAATATTCTTGTATAGAAAGGAAGCTTACATGGGATCTAGCCACTATGGCTGCAAACCAAAGAAAGTACCACTAACCTAAAACTCTGTTATCACCCCGATTGAATACCATTCAACCCAAATCCATCTTCAAATCAGCAACACAGAACAAGTCACCCATGATTCGCACTTTGACTTTTCTTGACTATTTCACAAATTTATGAATTAAGCTGACTTGTAACTACCACAGGCTCACATAAGCTTGCAGAAACTTATGTGAGCATCTAAGAACTAAGATGAGGAATTTCAAACACTTTTTAACTAAATTCAAATTTAGAGGAATTTATAATGAAAAATTAATTGCATTAAAATGGAAATGAGAATACAACTTAAAACTGAAATCACAACTGCTAAAATAGCTTTAGTTTAGTACAATGACAATTAAAATTACAACTTAAAGAACTAATTAAGACATTTTAATTAAAAACGACATGAAGGAAAATAAAAACTAAGAACTACTCCTCAACTCTCCTTCTCTTCCTTCTATTTATTAGCAAAAGTTCTTCCCACTTGCCTCTGAGCATTTCCCACTTATAATTTGAGCCATTGGATTAGTAGAGCCCTTTTTAGCCGTTGATGGCATTTTGGCGCCAAAACTATATCTGCCAAATTGGGGGGTTTGAGTGCAAGGAAGGAAGAGTCATTTAATGCTCCTTGTTTTGTTGTTGAGGTGGAGTGATAAGGGTGGTGTATGTACGGAGGTGAGGGATGTCTGGGTTTTGCAGACCAGGTGAAGAAGAAAGTGGTGTTTTGGAGGGAAAAGGTGAGGAGTTGACTGGGTTTTGACCGAGGGTTTAATATTAGACATGGGGTCAAGGTCCAAGGGGTTCAAAGGTGTTTGGGGGGTTCAAGCTCAAGCAAGGGTCAAGGGCCAAGGATTTGGTATTTATACATAAGGACCTTTCTTGTAATTTCTGAAAGTGGAGGACCAAAGTTGTACATCTTCCAAAATAAACCAAGGGTGATTCCTGCCATGTCCCAATAATCCAGGGACCATTTTGCAAATTCGAAGTGCAGGGACCAAACTTTTAAATTATTGAAACTTTTCACCAAAGGATTAAATATGACAACATATGATTTCAAAAGGACCTTTGGTGACTTTTCTTACAAAACAAATGCCTAGGACTAAATTTGAGAAGTTTTGAAAGTCAGGGGACCTGAAACGCCAATTATGCAAACTTTGCTCATTTTTCATCCGATTTTAAACATTTTGCATCTGAAACATATAAAATACAATTTTGGGATATTTTCAGTATTTTGATGCATTTCTGAGCGTTTTTAAATTTTTTGCAGTTCAGATTTGACCAAAAAATGATGAGTATTTACACACTCATCAATCCCCCACTTTAAACTATTGAAAGTCCCTAACAATCTTTTATGAAAATTTAATGGATTTGAATCTCTTTACCAAAAGCCATTACTTCTGGAGTAGCCAATTGTTTCAGTTCAAGTAAGAACCTTGGTACAATGATAACCAAATGATTTTGAGCAAATCACCACTTTCAACGGATTTGATTTGTCTTTACCGAGCCGTTGCTTCTGGACTAGCGAACTCTTAGATAAAATATCTTTGGTGAGGTGATTACCAATTATGGCTTTCCAACTGCCTTTACCACAAGCCATAAACTTGCGGGCTAGCCAACTCTTCACTTTTAAGGATGTGGTGAGTCGAATACCATACAATTTTGGGCAAATTGCAAGCCATCAACGGATTTGAGATATCTTTACCAAGAGCGTTTGCTCTGGATTAGCCAATCCTTTTGTTTATTAGACATGGCGGATTGATAACGTAAGTGAGTAAGTGCAAAACACTTACTCCAAAAAAACTTTGGCCAAAAATGGGGGAATTGGGTGGTATAATTACATGATAAAATTCGTGAGAATTCCCCCCACACTAGAAATGAATATTGCCCTCAATATTCAAAGTACCGGCGGTTATGCCGAAACATAGAACGTAAAAGGGAAATACTACGGCCATTTTTTTTTTATTTAAAACAACGGGGGGCAACTCCCCCACACTAGGGTGGTAGAAAATAGAAAGAAGTCAGAAATACGGGTGAAAATCCATATAGTGTGCTACTGTTTTTGTTCCTCGAGTCGCTAGCTTGACTCGACCCTGAATTAATTTGTTCATGGGGAAGTAAGTGGAAGAGACAATCTCCATCGGACTTTCATTCAAGATGTTTGGACAAACATTTGAAGCACGTGAAAGTTCCACACCGATGAGATATATTCCCGGCTCAAGATAATGGTACATGGAAATGCCGGGATCAAAGATAATGTCTTCATTCCCGAAGGAGTGAAGAACAGGAGAAGTGACAGAATATATGAAGAAAAGAAAGAAAATCATGATAAAAATCATGACTAACTCTTCATCCTCAATAGGAGAATTCATAGTTTCATGAATCTCATCAGTTAAGCTCGTTTGATCAAGACATATTATGGGTGTGTCTAGATCAAAGTAGAAATTATCATACTCCGGCGGAGATATGATATGAGTGAGTTCACTGGCGAACTCCTCAAAAGTAAATGATTCATGATCGGGGAGAGAATTATGAGAATGAGAAGTGGTACTGCCACTAATCTTCTCTCCCATATTATCAAAACGAGGCTTTCATTTCGAATAGAATCATCGGAAAGAATGTCACTATCCTTAATGGGGATAGGAGATGAAATAGGCTTTTCATTAAAAGCCTCGATTCTAGAAATGAGAAGATTAACATTCAATAATGTAAGACGAAGAGCTTCGTCTTGGATTATTCCTTCATCATTCTCTTCTCCTAAGTCGACAAGCTCGAAGGTAATTCCCCACATAACTTATGTCTCCACAAGATAACGAATCGTCATCATCGAATCGAGAACATCTCAATATAATCATTTTGGAAGACAAGAGGAGGAGGGATATCACACACATGATCAAGAATTCCCTGTGACTCTCTTGGAATTGGGACAAGGTTCTCAACACTAGACTTTATGAATTCGTCCGATTCCTTTTCAGAAACAGTGTCAAGATGCTCGTCCCCATGCTCAGAGAGTGAGTGTGAACCTCGGGTGTGATAACAGCAAACTGAGGGAGTTGAGAAGGATTATCTTTAAAAGGATAAAAAATCTCCTCGTCATCATCATACATAGCTGCCTTAAGAAATTAGGAATGCCTTAGAGCTGCATGCTCTAAGACCAATAATTCTTCCCTAGAATTGCGAGCCTCTCGTTCTTCGGCTAGCAATTCTCCCATGGTCTTTTCACCACTCACTTGATTCTTAAAGTTACGAATCATATCATCAAGTGTTTTCATTGCGGTTTCAAAATCTTGGGAAATTTCTTGAGACAACGGCTCAGGTGGAGTTTGAACCGTATGGTGCTGTGGAGGTTGGAAATTGTCAAAACCGGAAGTATAGTAATTTTGATTCCACGGTTGACATTGAAGATTATCGTGAGGACCTCCACAATTCTCACACAAGAAAAGCTGTTGAGTCCTGGTGAATTATATGGATATTGGTCATAACCAAAGTTCTGAGCATCACCGAAAAACTGTTCATAGACAAACGTGTTTCCGGATTGACACTCAAATCCTTGGTGAGGACCTCCACAAAATTCACAGCAGTTATGTTGATTATATGAAGATAAGTCGGGCTGTGGTGGGTAATTGGAAAAGTTTGAGGGTTCGTTAAATGAGTTAGGATCATAATCAAATGAATTCCTCGAACCACAAAACAAACAACTCTCGTTCCGAATATCATTACCACACTGTACACACGTACACCAGCGACATGGTGAACCAAAAAGAGGCTCACCACAACCGACACAAGGAATAAACGATTCCATTTGAGAGTTATGAGAAGGAATCGGTTCATTCAAAGAATCAACAAAACCAATATGGTGATCCGAATGACTATCAAGTCTCGAAGAACTTTTTGAAAAATCCAGAGGTGGGACAAGTGGTGTGCTCTGAGAGCTAGCAATTTCCACCTCTTCCGTTATGGTCTCCGGTTCTGGTTCTTGAGAAACGTGAAGATTAGGCAAGTCATTCTTGCTAGTCGCCGGTCTAAATTCTGCATGATTGCTTTTAACTGTAAATTGCGAAAGTTTAGGATCAATTTTAGGCGGCTTAGGAGCAATTGAGGGGTTAGATCTTTGGATAACCGTAGGTTGGACGTATTTAGCACTTCCATTATCAGAGGGAAGTACCTGGTCCTTTGCCCCCCCGGTTTCTCGTTCCATTTCCCTACGCAGAATTAATGGATCATCACGAACAACACGAATTCTTGACATTTGTGATAAAGTATGAAGTTTTTCAACTTTGTTCCAGAATTCGTCGTAGTCGAGAGATTCCATGAGAATAGAAGAAGTTAGAATCAAATGGAAAGAGGGTAAAGATGAATATTTTTGGTATTTTTGAAAAACATGTTGTAAATATAAGAAAGAAAATCTTTTTGGGTTTTATTGTTTTATACATATGTAGAAACAAAAGAAAAATATTTTTGTGTTTTATATGTTTTAAGATGTTTTTGGATTTTTGGATTTTTATAAGAAAATATAGATATATATATAGATGGTATGAACAAGGAGTGAATATTCAAATCACTAATCTGCTGAACGTAAGATTATTAGCACAGCTCCCCGGCAGCGGTGCCAAAATTTGATCCGCTCCCAAACGGTCAACCCAAATTAACCAGGAATGGTCAACCAGAGTCAATCATCTCAGAACAGAATGCAATTAACCAGGAGAGCATAGTGTTTCCCCGGGTCGTTAAGTCCCAACGAGCTGTGCGACTGAATAGCCAAACGTGTAGTGATCGGGTGATATTGAACAGGAAGGGGGGTAATGATAGTACTAGATGACAAAGGAAAAATGAAAGAAAATTAAAAAGCTAAATTATATTAAATAAACGCTATCACTATTTTTAAAATTGGATTTTCTTGATTTTTCTTTTATGAATTTAAATTAAAAACTAATTTTAACTTTTAAAAACTAAATTAAAATACAAAAAATTATGAAAATAAAGAGGAAAATTGTGAAATTATTTTTCAAAAATCTAAAATAACTAAAGAGAATTTTCAAAACTAATTTTGTATTTTTCTGATTTATATTCTAATTTCTATGATTTAAAAACTATTTAAAACTAATTAACTTGCTAAAAATTACTATTTAAACTAGAAAAATTATGGAAAAATATGTTTTTGGATTTTTATATTTATCTTAATCTAGGAAAAATGAAAACTTATTTTTTTTTTTGAATATTTTCTGATTTATTTGTATTAAAAGCTATTTAAAAAGTCCTAAAATCTGTTTTAAATTGGGAAAAATAGCAAACAGTGATGAAAAATTATGAAAAATTCAGGAAAAGTCTAAAATTATATTCTAAGTCTAAGAAAAATATAAAAACTATGGCTTATGTGTGAGAATATGAGGCTGCAGTGCAAACTGCTTATGAATAAGCACTTAATAATAAGCAAATGAACACTAAAAGGCACAAAATGAACACAGAAGCAAGATTATACTAAAACAACCTAATACCAACCTATTCCAGCTACCCAGAAGCTCAAGATAACCAGCTACAAGCTTATGAGTACAAGATCAAACAAGAGAATTTCAGTTCTGAGGTGCTTATTTCAAGCTTAAAAAATAAGTGTCTACCCTAATGGAACTCAAAACAGATACCACAATCTCAAGTAGACCTGGTAAGGAGCTTATAAACCAAATTTGAGCCCAAGACAAGCTCTTATGAGCTTGTTGAGAACTTCTGCACAAACCTGTGCACACTCAATGTATGTTGAGCATGTGCACATGGCACTTTTGAGCCATTTGACAAGTCGTTTTGAAGCTTATAAAAAATTACAAAAATTCTACAAAAATCAGATTTCCACTCTTGACCAACTGAACTTGTAAAGTCCAAAATTTCACTTGAATTGATCCAATAATGAATCAATGAAAATTCCTCAAACCTTGGTGAAAAACTGACTTGAACAACTTTTGACTTTTTGAGATTGAGATGAAACTTTGACTAATTTGAGATTTGAAACTAATTTATGAACTGATTATGATGTTATAAGCTATCATAAAGCTAGATTAAGATGCTCCTATGCATTATAAACATAATGCAAGCTTTTGATTACCTATTCTCAATCTGTTATGCAAATCAAGACAGAATAAGTGTGAATTTGACTTTTCTGGTTCCAAGGTTCAATTTAATGGACAGAGTTGAGCATAAGAAACCTAAGGAATACCTAAATGTCAAATCTTATCTAGTAACCTAGACTCTAAATCAGCTTAACTGCTAATCCCAAACACTCTTAATGAAACTTCAATGCAATCTATTTTACCCTACACTTAAATTTCACCAATTCCAATAATGAAACTATAATATAACTACTAAATATGAACTAAAAGCAGCAGAAACAACAATGAAGCACCACAAAAACAGATTATGCAATATTCTTGTATAGAAAGGAAGCTTACATGGGATCCTAGCCACTATGGCTTGCAAACCAGCAAAGTACCACTAACCTAAAACTCTGCTATCACCCCCAATTGAATACCATTCAACCCAAATCCATCTTCAAATCAGCAACACAGAACAAGTCACCCATGATTCTGCACCTTTGACTTTTCTTGACTATTTCACAAATTTATGAATTAAGCTGACTTGTAACTACCACAGGCTCACATAAGCTTGCAGAAACTTATGTGAGAATCAAAGAACTAAGATGAGGAATTTCAAACACTTTTTAACTAAATTCGAATTTAGAGGAATTTATAATGAAAAATTAATTGCATTAAAATGGAAATGAGAATACAACTTAAAACTGAAATCACAACTGCTAAAATAGCTTTAGTTTAGTACAATGACAATTAAAATTACAACTTAAAGAACTAATTAAGACATTTTAATTAAAAACGACATGAAGGAAAATAAAAACTAAGAACTACTCCTCAACTCTCCTTCTCTTCCTTCTATTTATTAGCAAAAGTTCTTCCCACTTGCCTCTGAGCATTTCCCACTTATAATTTGAGCCATTGGATTAGTAGAGCCCTTTTTAGCCGTTGATGGCATTTTGGCGCCAAAACTATATCTGCCAGCTGGCGGGGGGGGGGGGGTTTGAGTGCAAGGAAGGAAGAGGCATTTAATGCTCCTTGTTTTGTTGTTGAGGTGGAGTGATAAGGGTGGTGTATGTGAGCTGGAGGTGAGGATGTCCGGGTTTTGCAGAGGTGAAGAAGAAAGTGGTGTTTTGGAGGGAAAAAGGTGAGGAGTTGATTGGGTTTTGACCGAGCGTTTAATATTAGACAGGGGGTCAAGGTCCAAGGGGTTCAAAGGTGTTTTGGCAGGGGTTCAAGCTCAAGCAAGGGTCAAGGGCCAAGGATTTGGTATTTATACATAAGGACCTTTCTTGTAATTTCTGAAAATTGGAGGACCAAAGTTGTACATCTTCCAAAATAAACCAAGGGTGATTCCTGCCATGTCCCAATAATCAGGGACCATTTTGCAAATTCTGAAAGTGCAGGGACCAAACTTGTAAATTATTGAAACTTTTCACCAAAGGATTAAATATGACAACATATGATTTCAAAAGGACCTTTGGTGACTTTTCTTACAAAACAAATGCCTAGGGACTAAATTTGAGAAGTTTTGAAAGTCAGGGGACTGAAACTGCCAATTATGCAAACTTAGCTCGTTTTTCATCTGATTTTAAACATTTTGCATCTGAAACATATAAAATACAATTTTGGGATA
Source organism: Chrysanthemum makinoi (assembly GCA_910596185.1). NCBI lineage: Eukaryota > Viridiplantae > Streptophyta > Magnoliopsida > Asterales > Asteraceae > Chrysanthemum > Chrysanthemum makinoi. Next base: position 2,232,162 of record OU343223.1, on the reverse strand, counting down.
TTTTCAGTATTTTGATGCATTTCTGAGCGTTTTTAAATGTTTTGCAGTTCAGATTTGACCAAAAAATGATGAGTATTTACACACTCATCAGCCACATGTCTAGAATAACCCAAATAGTCAGTTAAATAATCAAGGTCAAAAGACCAAACATGACCTTGTCCTTGAACATTAGGCTTGTCTTCGAGATATCTCATGTTCAAAGTCTCCTCTATCTTCTTAGCATTCAAATTGTATACCCTATAAGCTTTACTATGAGCCGAGTAACCCACAATGTAACCTTCATCAGCCTTCTCATCAAATTTACCCAGTGGATCACTAGTATTCAAAATAGTCACTTGGCAGCCAAAAGGTTTAAGGTAATGAATAACAGGAACTTTCCCATAGAGAAGTTCATAAGGTGTCTTAAAGTGAGGTCTAGTGATAGATACCCTGTTTAGAACATAACAAGCTGTGCCAACTGCTTCAGTCCAAAATATGGTGGGTAACTTAGAGTCTGCAAGCATAGATCTTGTTGCCTCTATCAGGGTCTTATTCTTTCTTTCAGCCACCCCGTTTTGTTGAGGTGTTCTTGGAGTACTGTAGTCCCTTTTGATTCCTTTAGACCTGCAAAGTTCTATCAAAACAGCATTCTTGAACTCTGTCCCATTATCACACCGGATACCTTTAACCTTTTTGCTCAGCTGGTTTTCAACAAGAGTAATGTACTCCTTTAAAACTGAAGAGGTGTCATCTTTAGTCCTCAAGAAGAATACCCAACAAAACCTGCTAAAGTCATCAGTAATAACCAGACAAAAGTACTTGTGATCTATGCTTCTGACTTGAGTTAGACCAAAAAGATCCATGTGAAGCAACTGAAGAGGTTCAGAAATAAGGCTCACTACATTAATAGTTACGTATGAGGCTCTGTGTTGCTTTCCTTTGTTGCAGGCAACACAGTTATGTTCATTGGTGAAAATTTTAGAAGGAAGTCCTTCAACAAGACCCAGTTTAGATAGCTTGTTTATGGTCTTGAAATTCACATGTGCCATCCTTCTATGCCATTTTGTTGACTCATCCAGGGATGCTTTAGCCACCAAACAAGTTAAATCACCTTCTGGTTGTACATCATTCAAGTTGAATGTGTATAAATTGTGAGTACGAGGAACTCTCAGCAAAATAGATGTATCTTCTGGAAGTTTGAAGTCTTTAGACAGCACAAGACATTCATCCTCAGAGAAGGGTACTTTGTTCTTTGTATCACAAATTTGTGAGACTGAGAACAAGTTGAAGTATTGTAGTTCCTTGACATAGTACACATTCTCAAAGTCCAGTTGAGGTGTTTTGATGGTTCCTTTCCCAGTGATTCTACAATCACTTCCACCAAATGTCACATTGCCTCCTCCTACAATGGGTACAAAATGATGAATCATATCTCTGTTTCCTGACATGCTTCTAGAGCAACCACTATCAACAATGCCAACATCCTTGTGCTTCAGAGGATGATCCTACAACAACAACAAAAATATATAAAAAAAGTTAGTACACTATTGAGGCTCAAGTCATTGCTGACTTGAACTTGCCTTGTGGATCTTTAGATTGAGGCCAAGTAGATTTATAAGATCCACCATTGTTCTTAGGTTTCCATTGAAATTTAGGTCCCCTTTTTGACCAAGAACAACCTGCTGAGGGCTTCACAGCAGTTTCCCAATAACCTTTCCCACCATTCAAAGAGTCAACATACCCAGGCCAATAACCATTTGTAAAGTATGAACTAGTTGGTTGCACATATGGTCTAGCTACAGAGCTTCTCCAAAGAGAAGATTTATGAGTAGCTTGTGGAATATAAGGTGGTATAGCATTAACATTAGTCCACATAGGTCTCGATTTTCCAGCACATACACCCATTCTTTGTTCATGAAAATCACAATCCTTAATTAAATGAAATTTACTTCCACACACAAAACATGTCTTCTGTTTAGAAGATTTATTCAAACCAAAAGATGTTTATTACAAGCAGAAGCATTCAAACCAAAAACATTAAAGGAATTGTTTTTAACATTATTTTAATTCAAAGACTGAAAAGACAAGTCTTCAGGAGAAACTGGCTTGAAAGATGACTCTTCAGCAGCAACTCTTAAAGGCTTGTAGGTAGGCTTGGGTGCAGGCATAGGTGAGGTCTTGGGTAGGTCTGACTTATCACTTGAATCACAACTGGCATAAGAAGTAGACCCTTGATCAGAAGATTTGTCACTGTCAGAGCAAGAGACAAAATCATTAGATGAAGAATCAGGGTCTGGCAAGTCTTTTGACTTTTGGCCATAAAGATGGTGTGATCCATCAAAGTCAACAGAACGAAAAGGTCAACGGGCATAGGTATTCCCTAATGGATCCACGCATGACATGTAGGTCACCTTATTTGACATAATTAGCTAAGCCTGCTGGTGTGGATTTACGTGTGTCATCTCTAGCTTCCAATCCTACATATTTCTTAAAGCCTAAGCCTATTGAAGTATTAGAAGTTTGACTAGCATAAATGTGACTTGCTAACTTATTGCCATTCAGTAACCATTCGTTATGCCTAGCAATTTCAGCATCTAAATTTTCTTTCAACACACTGTTTTCAGACACCATATCAGCTCTCAATTTCTCAGACCTTTTTAATTCATTTTGTGTACATTCTAGATCACATTCTAACACCCTAATCTTTTCATCATAAGCTATCTGATTCTTCTGAAACCAAACCTTTTGTCTTTCTAATGTTTTTAAACTATGTTTATAAGCTTCAACTTCAACATAGCATTCATTATATTTAGGTTTCAAAATATCATATGCTTCTTTAAGTTCATTATAACGTTCACTACAACCAAACAAACAATTTTGTACCTGAGAGATGCCCATCAAGGCAATCTGATCATGCCTATCTTCTGAAGTACAGCTTGCTAGTATCCCAATATTATCACCACCAGGACCATCATCATTCCCAGACTCATGTGATGTCCAATCGACATTGGCAGTTGAGGATCTAGGCTTCGAAGTTCCAACATCCCTTTGATTCTGCTGATAGGAAGAGTATCTCACCTCATCTCCAGCCTTCCTATCCTTGCACTCTCTGGAGAAGTGACCCATCTGATGACATGTAAAGCACTTGACCTTCTTCTTGTCAAACCTTACTGGATCTCTTCCCTGGAAACCAAACTTCCTCCCAGCCTTACGCTCAAATTTCTTGATGTCCATAGAAAGCATAGCCACTTGCCACTTCAACTTCATCTCTTCCATCTCCAGAGGATCTACCTGATCAAAATCCTCATATGCAAGTTCCTGCTGAGGATCATAATCAGCAAAGAAGGATCCAAGCACATCTTCCATTATATCACTAGATGTAGATTGAGAACTGGATGGAGAGTTAGTGTAAGATGATGATGAGTAAGTAGGACTTGGAGCATGAGTCATCTTTGGATTAGAGGCTCCAACAAATGCTGTATGACTAGCAGAAGTTGATGAACGGAAGGACTTATTACATCAGTTCAAGAGATTTAAGCATGTTGTACAGCTCATCAAATGTAATCATATCAAGCCCACCTTTAGTTTTAAAGGAAATGCTAACTTGTAGCCAGGATTGAGGTAAAGATCGCAAAAACTTGGAATTACAATCATCATTATCTGGCTTTGCCTTAAGCTGATTCAACTGACTTAATATCTTGTGAAACTGGTCATAGCCTTTGTGAATTCCTTCCTCTTGAGATCGAAAGTCTTCAAACCGTTGTCGCAGCATCAATTTTCTCATTCTCCTAGACTCCTCATTCCCTCCAAACTTGGCCTTAATGGCCAACCAAATATCCTTAGCATCATTCATGAAGTGAAAATCACTCAAGTGATCTTCGTGAATAGCTTGAAGAAGAATTGTCTTAACTTTGGTTTCTCTCTCAATGCCGTAATTCTTCAGCAGATTTGGTAGGAACATGAATAAGTTTTCCATCAGGATCTGTGGTGGTTCTCTTTAAGTTGTTGCCCTTCTTGACTACTTCCCACATATTCCAATCAATGTTGGAAATCCAGTTTTGCATCTTCATTGCCCATAAATCGTATTCCTCCTTCTTTAGATAAGGAAACTTGGCGTTGCTGTTCGAGAGACTTAGTTGTTGCAGATTGGTGGTGTTCTGGTTGTTGGTGACTTCAATATCATCTTGCGATCCAGGCATGGTGAACAATTTGTTGGTTGTATGAGTGTTTATGAAAGACGGGTCTTAGTATCGTAGAGACTCTCTCGAGGCTCTGATACCACTTGTTGAAACGTTAGACCTTGATAGATCTTGAGCACTCGCAGATCGTTAGTATTACTTATGTAATCACAAGCAAACTAATAGACAATCTCTACGACTTATATTCTTTAGCGGAAAATCAAATATAAGCACAAACACAATAACTAAGAACTCGTTGATCTTCTATGGATCTTTATATTACTAAAACTCTGTTTTTCAATTCGTTACAATAATCATTCTATTGTGTTCCTTTTATAAGCAAGGAACCCTAAATTGTTTCCTAAGAAACGTATAATTATAAAACTAAATAAGATATACATTATCACTTCCTAATAAAGCTCATGCATATCCTAACTAACTATAGAAAACACGGAATAACTATTTCCGCAGAAACAAACTACGTACTATATAACTTCAGCAGAATTATGTCTTCGGCAGAATCCATACACTTCAGTAGAATCCTTTCAGCAGAAACATCAGCATAATTCATACTTCACATAATTCCCAACACTTAGGTGCCTGCTTAAGTCCATAAAGAGACTTAATCAGTTTACACACCTTGTTTTCATTGCCAGGCATGATGAAGCCCTGAGGTTGGTTCATATAAACCTCCTCATCCAATTCACCATTCAAGAAAGCGGTCTTCACATCCATCTGATGAATAACCAGATTATGAATAGATGCCATAGCAATCAGCAGTCTTATGGTACTGATACGAGCCACAGGGGCATAAGTATCAAAATAGTCTATCCCTGACTTTTGTTTAAAGCCCTGAATAACTAATCTAGCCTTGAACTTTTCAATAGTTCCATCTACCTTCATTTTCTTTTTGAAAATCAATTTGCAACCTAGAGGTTTGCAACAAGGAGGTAGATCAACCAACACCCAAGTGTTGTTCCCCATGATGGAATCCATCTCATCATTGATTGCTTCTTTCCAGAAAGCAATATCCTGGGACTTCATTGCTTCTTCAAATGTCTTGGGATCATCCTCAACAATAAAGCGATAGGAGTATTGGTCTGAGACCTCATCCCTTGTTCCTTCAACTTAGTATAGTTGAAACTCAGGTCCAAATGACTTTGGATTCCTGACCCTTTTGCTCTTCCTGAGCACAGGTTCAGTTTGTTGAACCACAACCTCATCGGGACCACTAATGGTTCATCATCAGGGACCTCTGATACACCAGTGTCATGATTTCCATTAGGAATCCTCTGACTTGGTCTAGGGACTGATGAGAATCTATTCTCATCAAAAGTTGCATCCCTTGATTCAATTATAGAGTTAACTGAAACATATTCATTAGGTTCAATAACATAGAACCTATAAGCCTTGGAATGCTCAACATATCCAACAAAGATGCAATCAATGCCTCTTTCACCCAAAGTCTTTTGCTTTGGATCGTGGAGTCTTACAACACCCTACAACCCCGGACCTGAGATAGTTCAGGTTGGGTTTCCTTTTAGTCCATAGTTCATAAGGGGTAACCTTGTTCTTTTTGTTGGGAACCCTATTTAATAAATAGCAAGTTGTTAACATAGCTTCACCCCAGAACCCTTGACTCAGTCCTGAAAAGGACAACATGGAATTAACCATCTCCTTCAACACCCTGTTTTTCCTTTCAGAAATACCATTTTGCTAAGGAGTATAAGGGGCAGTTGTTTCATGGATTATACCAACAGACTGAAAATACAGAGTATCCATGTACTCACCTCCCTATCAGTCCTTAATCTTTTGATCAAAGACCCAAGTTGTAATTCAACTTCATTTTTAAACACTTTGAATTTATCTAATGCTTCATCCTTGGAATGTAACAGATAAACATAACAACACCTAGAAGCATCATCAATAAATGTCACAAAGTACTTCTTGTTCCCCAAAGAGGGAGTAGCATGCAAATCACACAGATCACTGTGAATAAGCTCCAAGAGATTAGTCTCACGACTAACACTCTGAAAAGGTTTCTTGGTAATCTTGGTCAACATGCAAGTTTTACACTTATCAGTGTCCATGTCAAAGGCTGGGATCAACCCATCCTTAGACATATCTTGCAACCTTTTATATTGAACATGGCCAAGTCTAGCATGCCACAAGGTAGAGACAGTCTGGTCAGTGGTGGTCACACAGGCTGAATTTACACTATCAGTGGAAATAAATGCACTATCAGTGGAAATATTAAGCCTGAACATTTGATTACATAAATAACCAAAACCAATAAAAACACCATGCTTAGAAAGCACAAATTTATTAGACTCAATAACTTGTTTATAACCATGATTATTCAAAATACTACTTGAAACCAAGTTCTTCCTAATATCAAGAACATGAATAACATCAAACAAAGTTACAATCTTTCCAGAACTAAACCTAAGATCTACACAACCACGACCATGCACCAAGGCTGTTGACTCATTTCCCATGTGAAGAATAGAACCATCATTCAGTGACTCATAAGTCTTGAACCAGCTTCTATCTTTACACACATGAACTGTTGCACCAGAGTCAACCCACCACGCAACATCATCATCCGCACATAAAAGATTCAGATACATATGTAACATAATAAATCTGAAAAGACTTATTAAACATATTTTGACCTTTCAGTGAGTTGGTTGAACCACCACTCCCTGAACCATTAGTTCCTGATCCATTGGCTTTACCACCAACTTTAACACCCTTGCAGTCCCTTTTAATGTGGCGGTTTGCCACATTTCCAACAAGTAGGTGTTGCCTTCTTGTTAGGATCTGCCCTGTGTTATCATGATATTTGCGTTTGCCTTTGTTGTCATTGTACCTGGTGGAGTTGTTATGCTCCACCATATTGACAACAGATGCACCAGCAGCATTGCTGCTCTTTGGCTTGTCATTATCCTGCATCTTGAGAGATTCCTCAATGCGCAGATGATTGCCCAACTCAACCAGAGTTAACTCCTCTTTCTTATGTTTCAAGGTATGCTTGAAATCTTTCCAAGAAGGAGGGAGTTTGTCAATGACACATGAGACTTTAATGGCCTCATCAATGTTCATATTGTGTTGTGTAAACCTTCCAAGTATTCCAAGAAGTTCATTGTATTGTTCCATGATTGGTCTTGAATCAGTCATTTTGTAATTTGTGAAATTACTAACAAGAACTTCTTACTTGATGCATCCTCAGCCATATATTTGGCATCCAAGGAATCCCACAGTTCTTTGGAAGATTCAAAGTTCTGATAAATATCAAACAGAGAATCAGACATACCATTGAGAATAAGACATCTGCATATGTAGTCATCATTCTCCCATTTGCTCCCCCTCCTGATCTGCTCCACAGTGGCATCATCACCATCATCAGGAATAGGTGTGGTTAGCACATACACCACACTCATGCTTGACAGCAAGAAGTGCATCTTCTTCGGCCACCTCCTAAAGTCCACCCCTTCAAACTTATCCAGCTTATCAAAGTTTGAAGCCATGTGTTTCATTGCAGCAGTTGCCATTGATTATCACAAAATAGTTTACTTTGATTGTTGGTGTGTATCTCTCAGAACAGGGTTAAGACAATCAATGACAGTAGCAATACCACTAGGTGGTTACCGGATATCACTTGGAATCGTGTGATCACTTTCCAAAGTAAACTATTCGACCCTAATGCCTGGGTATCACGAATATCTACTTGGGATAAGACCAAATGCAGTTAGAGAATTAGGCACAATTCTATAACCCTTTCGCTAATAAGTGTTTACGTTTTCTGTGTGTTTTCCATGCATAATCAGATCTCCTATTTATAGGAGGTTACTCTTAGCTAGTCAAATGGAATTATGAGTATTAATCGGCCCATTAATAGCCTCATAATTATCCCCATTATAGTCGTTAGTGGTTACATGACCAATTAAACGTGGTCATTAAGCAGCTTGTAACGCCATTTAGCGATACTTTAACACTAGCAGTACTTTCATACTAGCAGTACTTTCATAGTGCTATCAGTGGATACACTGCTTCAGTAGAAACACTGCTTATCAGTGGAAACACTGCTTATCAGTGGAAACCACAAGCAGTACTTTCCACAAACAGTACTTTCGACTAGCACTACCAATACAAACCACTACAAGAGTCAGGTTGTTCATGGACCTTATGGGTGTACACTCCGTACCTCCTAACCCATTACAAGGTGTGAACTAATCCCACAAGTGCACTAAATTTTCCAACAGAAAGATCATGGAGCCCACCACATCCGTTTAAAGATCGGTTGTTCAGTATTGACTAATGTTTCAATCTACGGATGACTTGGAATTCCACAGTCCATTGCATGATGACTCATCAAGCCATTAATCGTATAATGAGGCCCCGTGGATGCCCTTAGTGTGTTTTGGTTTGTTGGATTAAAAGATTGGGGAAATGTTGTAGAGCGTTGGATGGTGATCCGTGTGAAGGTGTAAGGAGTGATTCTATTGGTTCATTGAAATAGAATTATGGACCAAAATGATAGTACTAGGGATGGAGCAACTCTTACATGTTTTTTTACTAGAGTTTTAAGTATATATACTCGATTTATAAAACTCGTGAGTGTTATTTATATATCTTGTGCCCTTTCAGAAACAAGTCGAGTAATGTTAACTTTTGTCAATATTTTCTTAATAATCGGTAATCATGTCGAGACAAGTTGTTTTGAGCTTCACAATGTTTCGCTCAAGACTCAAGTAGGCTCGATTGCTCCTACTAGTAACAAAACTGAAAGTAAGAAAGTATCTTAGTGATAAAGTATTATGCAATTAAATGTTTGATTGATAAATGGTGAATTACATGACATAATTGAAGAGAATGGTTGGAAACGGTCACGTGGTATCCCGATTAGAGCACATACATTTGAGTCAAATATAAACTTTTTTCCTGAGAAGCATGAACAAAGAAACCTCATCGTTTATCGGTTTACATAACAAAGTTGTATTTAATGTGGGTTGCATCATGAAATATGTCATTGCTAAGGTATAGATGATGTATAATTGATTTTGTCTCAAGTTTGTGTATAGTAGGTCAACATGAAAGAAAAGTATGCTGTTACTTCTAGAATTGTTTTGAATTCCATATTGTGTTTGGATAAAAATGGTGAAACGACTTTATTAGTAATGAACTACTATTATCTTTTACATGCTTGGCTATAACAAATTTGGCTATGTCTTATTTGTCTTCGTCGCGTATATGCATACTGTATCTTTTCTCTTACTCGACTTAAATCCTTAACCATATACCAATTAATGAGTTTAACAACTATGTGAAGCCATCTGGTACACTATTAGATTCCAAAACCAATATAGGAACTAAAACAACATTACCATTGCTTGCATATCCTCTAGAAGTATCAATTGTTTCACAGTTTGATGTATGAGTTTATCGGCCACTTTGCGGTTTGGAAGTTTTTTTTAAAACTTGACACTAAAAGTCAGAGATATATATCTTCACTGAATGCGTAAAATTTAACACCTCAAAAGGCGGTTTATCCTTTCCATTATCCTGAGTTAGGGATGAGCATTTGGACCCGAATCCTGGTACTGTACCGGTACCGTATAGTAACGGAACTGACTCTCAATATACGGTACGGTACCGGTACTATGAATTGAGGCAAAAAAAAAAAAATCGGTACCACTAATACGGTACCGGTACCAAAGCGGAAAGTACCAAAAAAAATCCCAAAAATTGATTAGTCATATTTTTGAATTAAATAACTTATCCAAAAACCCATTTGACCCATTCCATGTCAAACAATAGTCATGTAAAACATATGGAAAGAAACCAAGTGTTCGAAAAACTTATTGTGGCAACTATAGATCCTTGATAACTGCTCACAAAAATTAAACCTGAACGTATTTTTTAATTTGGTGATGTATTTGTAGAACGTTTGTATGTTACGAATATTTTGGTGATGTATTTATTTAAGTGTTGGTTGCGTTTTGTGAGACGTCGTGGTTTGAAATCATTTGAAAATGCATGTATTTCCTTTTTGAATTTTCTTGAAATCTTTTTTTGTTTAACAAAAAACAGAAAGAACCGTATAGGTACCGATTTCCTGGTACCGAGTAACGGTACCGGATCCGGTACCCGAATCTCGTCCGATATAGTATCGGTACCCACTTTCATGCTCGAGAAAAAATCGGTACCACCAATTCGGTACGGGTTTGGTACCATTTTGGTACCGTGCTCATCCCGCCCTATCCTGAGTAAACATCATGATGCATCCTAAAATGGAGCATGAAAATATTTGTACTCATAGACACATAAGAAATATTACAAAGAAAAATATAAAAACAAAATGTAAATCGGAATCTTCAAACAAATAAGGAAACGACCAAAAAAAGTCCAATAATGTGACATAAACATCTCTTATCCCACCACCCAATAGAAAGGGTTCATACACATTTTTCCATTGCGTTAAGAAGTCGAGATGTTTGTGCAACATTTGAGAAGAAATATAACCAACCTTTTACTTTCTTACTTATAAACACATTCAAGTTTTGCCAATGAATCAATGTGGGATAAACTAAATCTACTTTCTTTTGTTAAGTTTCATCTCCGAACACCTTGTTTGTATACATGAACTCTTCATATTTTCACTTCTTCTTCGTGAAGCTTTATAAATCTTTTCGTTAGCTTCATATCATTAATCATAATTAGCATAAAATACTGTATGTTATGTTATAGGCAAGTATAATATTTCTAAGAGATGTTTTACCCTTGTGTTAATAAAGTGTCTAAACCATTTCTCCAATCTTAACAAACAGCCATATGTTGGCCCCATTTAATCTAGCAACCCCTTTTTTCTGAGGAACTTAATCAGATCGTGAAACATATACAATTGGAAACAGAAACTCCTTTTAATTTAACGGTCTTTATTTCGAATTTGGTTAGTCACTGATTCCATCATATCTTAAGTATTGATTGTTAGCAGGTTCCTATGATATCATTTATATATGTTAAAATTTGGTGCTCCTCATTTCCTCCTACTCTCCAACCTTCGCACGAACCGAAACTGAGTTTAATACGAACCGCAACCCGAACGAACCCTGGTAAAAAAAATGATCAATGCTAAGTGAAAGTTATGCAAAGTATTTATATAGGATAGTGTGTCCTTTTTTACAATCATGGAAAACAATTAAGTGAGTTTCATGGATGGATGATAAAACAAATAACACTGTTTTATGTTTTTTCTAAGCAATACAATGATGAAAATATAGCTGCAATGTTTTTGAATTTTCGTTATACTTGGATCGTGATTTTACAGTTAGGTTCAATGAATAATGGTCCCCTTTGAAATAGAATCATGTCACTTATTCACTTGTCACGATACTAATCCTTACTACTAAAATATTTTTCACTGTCTCTATCATTAAAGTGTTAGATCGTTACCATAATTGTTAAATATTAAACCATTATGTATAGTATTACCCCATCATCAAACTTTAGAAAATATGTACTTGGTTTACATGAACCAACATCACCAATCTATAGATCAACAACATTTGAAGTTTCACGGTGATTTGTGGTTATGTCACTTCAAAAACATTGTTTGGTTTACAAATTTCCTTTGAAAAATAGCCATAAATTTTGGCTATGGAATATGAATCTTGTAATCCCTTGTGAGCCCTTCATAAACCATTTATGAACCCATGCCTCCTGTAAACCATTTATGAACCCATGCAACCCCTCGTGAACCTTTCATAAACAATTTATGAACCACTTGAGAACCTGAGCCTTTCGAACCCCGTGTCAACTTCAACTGTTGTTTTTTTTCGATTTATAGGAGGTTACCAGGCCTCACAAATGTTTTCTAACAATCGGCAAAAATCCGTAGCCAAAGTTATGGCTAGTTAAATAAAGAAAATCTATATTTTCTTTTTTGTTGCCAATTTGTCAAAATCAAATGGATACTTTTAACCAAGGTTGTCAAGATCGGGATCCTACCCAGGATCGTTTTTGTCTTTGCAAGATCGTGATCGTAAGATCGGATCGGGATCTTAAGATCTTACTCTAATGTTATTTCTTAATAATTTATGTAATTTTATACAAATCTACAAATTCTAATACATTATAACCACAAAATACAATGAATGTTTCATATAAATGTTGTCCTAAATTATGATTATAAAATGTTTAAAAAGATTAACATGTTGTTTTTTGAATTCTACAAACAAAAAACCCATAAATTTGTAGTTTTTTAGTTTGTAATCCGAGAAGAGTAAGATCGGATCGGATTAGATCGTAAGATCGTATGGTCAAGATCGGGATCCTATAAGATCTTAAGCTTGCAAAGATCCTATGTAAGATCTGGATCGTTTTTGCTTTACAGTATCGTAAAATCGTAAGATCCTAAGATCAGGATCGGGATCCTGACAACCATGCTTTTAACAAGTTCCCTATAAGAAGTAAAAACATGAGTATGTAAACAAAGAAAATGTAACAAAATTTACAAATTACTTTTGACTATATATCTCCTTCACTAGAGTATTAAATAGTTACCACAATCATTTAATTGATTATTATACGGACTCGGTCTACCTAAACCAACATTGTCAATTCAAAAACCAAAATGTTTTGAAATTTCACGTTCAATTAAAGAAACACACTGTCAAATAGATAAAAGAATACCATAGTTGTAGTTTGGCCAAATTGCAGTCCTAGTGGTTTTGAAAGTGCAGGCGGCCTCCAATGAGAAATTTTCGAGTTTATTTTTGTGATTGCTAGTATATTGGCGATGAGTAATCTTTTGAACCAATGTCAATACCACTTATGTGCCCCTCCTGAATGTGTAATCATGTAAATGGTAAAAGACGCATATTTGGTAAACGGATTAAAATCTGACCCGTATGTAATAGGTCGAAGCACATTTAGCATCTTGCATGTTGTCTAGTTGTGTTTGATGCAGGAAAGTTGGTTGGAGAGGATGAAGTGCGTGTGGGAAGGAAGTGTTTGTATGTTTTTTTAAAGAAAAAATAAGTATTATTTTTTAAAAAACAATTGTAATAAATAAATATTTAATTAATATATAAAATATGCTAAAAGACAAAAAAATATAAAGTTGACCAATACATGTCGCCACAAGTTGCTATATGCAAAATACATTACACACTTACACATCCATTCTATATACATTCCAAATACATTAAAATTTTGTACTATAATAATTAAATATTAGACACATGTCGCAAATATAACTGGTTGCTCAATCGTCATGTTGCCCTGATCCATTTTTGTTTTGGAACGTGACTAAAAAATATCTACCCATGAGATTATGGAGACCCGTTTATAGAATTTTCCTTTTAAAATACAAGAAATTTATATGAAGAAACGTCTTACTTATAGGTAAACTATTACATTTACAAATTTTACTGAAATCAAGAGTGGTCGATATAAAGCTCTATACTAAGTCAAAGATATATGTTTCATCTGCCTTGTGATCGATATATAAACTGCCACAACTTTTTCTATTTAGCCGTTGTTGGATATTAATACTTATCTATAAGTTGAACAATGTTTTCTTTATATAAGTTGATATATAATGAACATGATGAGGGTGTCTTTAACTCTTCATCACACGTCACTACAAGAAAAAGGTCTTTTGGTGACACTTGTTTTAATGACACATGTAATAAGTGTGAGCAAAAGTCCACAATCCCTTACACTATAAGAAAAAGTGCGAGCATAATTTTAGCTTTATCCACACATTTTGAAAAGTGTAAGCAAAAGTGTAAGTTTTGCTTACACTTTAAAAAAAGTGCGAGGAGAATTTGGGAGTAGTGATTGGCATGACTAATTCATGTGCCTAATTTGATGCCTAACAAGGATCTTGGAACACATGGCAAAATAAATGGTAAACAAGAGGAGTGAGAATAAGTGGAATACACGTGTCACTAAATGAATAGATTAGGCATGAAATTAGTCACATGAATTAAGCATCTCAATCATTTTCCATAAAGTTTTGCCCACACTTATTGTAAACTATAAGTAAAAGTTTAGTGTTTTACACACACTTTTAAAACGTGTGGGCAAATTTATAATGTTGCCTTACTCTTTTTAATAAGTGTGGGCAAATGTATAATTTTGCTTACACTTTCTAATAAGTGTAAGGAAAAGTATAATTTTACTTTTACTTTAAAAAGATGTGAATAAATGTTTAGGTTTAACACACATTTTTAATATTATTAGTAGATAGATAGATAGAAAGAAATATGCAATGTTTTGAAACCCGTGTCTATCCGGCAGGGTTGAACCGGTTTCAGTAAAAAAACGGGTTAACCTATTAGACCCTTCGGGCTTTAAATGACATGGGTCAATCTAGTTCTCAAAACTTGGTCGGGTTTGATTTTTTCAGTTTTCTATAGACAATCTGGTTTGACCCTGTTGAAAAAAATTAGTTTTTTAATAGAAAACTAGATTGACTTGGCAGTTGAACCGGTGACCCGATGACTCAACTAAAAACCTGGTTTTTTGAAACATTGAAAATATTTAAGTGAGTTTATTTTTATTGTGTTAGATAGTAATTCTTAACTAAATAAATGTAAAAATATAGGAGTATGATTTTATAAACATTATATGCTTTGTAAAAAAAAGACCTTTTATACACCATTCACCAAACACCCCCAATTAACAAAACGCTCAAAATCACCAAACGCCCACATATTCTGCACCTAATTAACAAACCACTCTCACATGCGCTTAACAAACCTACTCAGGTATTCGTTGTTAATTACTTTAATAGAGGTTGTGGTTCATTAGAGGTTCACCATCTAAAAATTGATGTTAGTTACAGGTATTCTTTGTCAGTTACACGTATTGTAGTTGTGATTCGTTGAATATGAACTCTAAAATTGTTGTTGTTAGTTGCGTTAATTTTTGCATATAAAGTGTTTGATGATATGCCTAACTCAAATTAGTTTATGATAAACATCAAGTGTTGCTTGTATAGTGTTTGATAATTGATAGTTAGTGATAAGAGAAGTGTTCTTTTGCATTTAATGAAACTGACCAACCCGACCTATTTTGAACTTTACTATAAGAAGTTCGGCCAGTTAACAAAACATTCTTGTCGATTTTTGCCCCCTTCGATTAAATTTTCTGGCTCCGCCACCTAATAGAATAGTGACTCATGAATTTGGAGTTAGGACACAAACTGGGAAAGAGGTTTGACCGAAAAGAAGAACTAGAGGATTATTTTATTTACATAATATTTTGAACTCAACAACATTATTTTATACAAAATATTTAAGACGTCGGAAGTAAATACGTACCGTCACCACCTCCACATAAAAGTGTTGTCCAGATTGGTACCGCTCTTCTTTTTACCGAATTTCCCCATTTTTGTTTTTAATATACCAAATATGTAATTATTGAGCTTTTTCTTTAAATCTTTCAATCAAGTTAAAGAAATAATCCTCTAGTTCTTCTCTTCTATTTCTTAAGAAGCTCGCACACGCTTAAATTGGTGTCTTATCCCCATCCAACCCCTAACAGCGTCGTATCATAATACTCCTAAGTAATTAATGGTATCAAAATAGGTATGTGCTTAGTGTTACCATCTCGACTACAAGAATGTCAGTGCGATTATCAATATAATGTTGTACACTTAACATTAGATTTTGGAGTGTTGAGCATGATCACATCTAGTACTCTTGTAGTGTACAATTGGTATCATAAGATATAAGAAACCATAGAAATATCCATTTGCGAAGTTATTAAATCTTGAGTAGCTTTTAATCACTAAAGTAAATGCTCAAACTCCAATCTTTAAAAACCCATTATTTCTTCTTTGGCAATTTTGAGTGTGACTTTGTAGTAGCTAGTTACTTGTTGATATAACTCATAATTCCAAATAAGTGGATTTATGTCTCATGAGCTTTTCCAAATTTACATAAGCTCATAAGCCCACTATACGAGCTAGCACAAACACTGTGTGAGAAATCGATATATATGTTGCACGAATGCATGTAAATGATGTTGCTAAATGTATTTTTGTTGCTTTCAAGTTGTAAGCTCACTTGGTGTTCTAAATGTATCTTATTGTTTATAATGGTAGTACATATGAAATTTTGAACTTTAGCTCTGCCACGATGTCGATCACCTTCCAAAACTCGGCTAGTTATTCTGTTTTATGGTATTCCAGGCTTGTTCGACTTGTCTAAGAATGTCCAAGTGTGTGATTGAGCTAATTTTGCATTAGCATAATTTGTTTGAGCTGATTGCAGAACTCGATACAATCGTTGGAGAGAGCTCTCGTAGTATTGGATCAACACCTCGTCCTGGTTCTACTACACTCATTCATATATGACTTACTTAGTTCTTCAGTCGTTGTATTGTCATCAATTATTATTTCTTAGCTTAAAGTGAAGCTCTAAAATATGGCATTTTATCGAACTTACTATCGAAAAATCGTTTATATAAATTTTCATTTTATAGGATTTTTATGCGAAACTTTTAATTTATTTCAATAATATTTTATTTTCAATCAATAAATGAGACAATCCAATTAGCAAGGCTTATCCATCAATGTAGCAAGCTTTACATGTATAATTTCTTTTCAAAACTTTTAGATCGGATAAAAAAAATCAGTAACGTTAATATATGAACTTTTGTTATGGCTTAAAAAACTTTCAAGGTTAAATCAACTATTTTTAAGCTTATTATCATCAAATGACTTTCCACTACTAATAGTAACAAAGAATACTTTCATACACTCATGGTAAGCATCATATTTAAATACATATTAATAAACGTAGACTCTTTTCAATACATGTTCGTTATAGAATTTAGGAATGGAAAGTGGCCAATCACAACATCTCTTCTCTTATGAATGTGAATAAGCATGCGGTATTACTTTTTATTATGGCATCTATAAGTCTATGGGTTAATAAATTAACAAACATAGTTATTCAAAAGGTTGAGTTATTAAGACCCCCCATTTGGTTATTAAGACCCCCCCCCCCCTATTTTTTTTTTTTTTTTTTTTTTTATAATTTTGTTTATATCAAAAAGCTATAAACCTGAAAATGCGGAACTGTAAATATAAAGTTTAATAAGCCAAACGCTTAAAACTGTCAGAAATACGGAACAGAAACTGACAAAAAACTGTGTTGTACTGGAAAAAGCGGGGGGACAAAGGGGGGACAAGGGTGGCAGCTAGGGGGTAGGGAGGGTTGGAATAGTATGACCCTATTCAAATTGACAAATAGAATAAATTGTAACGTTTCATGGTTTTGTGAGAATACACTAACGTGTACAAAGTATTATTTCAACCAGTGAAGCATTAGTTCAATAGGTGAAGCTCTCATGCTTTAGTTAATTGATCAGGTTCGAGTCTCTTTTTTGGAATTTACTTCAGATAGGTACCCGCTTTCACAAAACCTATAAGCACATTGGAGAGACATTATGGAATAAGAGATCGGGGGTCGAGTCTCGGCTCGTCTCACTCCAGGTGGTGCTCCTCTGGGCCAGGAGAGTTGCCGAAGTTATACTTTGAAGGGAGGACAATAGCTAGTTTCAAAAGGTATCTGGGATCAGGATGTTTCCGTCAATCTACACCTTTGTGGAATACAAAATATTATTTGAGGTATGTTATTGGTCATGCAGTGTGTAGAGTGGTTGTAAAATAGAGGAACGACATTACAATGTCTAACATGCGCTCCACATTTAATTAGTACCAAATAGAATAGTGACACGTGAATTTGGAGTTTGGATTGAAACTGGGAAAGAGGTTTGACCGAATAAATGAGGTAGGTTGTTGAAGTAAATGAAAGATGGAAAGCTATATAGAGTAAATGAGGTAGGTTAGAGTAAATGAAAGATGGAAAGTTATATAGAGTAAATGAGGTAGGTTGGAGTAAATGAAAGATGGAAAGTTATATAGAGTAAATGAGTTAGGTCGAAAAAAATAAACGAATGGTGTAACTGATTTAAGACTAGAATTTGTGTATAAAAGGTTGTGTGTAATACAAATGCGACTTGTTAGTGTTCATAAGTTTTATACCTCTAAGCAGGGACGGAGCTAGGGGGTTCATGCGAGTGCTCGAGACCTTTATGAATTTTTTTGATATAGTGTTAAATTTTGTAAAAAAACATCAATTTTTCCTAAATGCATCTTAAATGCACTCGGTCTATTGAAATGTGTTTATATATTACGGTTCTAAAAAATTTGTGCACCATGTCATATTTGGTTTTTGGTTCCGTCCATGCCTCTAAGTGTCCACAAGTATATATCGACATATGTCTGAGTCATATTTATGAAATGGAATGAGTTGAATTAGCAAACTTGGATCGTAACAAACATAAGTGAATTTAGATGCTCGTATGTTTTAAACCAGTTTCAACACTGTTTATTACATTACATTTATGTTTATCAGGATCATCAGGCATCCACGAAACTTTAAAAGAATTGAGGGTAAATTACAGTGGTGGTCTATTTAATATGCATAAACTTACATTTGCCTTCTTTTCGCTTTTTTATCAAGATAATTCAAACTCGAGACTTGAGTATAGCTATTGAGTCGAGCTAGAGCTCGACTCGTTTTCAGCCTAAAATACGTGTTGTAAGTCATGTCCAACGTAGTATCTCCATCTCAAAATAAATGTCTATATTGTTATATTTAGTTGACCCATAATTAAATATTTATTTGCAATTTCAACCAATTAATGTAATTCTAATTAAGTAAGAATGAAATTTTATTGGTTAATATTTTATTATTTATTTATTTTTTAAACTTTGCGAAATATAAAAACGAAAATTTAATTTAAGATTCAAATAGTATGATATTTCTAACCATTTTATTTAAATGTTCACTGATTCATAACATCATATCATTTCATGGTACATTAATCACATTTCTTGTACAATGTTTTAATAATGGTAACATTTTCTTGTGTTATAGTGATTGAGGTGACAATAGTATTGACAAGTCACAACTAGTATATGGAATTTTAAAGAGGGTCATCATGCATTTTGTGTTGAGTACTTTCATTTTTTGAGAAACACTCAACGTTTTTTTAACTTTATGGCTTTATGCATGACAAATTGACAAGGAATACCTACCTATTTATTACGGAGTAATTTCCATCCATCAAATATATTCATTGAACAACAACACAATAGTTCATACAAACCTGCCTACTTTTAATATTTCTTTCATATTTGGATAAAAATATTGATTTTGTGCATCTTTTTTCGATGTCGCTTCTTTCTCAAATATCTAGCCGCGCTCACTACGTCCGATGCTTCAAGTGCGTCAAATAGTAACACCAAATATGGTTGATTGTTCCTAGTGACGTGTTTGTTCCCTATTTTCATTTTTGTTCTATGATTGCCTTTTTCTTGCATTTCTTGTATAACTTTTTTTTTTTTTTTTTTTTTTTTTTATTATTATTATTATTATTATTATTATTATTATTATTATTATTGTTGTTGTTGTTGTTTTGAGGACGACTTTTAGACACGGAATTAAAGATCAAACATGACGGGGACTTTTGTTCTTATTGTGTGTGTCTACTTCGAAAAGGTATTATACATTCAAATCACCATTTAAAAAAGATTATGTGAAATTAACGCACAAATTCTCATCTCAAGAACGACTGAAATTCCAATATATACCGCAAATGGTTGATGAATTTTATTCTATCTATACTTATATTATAAGGCAAATACCCGTGTCTGACGGCAGCGGTTCTTAGCAGCAGACTATCGTATTGTAATACTTTTCATTTTCAAATCTTGTTTTCCTGTAGTGAAATAAGTTTTGACTTTCAACATTCAAGTTTTAACATTTTCTCGTGACCAATTTTCCATTTTAGATAGTTAAGATAAAACATTTAAGTTGTGGCTTCATAAAAAATTAAGATAAAAAGCTTCAATTATAGAGTGACATGTGTTACATATTAAGTAAAATATTATATTTATTTTTAAATTGAAAATTTTTATCTATTTAATTTTTTAATGATTTAATTTCATCACGTGTTTTAAAATTTTGTGAGTGTATTTTTATTCAATTTTTTTCAAATTTAACCTTTATTTGAATCAATACAAACTTGATCCGTAAAATTATAACTTTTGGAGGGAGTGTTTGACGGGTAAAAAATTGTCACGGAAAAGTTACGAGAAACCCATACAAACACCTACAACGAACACATATACATTCGGAGTATTGTGTGACAAATTCACTAAGCGGGTACGAAATTATGGGAGAGTTGGATTAACAATTCATTCACTATATTTATAATATAACTACTGGTATATTTTTTCGCCACCACTTTGCGCGAATATCCGAGTGTCTATCTGAAACCCATGCTCCAAATGAGTCAAAAACCCATACTTCTTATCACTGGACAAAACGATGACATAAATATTACTCCGTAAATCCTTAAGCCATTAAACAAGTTAAATGAAAACTGAAATACCATTAAGGTTAATCCAAACAAGTTAATGCACAGAAATGCAAGTACAAAAATATAGTTAAGTACGAGTATATATTAAAAGACTTAGTGGAAAGTAGAAGTAAATTTAAACCGATAAAAACATACGTAAAAATTACGAGCACCATATAGCTTAAATCAAATGGTTTTATTGGGAACTAGGGAACTACATAATGTTGATACCAAACACAAATGCCAACAATGAGGCTTGCAAGACCATATCCAGTGTCGTGAATTAGAGGATTCACAAATGTATTAAAACTATCTATATCAAAGAAATAAATGAGGTAGTTGGAGTTAGGATAGAAATAAATGAGGTAGTTGGAGTTAATGAAACATGAAAAGTGAATTTGAGTAAATGGTGTTTGACCCAAAATTAAATGTTTGGAGTAAAACCGAAGGGAGATGATTTGTACACTTTACAAAATAATTGGTACACTCAAATTTATTGTATTTGGACATTTATACTCTCATATGGTGAAAATGTAAGGATATTTGTGAGGGTATAAATGTTCAAACACAATAAATTTAAGTGTACCAATCATTTTATGGAGTGTACAAATCACCTCCAAAAAACGAATGGTTATTTTGAATTTTTGACTATATCGGTATCTTTGTATTTAAGACTAAATTTTTTGTATATAAAAAGATGTGTGTAATACAAATGCGACTTGTTAGTGTCCTTAAGTTTTATACTTTCTAGTATTAAATTAAATCTCATCACTTGTTACAAGTATAAATCGAGACACGTTTGAGTCATATTTTTTATATGCAAGAAATGGTACTAGTCGAATTAGCAAAACATGATCGTGATCGTGAACACCAGAAGTGAATTTAGATGCTTGTATGTTTAGTATCACTAACAGAAAACATCTATGAACTTTTTTTTAACTTGTGTTTGAACCTTTCTTTATTACATTACATTTATGTTTATCCCTAGCATCATCGGGCATCGACGAAACTTTAAAAAATTAAAAGTAAATTACAGTGAGTTTATTTAATTGGTGTAAACTTACATTTGCATTCTTTTCATTATTTTTTATCAACCTAAATCTAACTCGAGACTTATGTATAGCTATCGAGACTAGCTCGAGTTTGGCTCGTTTGCAAGTTAAAATACACGTTGTAAGTCCAGTCTAACATAATACATTTGTATCAAATTGAATGTCCACATTGTTATGTTTAGTTGTCTAAAAAATAGACATCTAGTTTCAATTTCATCAAATTAAAATAATTCTAGCTAAGCAAACATGAAATTTTATTGGTAAATATTTTATTGACGCGGTTTCTTTAAACTTTGTAAAATATAAAAGCGAATATTAAATTTGAGACGATAAGTATTATTTTTCTAACCACTTTATTTGAAGAGATTTTTTTTAAACGACTCATAAACACTACCTATTTATCAAACTAATCATCGCAAAAGTTTTTACGAAAATAAAATTTTGATTCTCATTCGTTAGAGATTCATTTGAGGAAAGAATTTTAACCTTACACTTGTCTTTCGCAACTTTCTACACGACGCAATTTTTAAAAGTAGAGACGCAAGTTTAAAAACGCGACTCAAACTCACATAACACAAGTTTAACTTCATTTGTAAACGCGACCCAAATTATCAAAACACAACAGTTAAACGTGACCTTAATTTATTAATCAAAAGTAAAGTGCGACATTTGAAAGAAAGAAAAAAAAAGTGTAAAACGCGACTAAGTAAAATTACGACCCAAAGGCCAAAAGTAAGGGCTTGTTTCTTTTTTTTTCTGAATTAAGTGGGTGGGTCCCTTTCTGTTAATGGGTCTTAATGGGGAGGGGGACTCTTTGTTTTCTCTCTCCATATGGACCATTTAACAAAAAAAGAAACACATTATATATGTGGCCCCACCACTATCTCCCCATTAAGACTCATTAACAGAAAAAAGAAACAACCCCTAAGACTGCTACAAGTAAAACACGACTAAGAACTAATGCATAAGTAAAGTTGTACCATATGCATAGGAACTAATACTACATAGAAGAGCATCTTGAGGTGTAGGACAGGTGTCTCCCATCGTTTATATTGTACTGTCCACATTACTTTGCCTTATTTAATTTTACCTACCGGTTTACATTTTCACCTTCATATACACACATAAAACACACAACCACCACCACTACTTTATACGGCATCTACTCCAGCCATGGACGAAAATGTAGATGATGACAACGACAAGTTGCGATTTACTACTCAAACATGGTGCTCTTTTTGTCTTGACAAAGGTGTTGTCGGTGGGCTAAGCTACTTTCATAATTATAAAATCTCCGTCGTCGGAGGGGGGAATTAAGTGAACAGGTAATTACTTGTTTAGACTAAACTATAAGATTGTAATTTAGGGATTAGGTTTTCTTAATTTATCACAAGTTATTATTAGTTTGTTAACAGTTTCTTTGAAATTCATTATAAGATTAAGCACAAATTACTTGTTTAGAGGAGACCAGGGTTCCTAAAAAAGTAGAATATGTAGTTTACTCTCAAGTTTTCAAAGTCAAATCAGTGTCTAAACTGAGTACCGTCACAGTTTTATCAGCAATCATAATAGCTTATTAATAAGCTTTACAAAGTTAAACAACTGAATTTCTGAGGTCTTTGATGGTCAATGGAAATCTGTTTTCAGTTAACTTGGTCTTTGGAGTTGATTCATTAGCTTAAAAGTTTGCTCAAAAGTGGTGTGTTCAAATCTGCATAAGTCTGCAAGTGATATCAGTCATTTTAATAAGCTCACTAAAAGCTCTTTACAGCTCCTCGTAGCTGGATCTTTGGTTTCTAAGCTCTCTGGTAGGCATATTTGTTGTCTCAATCTTGTTTGAACCTTAAGCTTGTAGTAACAAGCCAGTGCACTAGCTTAAAAAAGCAGTTCAGGGCTGTTGGTTTGATAATTCTGTCATAAGTGCTTGTTTAGATTTTAGCTTTTTGAGCTTGATTTCTGTTTATTCTTGGTTGCATTAGCTTGTCACTACAGTTTTAGTGGTAATTTAGATTAATTCTAGCTTAAGAGTAGCTTGTGTTCTGTTGAAAGCCCATCAGATTAGTTGTTTCTCCTTAGTTCATTTTAATAAGCTCATGTCAGCTTAGATCTGTTTTGCTGGCTTATTAATAAACTTATATTAGTAATAATAAACTTAATAATAATAATAATAATAATAAGTGTTTTTTTTTTTTTTTTTTATTTGCAGCGTGTGATGGAGAAGACGCGCAAATCCATAGCTGATGATGCCGTGAAGGCGATAAAGAAGGAAAGAGATGTCAGGGGTATCAGTTAGAAGGACGTCATTGACCACATCGAGAAGCTAGATCTCGGGAAGGAGCAGGTTGGTGGGAGGTCGGCGATAAAGAAAACTGTGAGGGACGTGCTTGAAGGTTTCAGAAGAGCTCTTCCCAAGAAGAGGGAGTTCATCGCCGATGATGACGTCATCCTTAAATGACGTCATCCTGAGATGAAGATATGATGGTGACCGACCTGGGGTGTTTTGTCTTACCTTAATAATATCTTTGTGTTTTATGTTGGATTTGGATAGTATGTTCTGGATAATCGCTCGCTCTGTTTGTGTTTATGTTTATGCGTTGGATCTGGATAGTATGTCATGGATAATCGCTCTGTTTGTGTTTTGTGCATGGATATTTGGATATTGTTTGATGATCGGATTATTATTAGTTAGGAAGATAATCTGTTTTGATTAATTATTATTATTATTATTATTATTATTATTATTATTATTATTATTCTTATTATTATTAGTTAGGATTATTGTTTTGATGGATGGATCGATCTCCGCATCAAACTTCACTCCGCCACCGTCATCGTCACCACCACCACCGTCGCTACCGGCTTCTATCGTGCAACCACCCCGTCAATCTTCACTCCGCCACCGTCACACCGCTGCAGGTCAAATGCGGTTCATTCATAAACACTACGTAATCTATGATCTTCTTCAGGTTAATTAATTATATACAACAGTTTCAATTATGTTATTTATATAACTTTATTTATTTATTTTAATGTTCAATTATTTATAACAAATATGATGAAAAGATGCATAAAAATTGTGTTTATTAAATTTGCACACCAGGTGTTTGATAAAATGTCTGAGTAAGATTTTATAATTGTGATGCACTAATTTAGAGCATATGTGTTTATTATTGAAGGATATGACATCTTAGGAAATTTGTGTGTAAATTTGTTGTATTAGATTACACGTTAGGGCATGAGGTTGTTTTAGGGCATATGTGTTTGTGGTTGATGCATCATGTTAAAGTTTGGTTTAGCTATAGGCTAATAGGTGAGCCAGGTTTCAAAACAGGTGACTTAACTGCTCGGTTGTGAATCTTATTTTCACCTTAGATTACCATTAGGCCAAAGACATCATGGTATTATTACAAATAAAGGGATGTTGGAGGTCTGAAACATTTGAATACACCTCAGATAACTTTTTGGTTACCGGCTTTGACCTTATCCATTGCGTTTTTACTCAAGTTTTCTAGCTTCTTCACTTCATTTGGCTCATCTGATGCACAACTACACCAGTATTTATTAGTTTTAAATGTAACAGGTTGTAATTCACCATCTAGTTTAGTCCAATGATTGATTTACCAGCATTTTTTTTTTGTTATGCAGGGCTTTGGATTCTTGTTCTTGCTCCTGGCTTCGGGTGTTTATGCCTGATTGAATGTTGAAATTGATCTTAGGATGAAATTTTGTATTGCAACATAGAATTGAAACTTTATCCCGGTTGCCTGTACTTCTGTGAGTATATTGATGTGAAATGGTAAGGTTTTTGAATTTGGTCAGCGGACATATACTTTGTTAGTGAACTGGTTCAGGTATTTCAGGGGTCGAGCTTACAGAATTTGATGCTTTTATCATGCAGAGTTCAAGTCAACAATCGAAGTCAGAGTTGGATCAGTATCTGGAAGTCTCTTTTTCCCAGGTATCATGAGTTTGATGTTATGAAATGGTGGAATTTGAATGAGTCTAAGCACCTGATTCTATCAAAAATGGCTCATGATACTTTGATTCTCCCAGTGTCGACTGTTGACCGAGTCCATTTTGATACATGTGTCAAAGAACTGGATCGCTATCAGTGCACTTTGAAGCCTGATATGGTTGAGGCGCTTTACTGTGATAAGGATTGGCTGCCTAGAGAACCAATGAAGATTATGGAGTCTCTTGTGAAGATGAAATTTCTAATATAGCTCAGGGCTTGGTGTATTGGTGTTTACACAATTTCTTTGTTCTGTTTTTATTTCGATTGTGCCTATTTGTGAATGTTGTGGTAAATTGGTATTAAGTGGGTTCAAGTAATATGAGTTTAGTTGGTTACAAATCGGACCCGACATGTGTTGGTTTAATGTTTGATCCTATATCTGAATGTTTAACTATCAAACATCCTACTGATATAATGTTGCACACAAATTATCACCTAAAAAGAATTATCTAAAGAATAAGTAAAAGGATAACAACGCACATTCTGCGTGAGAGCATTATCCTTGCTGCCACAACCTATTGAATCTCAGCATTGGCAATGGGTCAAAATGGCTTCTGATAAAATGAACCATTTTCAGTAAATGTGAGAGTTAAGATAAATCGAATTGAATTTTACTTGTCACATGTACTCCTCCCTGAGCTCATGACCAGCTCATGGTATACTTGTTATGTTCTTAGAACTCTTCATGTTGCAGACACCAAAATTAAATTTTTTCCTAACGTTATTATGATACAATTTCTATTTCAAAAATAGTTAAGATATAATTTTGATAAGAAGAAGTTAAGCAAATTTCTATTTGAAAAAAAGACCAAGAGATGATGTGCTGTATAAAAGAAGTCACATAATATTAAGTTATTAACCAGCTTTATCAAAAAACCAAAGTTATCAAAAACCAAAGGTACGTTAACCATAAGGTAATACATAGGAGTATGTCCCATGACTAACCAATTTTTGTAACTATCTTTCTTGAGATAGAAAATTAGTATTTACATTTTTAAATAACAAAATGATAAAGTTAAATGGTTTTTACTACGTATCAATATTTATCATTTTGAAGTAGCGTGTACACTATCTCTTCTACTTTCTGACCTCTCTTCTACTTTCTGACCACATTTACTATGAGGGAGCGTATTTCTGTGTATTGTTTTGTGAGGGTTTAAAGTTGCATAGTAACTGCCTTCTTCTCATTTTGTCTATAAAGTTTACACTTATTCATCAATGATACCTCAAAAACCCTACACAAAACACTCACCTTCAATTCTATCGGAAGTTTGTAAAGGTTTGCATTCATGCTTCTCTTTTTATATATTTCCTACTTTATTTTTAGGTAGCTACTAATGTTTTTGTTGTTTTTTGTTTAAGTTATCGTTTCTTATGATGTTTGTTCAAGTAGATCTTTCAAGGCATGTGGTTTTTTGGTAGATATGTTATTTTATGCGTTAGTTAGATGTTTCCTTCCAGTCATTAATTTATATTCTACAAATAAATTATAGATATATGATAAATGACTGAAACGAAACATCAAATTAAATCATTAATTTATATACAACTGCATGAAATGTTAAGTCATTTTTATTTGTTAGGTGCTAGCTTTTGCATGCATACTTATTTTGTGTTTGAATGAAGTAAAAATATAGATATATGATGTATCTTACATGTTTTTGAATGAAGCAAAAGTATAGAACATGTTTCTTGTTTAGATCTATGAGGAGGTATAAGGGTTCATCATTAATTTTTTCTGAAATTATATAGTGCTGGTTGTTGTTCAATAAATAAATGAAAGAGCAAGTATATCATATGTAGATGTGTGAGGTTTCTTTCTTTTTATTTTTTCTTTTTTTTAACACTCATGTTTTTGTTCATTGTATAAGTTTCATAGTCTCAATAGTAGTTTGTTCTTTTTTGTCTTTTCTTGTTGAGTAGCTAATGTGTCAAAAGTTCAAAACATAGTTCAACTTTTCTTAATAGAGTGTTTGTTTAAGCTTATATGTGGGCTTATTAGCTTATGTGATTTCAGCTTATGTAATATAAGCCTCAATTTTATGGCTTATTTTGAGATTTATGGACTTATATAAGATTGTTGTAACACAACAATGTTATATAAGCCCAAAAGTGTCAATATAAGCCACAAAATTAAGGCTTGTGTTATATAAGCCCAAACACATATAAGCTCATAAGCCACATATAAGCTTAAACAAACACCACATAAGCCTTATAAATCTATGTTTTCATGTTACATTAATACTTTTTAAACCTTTAAAGTAAATAAACCTATTTTCACTACGCTATAAATATCTTAAAGCTTTAAAATTGTTTCACATATTGTAAATGTTTTGAGATTGCAAAGAAGTAAAATGTGACCCTTTTAAAGTGGAGGCATTGTGCGATGACACCAATTGCACACTTCTCCGAAACTCATGTGTTGTTACCAAAGACGCGTGGGTGAGTGTGACCATTTTAAGGTCCACGCGTCCTTAGGTACTCTATTACACCCGGTCAAAGAGCATCTATAAAGCATCAAGTCTATAAAAACTTGATGCATTGATGACAATCAACTTTTCAATAAATATTATCAATCAACAAGTCATCTTCCCAATCCTTCTCCAATTCATAAAGCTTTTCAAAAGCTTTACAACCCTCCTCAATAAGTTTTCATTTAATGAGAATGACTTGTAGAATTTGCTATCAAACGTGTGATGTGTAACAAGTCATTCTATTAAAAGCTTTTAGTAAAATTCAAATGACTTATTTAAATAGTAAAAAGTCTTTTAAAACCTTGCGTTGGAGATGCTCTAATAAGACCAGTACAAACGGTCGCGTCTGTCATGCAGGTTTTGTGACACTCACGTCGGTGGTGTGTTGGTTCGGATCTCTTCAGTTTGGCGACCAGCAAAGGATGGCGACCAGCATATGTTATTGGAGATGTATGGTTGTTGGTGAACGAAGGGGGCACAATGATCTTAATGTTATGACCTAAGGTTTCGTTTTTCAAAATCAGGTTAAAATGATATTATTAATACCTCATGAGTGACACTATGTTGTAGGTTAACAACTAGTTACTTGTACATGATGTTGTGCTAGTTGTGTGAGTTAAAAAAATACGAGTATTTGAAGTATTGCACCTGTTGTGGACTTTGTGGATGTTGTGGCGTTTCTTTTCCTTGTAATAAACAACGGTTAGCGTTTATTTTCTCTTTGTTCTTAGATATATCCAGATGAATATGATGCAAAAAATTGTCCTCAAAGTTTAAAAGTAAAAAAAATGCTAATCTGAAGTGCCAATGTCATATTAGCTAAATGGTCATATTAGCTAGATCGAAGATTATTTGAAAATATATTGTGTATCTTTGAAAATTACAAAGTACATTGCGTAGATCTGTTTATTTGAAAAAACATGTTGCGTATTTTTAGCTTTCACCCTATTATTAACACTCTAACATGGTTTCAGTAAGATACTAGATAATATGGCAAAATAGAGCTATAACGTCCTTCATTGTGCGACTTGAACTCATAACCATTTTGGTCGCGTTGATTACTGGTTGATTGTGCTATTAAATCGTTACTTTGTACTATTAAACATTTATATGAATCCAAATTAGAACGTAATGATCATCAGAACCGTCATCCTTGAAATACGGATGTATGTAAGCATTCTCTTTTTTTTGGGTAAAAGGTCGAAAGACCCGGTAAATATATTACTCCAAAAAACGTTTAAGTACAAAGGATATGGGTGAATCCCATATCTCAGCCTGTTACATAGGCGGAAAAATTTACATAACATGATACTTCTTATTCTCTAAACAATAAAATAAACCACTACTCAAAAGATAACATTAGACTCCTATAAAAACAAATTAATTCTTACCAAGGCCTTGGAGCTTGGTACCATACGTGTCATTAAAAGTATTCAAATTCCCTGAAAGATTGTAGACCTGATCCGCATAGTCATCATAATTATAATCATCTTCACGATCATGACCACCACCAAATAGGTTCATTGACTCATCAAAAGTGTTCGCAACCTCCTCTTCATCACTGTCAGAATCAACAATCTCTCCCACCTTAGAGAATGGGTTAACCCTCTTAGTTGAAGAAGTAGACGGAAAATCCTTTTTAATAGGATTACCATCATCATCCACAAGAGTAGCTTTCCCATCAATAAGAAGCTTTTCAACCTCCCCGGTTTTCTCAACAATAGGGGTATGACTAACCTCGTTAGCTTCCATTGAATCACTCACAAACGGTTCATGCAATGTATTAGTCTTTGGAGACTCATTCTTCTTTTCTTCCATTGTACTACCAGCATTCACATCCTTATTTACTTCCTTACTAGGAATACCAAAGTCATCAGTATCATCGATACTAAGGGCATCAAATTTATTGGATGTAACAACCCTCGTTCCACTCGTACTAGGCACATCATCAGCCTTTTTTTAGTGACATCGACTTGCTTAGGTTCAACAAGAGGCTTTTTAGGTTGATATTGGAGCTTCTTACCCACATTAGGTTTCGCAAACCCTCCTTAACCCGAAGCAGTTGGATCACCTTGCTTACACTTCTTCTTGTTGTTGACATTTTGGAAACTGTCTTTAAGACTCTTAGTAGTCTGAATTAGGGGCAAAACAAATTTTGGACACTCAACAAGAGTATGACCAAAGATCTTACACGTATCACATCGAGGAGGTTTCCACTCATATTCAACCCGTATCTTCTCAATAGTCGAACCCGACCCATCAAGTAGAGGTATTTCAACAGTTAGGTTATCCCTAAGTAACTCATCCGCCTTAACTTCAATCAAGCGCCTAGCAAAACTACTGCGGCCCCATGATTCCTTGCACATTTGGCTAGTATAAGCATCTAGCATTTTTTGCGTACCAATCAATGTACCAAGAAGACTAAGACCGTCATCAGAAAACATAGCAAGAGGAGCATCATGGAATTTAACCCACACCGAAATGTTGGTCAAATCCTCTTTAAGTAAGTTGGTGTTCAAGGTCCATAGTTTAAGAACAATTGGGACATTTCTAATCAACCACAGACCATTTTCAAGGACATCATCAACACCTTTCTTCGAATTAAACTTAAAGAAAAAGAACCCCTTGGCATTCATCATAACCTTCTATATACCATACTTAGCCCACATATTGCGTACATAATAATCAACAACAGGAAAAGCAATGCGTTTACCAAGGAAATAACCATAGAGAGTATTCTCATACCTAGTGTTCACCTCTTCAACCACTTTCATAGGGACAGTAAGATCCACACCATTCGTTATCTCGCTACACTCCAGCCTACGAAAGTTAGACGTGTATTTCTTAGGTTCATTTGAAGTAGCACCTGCATATGATGTAGAAGGCTTTTTCAAAGCATTCTCAGCATTCTTTAATTGGACCTTGTGCATTGCATTATCAAAATCCTTACAAACATCCAAGACAACCTTATCAATACCATTCGGTTGGCTAACAGCCCCATGTGAATTAGTATCAACCTGATTGGATGTAGCCTTAGCCACTTGAGGTTCATTAGTAGACTCCGTAGCCACTTGAGGTTTGTTCACATCATGAACGTTCACATGTTCGTTAATGATAGAGTTGTTATCGAATTTAGTTGCATTAGGAGCAACCTTTGGATCAGAATTACGTCCCATCACTCACCTTGTTGGTATCATCAATCGTAACAGTAGGATTGTTACGAACTTTAGCAGCCAATTCAGTCAATGTTGGAAAATGAGACGCAACATTCAAAGACGACGCACTAGAACCAGCAGCATCCAAAGAAGACACTCTCGAACCATTATACTTTTTCTTTTTCTTCCTTTCACCTCCTCCTCCCGAATCCAAAAACCTCGCTTTCATCATCAAAACATGTAGACCAAAAACAAATCCAGAAAAACCAGGTAGCGTCTTAACTTCAAGCACGCAGAAAACCCAAAAAAATTTAGGGTAGAATCGAAAAGCACTTATAACTAACTCATGTTGAATATTAATGCAACCAATAATGAATGATGAGTAAGAGTATTAATGTATTGTTTAGTAGAGATCAATTGTTGCAATACCCAAGATCGACGAAAGGCAAAAAAATAATTAACCTTAAGAAGATGAATCACGTCAAAAGCATAACCAAAATCCAATTAAAAAAAGGGTTTTGGTCGTACAATAGCTACGTACTTTTTCAAATGTATCGATCTAGTATGCGTACTATTTTTTGTTCCACTTAATGTAACGAACTTTCAACTTTTGTTATACCCATAAGATGACCGGCTACCGGGAAAAAAGTTTGGAAATCGGCTATGCATCATACCTGACATTTTTTTATTAAGGGTTTTGGCTGTACAATAGCAACGTACTTTTTTAAATGTACCGATCTAGTACGCGTACTATTTTTTGTCCAACTTAATATAACGTACTTTCATTTTCATACGTTTTCGTCCGTTTTTGCAAATTTTCACACGTTTTTTCATGTTTTTCATCCGTTCTCGCACGTTTTTGTTCGTTTTTACACATTTTATTCGTTTTTACATGTTTCCGCATGTTTTTGCGCATTTTCGTCCATTTTTGCACGTTTTCATCTATCTTTGCATGTTTTTGCACGTTTTCGTTTGTTTTCGCCCGATTTCTTCTGTTATCGCACGTTTTTGAACGTTTTTGCCTGCTTTTTTTTGCATGTTTTCGTCCGTTTTCGTCTATTTTTGCATGTTTTCGCACATTTTCATTTGTTTTTGCACGTTTGAACGCTTAAAACGTGCCAAAACAGACGAAAACGTGCGAAAACATACAAAAATAGACAAAAACGGACGGAAATATGCAAAAATAGCCGAAAACGTGCAAAGACGGGCGAAAATGTGTAAAAGCATGCAAAAACATGCAAAAGTCTGTAAAAACGCACGAAAACGTGCAAAAACGGAAAAATGTGCAAAAACGGAAAAAATGTGCAAAACAGGTGAAAACATGTAAAAACGAATGAAAACGTAAAAACGAGTAAGAACGGATGAAATCATGCAAAAACATGTGAAAATGTGCAAAACAGACGAAAACGGGCAAAAACGTTCAAAAATATGTGAAAACAGACGAAAACGTGTGAAAACGAACGAAAACATGCAAAAACGGATGAAAACGTGCGAAAACATGTAAGAACGGACGAAAACGTTTAAAAACGGACAAAAACGTGCAAGAATGGGAAAAAAAAAATTGGTGCCGGTTAAACAAGTTTGGTGGGGTAGATTGGAACAAAAAATAAAAGTACGTTACATTAAGTGGGACAAAAATAGTACGCGTACTAGATCGGTACATTTGAAAAAATACGCTGCTATTGTACGGCCAAAACCCTTAAAAAAAACTACTCCGTATATTGTCCCTGCAATGAAACAAGTATAATTTAATAAAGATAATGGAATGTATGCCTAGATCTGCGATAAAAAAAATAAAGGGATGTAAGGGATTCGACTTTTCGTCTAATTCGCCAATGGATGGAGGAGATGTATTGGACTAAGGGGGCGTTTGGTTGGGGTAATTTGAAATTCCGGAATTTTAAATTCTAGAAAATTTAAATTCTTGAGAATTTAAAATTCCGGAATTTAAAATACCTTCGCGTGTTTGGTTGACAGAAATTTATAAATATATTTTTTATTTTTTTAATATAAATTTCATAAATATTCTAGTTACAAGTTTATAAAAAAAAATTATAAAAAAAGTTTATAAAAAAAGTTTATAAAAATTTTATAAAAAAAGTTTATAAAAAATTTATGAAAAAAGTTTATAAAAAATTTATTAAAAAGTTTATAAAAAATTTATAAGAAATTTATAAAAAAAATTATAAAAAAAAGTTTATAAAAAATTTATAAAAGTTTATAAAAAAGTTTATAAAAAATTTATAAGAAATTTATAAAAAAAAATATAAAAGTTTATAAAAAATTTATAAGAAATTTATAAAAAAAAAAGTTTATAAAAAATTTAAAAAAACGGTTATAAAAAATCTATAAAAAAAAGTTTATAAAAAATTTATAAAAAAAATTTATAAAAAAAATTCATAAATATTCTATTTAAAAGTTTATAAAAAAACAATAAGAAAAAAAGTTTATAAATTTTTTTTCAAGTAAATTGAAATTTCTCACTTTTTGGAGGCATTCTAATTCTCTCCATTTTGGCAATTCGAGGAATTGTAAATTACTTCAAATGCCCCCATTTGAGTTACCAAACAGGACATTTGAAGGGAATTAAAATGCAAATGCCTCCAATATCCTTCAAATTGCCCCAACCAAACACCCCCTAATAGTTTAATATGTAAGCATTCTCAAGGTAGCCTTTTAGGTTCGGCCTCGGTTCCCTAACTAGATCAAAAGTGTCTTTATTCATTGCTTCCCAGAAGGAAAAAAAAAAAAAAAAAAAAAAAAAAAAAAAAAAAAAAGTTCAACTGATAATACTTGAAACCATATTAGTTGACCTTTTAGCATATACCTTAAAAACAATTACCGTTTCAAATACACTAATAATTTACTAATTCATACCCAAAATATTCTCTTTCACCAATTAGTCCAATGTCATGCACAAATAATGGTGTTTGCGCAATATTTATTTTTCAACGGTCCAAATTAATACACATCTTAGGCTAGTCTCAGTCGTGACCTGGGACGACCTGGGACAACCTGCGCCACGTCAGCTTTCTCTCTCCAGCGACCTGGAACAACCCGGATGCCCCAGTCGACGACCCAAGAAATTTTTTATTTTTTTTAATTCAAACATTTTTAAATTTTAGACTAGTTATTGCTATTGTTTATTTCAAACGAGTTTTTAAAAATTGTATTAAAAAGAGACGTTGGGATAGTTGGGAAGGAGAAAACATTGCGTTAACATCGAGCGGGAAACGAACCGATGTGCACAAAATTGAGACCACGACCGATGTTTCGACCTTGTGCTGCAGTCGAGTCGACCGACCTCAACATCGGTTGAGGTGTAAATTTTTGCGTGACCCAACCGATGTTAACCCTCCCGATGCGTCCAGCCTTATATTGTACACAAAAAATTAATTCCTGCTGAGCAAAAAATGATGCTTGCGCACCAAATATTAAATGCACCTTTCTGACTTTGGCCATACTCCCCATCCATTCATGTCTTTTGACTATACCTCAACTACCAATTTTAATATTCATTTCCAACAACTCTCATTGATTATGGTGCGCAAGAATCTCATTTATCCAAATCACGTTATTTCCTACGTACCTGTAATGGATATCTAGTAAATGCGGGTTGAAACCGGCCCTTACAGTAGATATGGAACCCGGCCGATAGTGAGAATTGGGAGCGCAAGGAGAACAGGAGTGGAAGCAACCGCGTGCTTTGTACTAAAAGAAACCCATAAAAAATACGTGGGATATAATCAATGTTTGTGACCACACGTTCGTGAACATCTTGCCAAAAATGCCGCTTGACTTATAATATAAGCTTCAAGGTGAGCTTATTATAAGTGTTAGCTAGCTCAAACCTACTAGAAGGATAACTCGGGTATAGGTTCCAAGTGGTATCAGGCTATCGCTTGGTAACACCCTCAAAGTCGCTTTGGTATATTAGTTATAACTGGACATGAACTCATGGATAATAATTTAAATCCATAAAGTATTTATGGTCAATTTTAGAATATGCGCTTCGTTATGCTAGTTATAAGTTACGTAGTAGTAAGATACCCGCGCTATGTTGCGGCAAGTCGACAATGATTACCCGCGCTATCTAAGTCATCTTATATGGCCACGGGACTTGTCCATGGTGCCCCATTCGATTACCAAACCCAAAAGTCCGTTTTAAGATACCATTGATGTTCATCTACGTATATGCAAATTGTAAAAAAAACAAGAATAAGAACTAAACCCAAAATTACATAACTATTTACATACACTGATTGTTCTATTTGTATCGCTAACATACATTAGTAATGATGTTTTTGTTCCAATATCGATTTCGGAATTAAATGAGTGTGGAAACCCGCGCGATGCAGCGGGATTATTTTTGTAGCCGTGAATTTTGATAGGGACTATTTTTGCCAAATTGCTATAAAGGACTTACTTTGCAGCGACACTTAAACTTTAGAGACTATTTTTGCCAACTTGGACTTACTTTGCAACGACACTTAAACCTCAAGGACTATTTTTGCCAACTTGCGAAAGTTGGCAATTAATGCTGTGACACGTGTCAAGTAAAGAACGCATGTCCTGCTCTTTAGTTATATATATAATATAAATATTATATATATAATAGCTAGGGTATTAGATGGCATCACATAGTTGTAAAGTCATCCGACTCGATCACGAGTACTCAGACAAGTCAAGTCCCAAGACTAACCAATAATTGCAACTATTTTTGTTGAGATAACAAGTGTTTAATTGACGTGGTATCTCATTTGAACAAAACACTGCAACTATATTAATGTCTAGTAGATTATCAAGTCTAAAAGGACTCTTAAACACCAACTTTAACACATTATATTCTCGTATATTATTTTACATGAATAAATATTTAGACCGAGACCATCTCAAGCTGAGCTCAAGTGTCGAAAATAAATTACGAGCCGAGCTCGAGCTTCTTTTAAGTTCAACGTGCAAAGCTAGATCATTACCGAGCTAGGAAATACAACATTTCATGGAAAAAGCAAGATACTAAATTTCTTGAACTTTCAAGTTTTATTATAAATGACATTAGGATCCAAAAGCTCGATCCGCGTCTTTGTTTTGCTGCAAAAACAGTAGATCTTGCACCGAAGAAGATTATTTATAAATGTATATAAAACGTCCAAAAAAAAATGCTACTGATCTATGTCTATATGCATGTCTATATGAGAGAAAACGTATGTGGTAAAAATCATCCTCATAAACAAACCTAGGAGATAAATTCACATTTCTCTCTATAAATGACGTTATGATCGTGTAAATCTGTATGTTATACATGGATTGAATTATCTCATGGCCACAGGGTGACGGATCCACATATGTAAATCTGTAACTGTAAGTTATGCAACAAATCCTTGATGCCTCCATTGGTCAAACTTAAAAAATCGGACGGTGCGATATGCATGTCTCAACACCTCGAGAACAATATGACAGGGATATCACATATGTTAACAAAAGTACTAGTTTCATACTTTTATAAATTAAAACATATAGTCATATAGATACTAGTTTCATACTGTTGTTGTTGTTGTTGCATTAAAGATGGGCAACCTACCTCGTCCTTTTTACAATTAAATTCATTCAGTACATTAACCAACCTCCTTCCTTTTACAATCAGTTGATTCTTTTACTATAATTTTGCTCTTCATTATGTTATCCCAACGCTCATAATAAAGTACACCTGCTCTTCATTTAGTTATCCCAATGCTCATAATAATTGCAACTATTTTGGTTGAGATAGAACAAGTGTTTACTTGAATGACTAACGTGGTACCTCATTTGAACCAAACACTCCAATTATATTATGTCTAGTAGATTATAGAGTCTAAAGGGACTGTTAGGTATTCAAGTTTTATCATAAAATAAAGAGGTAATGCACTAAATAGACCGGTTGCCTTTTGGTTTTGCTTTTCCATACCTTTTTTTTTTTCTCGTTCCCAAACTAGACCGAGCAACCCTGTACAATTGGCAACCACCCCCAGTAAGCGACAAGTGTAACTTTACTGATTACGAGGGTGATGAGTCATAGGGCAGCTGGTCTACTTCGGTATAACAATTGGGCAACTGGTCTATTTTGGTAAAATATTGTCGGACAAATGGCGACACATGGTTTGGTAACTCAAGTTCCCCAGTTGACCGGTCTAGTTTGGGAACGAGAAAAAAAAAAAGGTCCGGAAAAGCAAAAACCAAAAGGCAACCGGTCTATTTAGGGCATTATCTCTAAATAAAACACCATCTTTAACTCGTTCCAGTCATAAGTCATCTTGGACAAGTCAAGTCTGAGACACCCAAAACGTGCAAACTAGCTAGTTAACTCGAATTTATAACTCATTGACTGAGTCGTTCCAAGTCATGTTGGCTGGTAACTAGTACGAGTTGAAAAATAGTTAAGATATAATTTTGATAAGAAGAAGATAAGCAAATTTCTATTTGAAAAAAAGACCAAGAGATGATGTGCTGTATAAAAGAAGTCACATAATATTAAGTTATTAACCAGCTTTATCAAAAAACCAAAGTTATCAAAAACCAAAGGTACGTTAACCATAAGGTAATACATAGGAGTATGTCCCATGACTAACCAATTTTTGTAACTATCTTTCTTGAGATAGAAAATTAGTATTTACATTTTTAAATAACAAAATGATAAAGTTAAATGGTTTTTACTACGTGTCAATATTTATCATTTTGAAGTATGTAGCGTTCACACTATCTCTTCTACTTTCTGACCGCATTTACTATGAGGGAACGTATTTGTGTGTATTGGTTGGTGAGGGTTTAAAGTTGCATAGTAATTGCCTTCTTCTCATTTTGTCTATAAAGTTTACACTCATCCACCTTATATCCCCTCATAAAAAACGCAGCTACGAGTTTTAATTCATTTACACAAAGCAACTAACCAACATCAAGTCAATCCATCCTTCCTTATGTCTCTTATTTCCTGGTTTTGATAAACTAAATCACAACTCAGTTTATACAGATCAGTTTAAAATTGAAAACACTTTGGTCAATCCACTTTTTTTATACACATTAGTAAAACACGAGCTAACCTACTTGGACCGGTTTACATTTCATTTTTCACCTTCATCTAAACACACATAAAACACACAACCCTCTAAGACCACCACTACTTTTTCCGGCCATCTACTCCAGCCATGGACGAAAATGAAGATGATGACAACGACATGTTGCGATTTACTATTCAAACATGGTGCTCTTTTTGTCTTGACAAAGGTGTTGTCGGTGGGTTAGGCTACTTTCACAATTATAAAATCTCCGTGTCGCCGCGTCGTCGGGGGGAATTAAGTGTCTTACCCGCAAAGAAAAACAGGTAATTACTTGTTTAGATTAAACTATAACTGCTATGTTTTTGGATTGTAATTTAGGGATTCGGTTAACCGAGTTTCTTAATTTATCACAAGTTATTATTAGTTTGTTAACAGTTTATTTGAAATTCATTATAAGATTAAGCACAAATTACTTGTTTAGAGGAGACCAGGGTTCCTAAAAAAGTCGAATATGTAGTTTACTCTCAAGTTTTCAAAGTCAAATCAGTGTCTAAGCTGAGTACCGTCACAGTTTTGTCAGCAATCACAATAGCTTATTAATAAGCTTTTCAAAGTTAAAAAACTGAATTTCTGAGGTCTTTGATGGTCAGTGAAAATCTGTTTTCAGTTAACTTGGTCTTTGGAGTTGATTCATTAGCTTAAAAGTTTGCTCAAAAGTGGTGTGTTCAAATCTGCAAGTGATATCAGTCATTTTAATAAGCTCACTAAAAGCTCTTTACAGCTCCTCATAGCTGGATCTTTGGTTTCTAAGCTCTCTGGTAGGCATATTTGTTGTCTCAATCTTGTTTGAACCTTAAGCTTGTAGTAACAAGCCAGTTCACTAGCTTAAAAACGGCAGTTTAGGGCTGTTGGTTTGATAATTCTGTCATAAGTGCTTGTTAGATTTTAGTTTTTTGAGCTTGATTTCTCTTTATTCTTGGTTGCATTAGCTTGTCACTATAGTTTTAGTGGTAATTTAGATTAATTCTAGCTTAAGAGTAGCTTGTGTTCTGTTGAAAGCCCATCCAATTAGTTGTTTCTCCTTAGTTCATTTTAATAAGCTCTTATCAGCTTAAATCTGTTTTGCTGGCTTATTTTCACTAGTTAAAATCCATTTCAGTTTCCATAAGTTCATCTTAGCTTATTGATTAATAATCATAAGGGTTTTTGTTTGAATTTATTTGCAGCGTGTGAAGGAGAAGACCCGCAAATCCATCGCGGAGGATGCCGTGAAGGCGTTAAAGCAGGAAGCCGATGATGTCGGGAATATAAGCAAGAGAGAAATACTTGATCGCATCGCGAGCATGGATCTGGAGAAAGAGCAGGTTGGTGGGAGGTCGGCGATGAAGAAAACTGTTCGGGATGTGGTTGAAGATCTCAGAAGAGCAGCTCCGAAGCAGCGAGACTTCATCGCTGATGATGACGTCATTCTTAAATGACGTCATCCTTAAATGACGTCATCCTGAGATGAAGATATGATGGTGACCGACCTGGGGTGTTTTGTCTCTGTTTTATGTTGGATTTGGATAGTATGTTCTGGATAATCGCTCGCTCTGTTTATGTTTATGCGTTGGATATGGATAGTATGTCATGGATAATCGCTCTGTTTGTGTTTTGTGCATGGATACTTGGATATTGTTTGATGATCAGGACTATT
This sequence comes from Chrysanthemum makinoi, assembly GCA_910596185.1. NCBI lineage: Eukaryota > Viridiplantae > Streptophyta > Magnoliopsida > Asterales > Asteraceae > Chrysanthemum > Chrysanthemum makinoi. The sequence goes on along the minus strand of OU343223.1, from coordinate 2,192,133 downwards.
ATTAGTTAAGTAGATAATCTGTTTTGATTAATTATTAATTATTAATTATTATTATTATTATTATTATTATTATTATTATTATTATTATTATTTGATGTGCTTGATTTCACTGGTCATAAAAATGAATGAAACTATCACTATTTCACATAACCCAGACTCATCAGTGATTCAAGATTTTGGAACTAGTAACAAGGTCAAATTGGCTTATGATACCCGACAAGAACCTTCATATTTTGATGCCTTTGAATGCTTGTATGATGTACCTGAAGTTTATTCTAGGCCTACTATGAGTCCTTATTCATATGGTTTTAAAGGAAGGGGATACATGGCTACAAGCTACAGTGATTCTGATCCGGATGAAGTTGATGATACTGATTCTTCACTGTCTGTGGAAAAATGTTTGGCTTATTTCAACACCCCTGAGCTTCTCACAAGAAAGAGTGATCAAAGTACCGACAATGGTGACTTGGCATTGCATAATGGAAAGAGTGGTCAACGTACTGACAATGGTGAGTTAGCATTGCATAACAGAAAGAGTGACGATAGCCAGGATATTGAATGCTGTAGGTCCGCTGATAAATTTGAGAATGAGAATGAGAATGGCCAGGAAAGGGAATCAGGTAGTGGTGAGGATGAAGAGGTTGATTCTAAGAGCGTGAAAGTGGTAAAGGATTCATCGAAGAGGATTCTGAGTAAAGTACAATATTAGAAGAGAAAGTTACAAGGTAGGTTTGAGAATAAAGTCTAATTACTCGCAGTTATTATTAATCAAGCTCTAGTAGTTGGCCCAAGAGGCGAGAACTTAAAAAGAAAAGTTATCATTATTACTGTTGTTCTTTATCTCGAGTCTATGGATTGCTATATAATTTTAGAGTAGTCCCGACTTGGAGATGGGGATTACAAGAAGTGATATATCGAATAGTTATGCCATTATGTGCTCATTAGAGATATAACAAACTGATTTCTACTTTTCCTTCCATTCTTCAAATTGTATATTCTTTCACTTGGCTCATGGCTACTCCTTTCTTTTTGACCGAGACAGGCTGAGGGCGTCTTTAATCAAAGGATACAGAATTTGGCTCTCACACCGGACAAGGTAACTCCTTTTTCTTCATTGGAATCCTGTAACAACACTTTAACTTTTCTTGATGTTTTTATGTGAACACTTTCTGTTTTGTTTGTAGGTAAGATATGTGATGAAAACCGTGTTTGGAGATCCAAAAAGAGCTCCGCCGCTATTGGAGAAACTTACTCCGAAAGTTGTTTCTTTCATCTGGGAAGGTGCAGGGTCGTTGGTGGACGAGCTTATGCAATGCATCGGGCCTCAAATGGAAGATGGATACTTAAATGAACTGAGTTCTAACATTCGTGCTCGTGATCCATCTTCTTCTAACGAAATCCAAGGGTCACTTCGAAAATCTTTGATATGGTAAACAACAGATACTTTACGCAACTTTAAAGAACAAGTCAAACGGGTACTTTTTTTATATGATTCACATTGGTTTGGGTCTTGACCCAAACATTTTGTCGATTATATACGGATTTACAAAAATTTTACGATTAAAAATACAACATAAAGTTTTAAATGATTTAGGATGTTTTGTACATTATATATACACTTTGGGTTCCAACTGCGTCTTTAAAAGCAGTTCATTGTTTTACCTCTTTGACCTTTTAGAGATAAAACATAAAACTAAGTTGACTGGGGAAGTTATTGAGCTATGTTTGTTCTTCAGGTTGCGTGATGAGGTCCGAAGTCTTCCTTGTTCACTTAAATGTCGACATGATGTTGCTGCAGACTCGATACACATTTATGCTCACACAAAGTTCTTTTTTAGAGTTCGGGTGAGTCCTTTTCCCTTTAGTTGTTTGACTTTGTTTAAATAAGTCATATTCTCATGCTGTCTTAAAAATCATTGTGTAGGAATACGAGACGTAGTATCGCCACCTGATTAAGCAAATGTTTGATTGTGGGTCGTAGGAGTCTGTATTTTGTCTCTACGTGTGTCACTTCTTCCTGTTTTGTACTTGTAAACACCTTATATGGATTACACAAAATGAAATGACAATGCTATATATTATCATTTTCTTTAGTCAAGTAACATGTTTTTATATCGTTAGTACATCCACTGAGTAAGCTAGCTACATGCACCGTATGAAACTCAAGCTCCTCTGCGTACCACATCTAAGTAATGTCAGGTAGCAAAACTCGAGTACGTTAGCATTATAAGGCTGTGTAATCGCTGTTTCCTATAAAGGCTTATTGGTTATATTTGTTTCTTATATTTTCCTAGAAATTTTAAGTTTTGTTAGGAAGACATATATAGGACCTGATAAAATAACTCATACCCAACTGTCTGACAAAAAAGCATATTAGCCTACATAACAGTCAACCATATCTAGTCCTGGCATTTCTCCCGACTAACTAGCTAGTTACAAAAAGATAAGCTAATTAATGAAGAGCTGCAAGACTGGACTAGATAAATATGATCAGTAAACTATACCTCAACTGGCAAGCAAGAATGTAGTCTCGACAAGCATGGTCGATAATCTTTTCCAGAGATGTAAACAGCAGCAAGGCTTATAGTAACTTCAAAACAAAACACAATGTTCTTAACTGCATCGGCAGGTAGCAAAATCAAACACGTAGACGAGTAATAGCTACCAAACTGTTTTCCAATATAACAGTTAATGATTTCTACTGATATACTCCATTCTAACAAACACCTGGTGTTGGCTACTCGATCTACATGAAAAGCTCATTATCAAGTATCTTTTGGAAATAATAACAAAAATCTTATGCGGGTATTTTTGACATCAAGTATCATTTGGAAATACAGTTTCGCACATATATACGTTTTAATATAGTAAGTAGAAGCCCAACGTGACATGCATGGTCCTTTTAGAATTCAACATTATCAATGGCAGTCGACGTCCTTGTTGAAGACGAGGTATTCGATTGCCAAGGACTCGGTTATGAAAGCCGCGGCGAGGTTAGGGATGGCGAGAGATGATCCGGATGGCAAAGTTGTTAGCACCCTCACTTTCGTGTATCGAGTATTTGTTGGCCCTCATGGGTGTTTTGCTTTTATTATTATTTATTTGATTTGTGAGTTTGTGTTCAGTATGTTTGTAAAAAATGGTTACTTTTAATGATAGTGAAGAAAGTGGTAACTATTGTGGCTAAAATGTGAAGGAAGTGATGATGTGCTAAATGACGATGTGAAGATGAGGTAAAAGTGAGAAAATGACTGACTATTATTGTGTCTAGTCTAAGACAACTAAAGTTGAGCCATAGGATTACAAAATGAATTGATAGTTTAATAAAAGGGTTAATCTTTTGTTAGTTTCGATGTCGATGTTAGTAAAAAAAAAAAAAAAAAAAAAAAACACCTCAAATCTTTATTGGCTATAATATATAATAAGTTTAGAAAGTTCAATAAAAATTTAAGCCCAAATAATAGGTAACGTGACAGCAAGAAGCTTTTGACGTAACACAGAAATGTGTTGATCACCAATCCAATGCTTCACCAAAATCAACCAATAGGAATACTCTTTTGACCGTCACGCGGATCACCATCCAACCCTCCACAATCCTTTAATCCAACGAACGAAAACACACTCAAACAAACACGAAGGTTATGTCCCACTACTATATAAACACCACTCCACTCTACTAACACACAACCAGTTTTTATGAAAAGTCTCTGAAATCAAGTATTATTATGTATTATTTCATTTCATGGTTACCACAAATATGCGTATAGTTGGCTAAAAGTTTGAAAAATGATGGTTACCAAAAATAAAAAAAGTTAAAGGAAAATAAAAACATGATAAACAACATTACTAGTAAAGACCTAAAGATGTAAACCGGACAAAGTATGCTTTGACTTCACAAATAGGTCAAAAGACAACAGTTGATAGTAGGGGTGAGCAAATGGACCGAGAACCGACCGGAACCGAGAACCGAACCGGAACCGAACCGGAACCGAACCGAATTTTAGAACCGCGGTCCGGTTCTCGGTTCTCCATTATTGGAAATTTCGGTTCTCGGTTCGGTTCGGTCCGGAACCGCGGTTCTCGGTTCCGGAACCGAAGAACCGCCCGACTTTCATAAGTGAGGATACTTTTCTTTCTTTTTCAGTCTGGCAACGTAAATATTTATTGTGATAAATTTAATACGTCTTCTTTTAATTAATGTCATGATAATATTTATATGCTTCCTCCCAATTTCATTATGTTTTTCTATTTCTTACCAATTGATAGGTGTTTTTTGTCTAGGAACCCTCTATAATTTCCTTTGATTATTTTTTGGTCGCGAATGTTGTTCATGACCACTCTTATTTAATTAGTAAGATTTTGGTACAAATCAATTAATTTTTGAAAATGAACGTCCTACTTGTCTACTTCAAACAAATGGATTTTCACTATCATGTTATCATGCACTATTCGTACTTTTGTTTGGTTCACTTTAAGCTAATACTCTAGTATTTAGTATAAAGATTTGTAACCGAGTCATATCGCTAACCCATAAAAGTTTTGACTTTATAAATCTATCTAGAGTCCAAAACTATAAAAGCATGCATCAACTTCTTAAAACTTTATATACATGAAGAGTTACATGTCATAAAAGATATAGTCGTAATAGATGCGTAGTTATTTTTGTCTATACATGTTTAGTGCATTTTTATGTTGGAGTTCAAAAATAAAAAGTAACATGTCATAAGATTTATTAACGTATTATGCGGAAGATCAAACATGGTCTAAACGTATTATTTGTAGTTTACAAAATGCTTTTTTCTTAAAAAAATCGGTTCTAATCGGTTAGACCCGCAAGGAACCGAACCGGAACCGGAACCGAACCGGAACAGGAACCGAACCGGAACCGAAACATGCTACTCGGTCCGGTTCTCGGTTCTTCATTATTGGAAATTTCGGTTCTCGGTTCTCTCGGTTCCGGTTCGGTTCCGTCCGGTTCCGGAACCGAGCTCACCCCTAGTTGATAGATTGAGTTTCCCAGACCCAGGTTTATAAACTACCCGAAAACCCGAAAGGACTAGGTACTGAACCATGCGAAGGTGATTTCACACTTTAGGGCGGGTCATCACAAGAATTTGAACCTTCCGAACCCCCAAGTTTCAAACCTCGTGCAAACGGGTTCTTTGTTTCCCAGCCAACCTCCAAACTGTTACTCGTAATAGTTTTTGACAAAATAACCTAAAAAACAATTGCTTTTGATTTGCGAATTCACTTTTGATATGCGAACTTCAAAAATAACTTTAACTTGTTGCCGGATTTTTAGACTACGAACCGTTAAAATTGTGTTTGGTTGTTGATTTTTTAAAAAAAAAATAAAAAATAAAAAAAAATCTGTTTTTAGATTTCTTGAGAACGAAATGTTTTCTTCTCTAGAAAAGAGTTGAGAATTTGAAAAACTTGTTTAGATTGAGCTATATTTTTCCTTTATGGAAAGATTACCTCAGATTTTGTTGATTGGCGGAGACGATGAGGATGAAAAGTAAAGATGTTATCAATGATGATTAGGGTTAAAATAAAATACTTAAATGATAGATCAAGAAATCTCGTTTTTTTTTTGTTTTTTGTTAGAGAGAAAAGAATGAAGAATAGTAGATTGAGATTTTTATTTTTTTAGTTATAATTATAATTGTTGAAAAAAATATGACTATCAGATTTTCATTTTTCTTTTCTTTGAAAAATAAATAAAAATCATAAAAATTGAAATATTTTTACCTATTAAACGCACATTAATTCTTTCAAACTGAAGGTTTTTTCATCCAGTGAACCCCTTTATTCAAAGAAATTCTTCAATTGGGGAGGTCGGGGTTGGGTTAGGGACGAGGGAGAAAGAAAGGTTATTTTAAGTAAACGGGTTCATTGTCTAAAAAGGTTCAAAATAAATAAAGGGGGCTTAGGCTCACAAGGCTCACGCTCTGAAAAGGTTTATGAGGGGTTTCGGGAGTTCATAAATGGTTTACAAAAGGTTCACGAAGGGCTGCAGGGGTCCATGAATGCTTTATACCAGGCCTCACAAATGTTTTCTAACAATCGGCAAAAATCCGTAGCCAAAGTTATGGCTAGTTAAATAAAGAAAACCTCTTTTTTTTTTTTTTTTTTGCCAATTTGTCAAAATCAAATGGATACTTTTAACAAGTTCCCTATAAGAAGTAAAAACACGAGTATGTAAACAAAGAAAATGTAACAAAATTTACAAATTACTTTTGATTATATATCTCCTTCACTAGAGTATTAATAGTTACCACAATCATTTAAATATTAAATTGATTATTATACGGACTCAGTCTACCTAAACCAACATTGTCAATTCAAAAATCAAAATATTTTGAAATTTCACGTTCAACTAAAGAAACACACTGTCAAATAGATAAAAGAATACCATAGTTGTAGTTTGGCCAAATTGCAGTCCTAGTGGTTTTGAAAGTGCAGGCGGCCTCCAATGAGAAATTTTTGAGTTTATTTTTGTCTATGCTAGTATATTGGCGATGAGTAATCTTTTGAACCAATGTCAATACCATTTATGTGCCCCTCTTAAATGGTAAAAGACGCATCTTTGGTAAACGGATTAAAATCTGACCCGTATGTAATGGGTCGAAGCACATTTAGCATCTTGCATGTTGTCTAGTTGCGTTTGATGCAGGAAAGTTGGTTGGAGAGGATGAAGTGTGTGTATATTTTTTTAAAGAAAAAATAAGTTTTTTTTTTTTTTTTTTTTTTTTTTTTTTTTAAACAAATTGTAATAAATAAATATTTAATTAATTTATAAAGTATGCTAAAAGACAAAAAAATATAAAGTTGCCCAATACATGTCGCCACAAGTTGCTATATGCAAAATACATTACACACTTACACATCCATTCTCTATACATTCCAAATACATTAAAATTTTGTACTATAATAATTAAATATTAGACACATGTCGCAAATATAACTGGTTGCTCAATCGTCAAGTTGCCCTGATCCACTTTTGTTTTGGAACGTGACTAAAAAATATCTACCTATGAGATTATGGAGATCCGTTTATAGAATTTTCCTTTTAAAATACAAGAAAGTTATATGAAGAAACGTCTTACTTATAGGTAAACTATTACATTTACAAATTTTACTGAAATCAAGAGTGGTCGATATAAAGCTCTATACTAAGTCAAAGACATGTTTCATCTGCCTTGTAATCGATATATAAACTACCACAACTTTTTCTATTTAGCCGTTGTTGGATATTAGTACTTATCTATAAGTTGAACAATGTTTTCTTTATATAAGTTGATATATAATGAACATGATGAGGGTGCCTTCAACTCTTCATCACACGTACACATTTAGAAAGTTTATAATTAGTTATGATCAGGCATATTAGAAGAAATTCAGAATAATATATCGTTAATCTTTTTTCCCAAGGTGTTCATGAGATTCTTGCTTCTGTATACAACAATAAGTCAAGACACTTATTTTTAAGGGTTCTTTTCTTTAGGTAAGTTAACATCTTATGTACGAACATAAACACTACCAACCATGTTTTGGCATTTTATGGTAAATAAAAAACGAACATTGATGTTTTGCATTAATAAAATATTTAATACCTGAATGTAAAGTGTTTTTAGTAGGAACATGTGTACTCTTTATGTAATACCTAATGTCGATAGCCAAATTCTTGATGTGGTTTTATTGTTTCTTGAGTTGAGATCAATATAGAACTCATATTTGTCATAGAACAAATGAACCAATCATAACCCTTCATTTTTTTTATCTAAATTAATACAAAATCATTTTCCACCTTTTTTTTAAAACAACATATCTTACAAACGGTAAATCTTCAAAATATAAAAATACACCATCGTGACGAGAATTAAATTATCTTTCTATAGATATGCACTTTTACATATTTTCGACAAACATTTTTTTTCAAAAATTCCGTCCGAAAAAATCATATATGATTTTTACGAATCATATATGATTTTAAAAAATCATGTATGATTCGATTTTTACGAATCATATATGATTTTACAATCATATATGATTCTCAAAAATCATATGTGATTCGTAAAAATCGAATCATATATGATTTTCACAAATCATATATGATTTTTGTTGACCGAAATTTTGAAAAAAAAAAGTTGTTAAAAATATATAGTAGTGCATATCTATAGAAAGATAATTTAATTCTCGTCACGATGGTATAACTTTTATCGCGTAACGATTAACGGTTTGCGAGATATTTAATTTTTAAAAAAATGGTGAAAGTTTATCATAATAAAAAAATGAATGCTATTATTGGTTGATTGGATCTATGGTAAATTTTGGTTCTATATTGAACTTTTGCCATTGTTTCTTATTTGCCTTTTTGACCTTTAAGTTTTGCAGATCAACCCCGCGTTTTTAAAGTTTTAGTTTTTTTTATAGTTTTGACACTTAACAATTTTTAGCTCAAACTTTTCTTAAAAAACGAATTTACAAATTCTTTTGATAAAAAAGGAAAGTATTTAGTTTTTTTTAATTAAACATATTTAAGAAAAAATTCAAATTAAAAAAATTATTACTTAATAAGGGAAGGTTGACTTTTTTAAAATGAAAAAGTCTGCACTTGAGATTTTGTTTTATTATATAAGAGATTAGAAAGTTGTATTTTTTATATAAACTGTTTTACCTGCTTGTAATTTACTCTAAAAAATAAAAGTGTGTCAATCACTTTCCTTTTTATTGGCTTATTGCTATATAGGATACTGATAAATAAATATAACATGTATATAATAGTAAATCTATACTATATATAAAATCACAAATAACTTAATTTTTTTTAAAGTTAAATAACTTAAAAGTTAGTAATGTGTTATACTCAAAATTTCTTTTTAAATTTCAAATTCTTTTTTACATACATTTATTTAAAAATGATAACAACATCTACTAATAATTTAATACTTTAAATATCGTTTAATACTCAAATTTTTATACTTCGTTTTAACCCATAAACCTTCTTTCTCGTAATTACGACAATTTGAACTCGCAGAGCATAACCACAAGTTTGCAAATATAATTATTTGACACTATATAATCTGTTGTTTTGTGCCGATATTCGTCCAATATTAGTAATACATACACGCAAAAAAATTATCGAAAAAATATGTAGAAAGCATTAAACACAAAGCGTGGTAAAAGCATTCTCAATAAAACAAGAATTAATTACATATTTCGTCCTTTTAATTTATACACAATTTCACATTCTGTCTAGAAATTTCATTTTATACATCGTTGTATATGTAACTTTTTATTTGTAAATGACTAAATAAAAGGCCGAAGATGATTACGTGTGAATTGACCAAAAGCACTCTTATATGCAGAGTCTTAACGATGACAAACTAACTAATGTTTAATCAAAAGACTGATACCAAAAGCTAAATTTGCAATTAAAATCTAACTGAACCATAAACTTCGGTATCTCAAAAGAGAAAATCTATTCGGTTTTGGTTTGACTGTTCTTTTTATTTAAGTTCAGTTTTTCAGTTTTTCCACAACCGTGGGTTGTAAACTTAACAAACATCCTAGTTATGAATATACTTGTTAGACTATGTGTATTAGGGATACAACCGACGCATCATACCTCTCCACTTACGCATCATCGTTAGAAAACCAACCCTCGACCCACGCGTCTTCTATGACCAAAAGGGAGAAGTCGGTTGTGGTGTGTAGGATATATTTGAGTGGTGATGTTTGTTGTCTTATTACACATTGCTGATGACGGAGCGAAAATACTCTAAGATGACCGCGGTGATATTTGCTAGGAAAATAAAGAGTATCAAAGAAAGTACATGGGGCAAATATGTAAATAAGAAAGAACAAATGTATAGTTAAACTAAAGCCCATGCATGTTTGTCGATGTACACATTCATTAATCATCGATACAAACTTCAGTTTTTCTGTTCTATAAATTATCCCCGGATATCATACAGATTCAAATAATTGAAGTTTAGAATCGACTTGCCATTAATTAAGCTTTTTAAGGTGTGATTTACTTGGTTTTCAATTATGATTCTTTAAGGTTAATTGCTTATTAGAACCCTTTTAAGATTATGCTTTTTGGTTCATTAAGATTAGTGCATGAATTGTTTTATTGACTTAGTAGCTTATATTAGAATCAACTTTTTAAGACTATGCTTTTTGGTTCAAATCACATCATTAGGATTTCTGAGTGCTTGAATTGTTTTGTAAAAAAGCATCAGCCTTCAATTCGAGTGTTTAGCTTGTTTTCTTGGTTTATTACCTTTTTTTTGAATGTTCAATTGGCTTAGCTCTTTTGAGTTTTTTGATTGTTCAGTTGTTTCGTGCCTTTGTTTAGCTTATATAAGTTCTGTTTTGTGTCTTTTTTAGTTTAGAAGCAATAAGCTTTTCGAGATGTTCTATTGGCTTATTAAATGCTAAAAAAAGTTTTTTTTTTTTCTGTATTAGTTTTAAAAGCGATAAGCTTTTTGAGTGTTGGGATTATTATATTCAATTAGACATATAGTTTTGCATTAATAACTTAACCTCTAAATATTGTTGTTTAGATGGAGCAAATTTCCAGTGATCGATTCCCTCCCTTGTCTTCCAAATATCCGTGGTTGATTGCCCAGAACATACAAGACGACGAAAAGCAAGATCAGCTCTTCTTCTGCACCATAGACAACGACTTGCCACATTATCGATGTCGAATCCCTGAGCTGCTTGGGAAACGCATCCGGGGATTTTTTCATGACTGGGTAATTCTTTCCAACCATCCTTACAACAATATATGGTCTCTTTGGAACCATGTGACTTCTAAGATCATAAGTCTCCCCACTTTGGTTTTGGAAGATGGCGAGTCGTATGATCAGTCTATCCGCCAGTGTTGTTTGTCAACCCCTCCTGATGATCCAAGCTCAATTCTTTTGTTAACAAGAACCAATAAGTCTACCTTCTTATTTTGTCCGGTAGATAGTAAATGGGAGGATTTTTGATGGACCGAAATGTCGTATGCCCAGCAGCTAAAGAGACTAACTTCAAATGGTAAATTACTAGATAGTCTAACTTATTGCAATGGTAAAGTATATGCCCTAAGTACCGATGGTACTTTTGAGGATTTTATCGTATATCTTGACATTGTTGTTAAGTACAATGAAGTTGTGATAAATCTTATGCTATTCAGCGTTTGCCCTTCTGGCCCTGTTAACTCCTATCGTACTGATAGAGACATTCAGTATTTGAAAGGATCTTCTACCGAACTGTTCTACATTGAAATGACTCTTTGGAAGGAAACTGAGCATACAGAGAATAAACCTTCTGATGTGTATTTGTATAAATCAGACATGACTTGTATAAATTGGGAAGAAAGGGAATTATTCTTCAAAGACTGGGATATAACTAATAAGAATACTAGGTGTGACGACTCGAGTAGTGAATGCTCGAGTAGTGAAGACTCGAACACTATGAGCGAAGAGTTGGACGCGAGTAGTGAGAGTTGGAAAAACTATTATGAAAAAAAGTTGGACATGAGTTGTGAAGTATGGAAAGTAATTGATGACCTCAAAGACGCTATTTTTTATATGGATCTTTCCCGTGGTTACTCGGTTTCTTATAGCCCTGTAGTTGCCTCAGAGTTAGGAGGTTTTATACACATTCGTGGTGAAATGGGCAAAACAATATACTCATACAATGTGAAAGATAATACAATCTCCCTATCTTGTATACCCTCTCCTATGCTGCCGACAAGCCATGTGTCAATGTGGGAATGCAGGTATCGCCTTTCAATTCATTTGTGTTTGTTTCTCATATGTGTTTTATTATGGTTCTCTTTTATGCATAATAATACCGTATTATACGTTTTCATTATCCCATTTTTGTCAGTTTATTTTCATTTTCGGTACATTTGAGTGATTAAAAGACGTTGTCAAATGTCAATCGGTCTAGTCAGCCGTATCATATATGTTTTAAAAAATTTATAAAGATAACATCGTTTTTACATGTATTCAACATTAATTGTTTACAAATGATCATTTTCGAAAGTCCATTCGGTTATTAGAGGTTTTTGTTTACAAAATGACCCAAATCGGACACAAACTATCTTTAAATGACTACAACGGATTTATGGAACGGTATGTTGGTATTATATGCAAAAAAGGGGAAAAAAGATGGATTATATTATAGGGAAGTTGTTTGATGCAGGTTAGAAGATGATCATGAGGAAGCCAAATGCATTGTTGATTATAAAGAAGAGATGGAAAACAACAATCACATATCGTTAAGATCGGGTACAAATAATAATGGAGTTGAACTTAAAAATTCTTACCTCCTCAATATTCCGTTTGATCTTTTGGAGATGATTATGGAGCTTTGCGTTGGTGTGGAATACATGAACTTCCGTGCTACATGCAAACAATGTCTTTTAGCAGCACCTTTGAACAAATGGAGCAACGAAACATTATTAAGGAGATTACAAACACATTCACCTGTTTCACCTTGGTTAATGGATGTAGACACAAGAAGAGGCATTATCACTTTCACAGATCCTTTGTTGGGTGACAACTATTTTCTGAAAAACTCCAAAGTATTAACTGACGACCATGACTGTTTATGTTATTCAAGGTTTGGTTGGTTATTGTTTTGGAAGAGAGGCTTGAATTGCTTAGTTTTCTTTAACCCTTTCACAAATGACCTCCGGAACCTCCCAGAAACGGAACTTGATTTAGATAGCATCTGCTTTTCGGCACCACCAACTTCCCTTGATTGTATGGTTGTTGGGTTTACAAAAGAGTGTGTTTACATCCACTATGTGAATAAGAAACGGGCGTGACGTGGACTTCGTTTTGACATTAATCCATCACCTGTTTGTTCTTCGGGTTTTTATGGTCGCGATCTTTATGTCTCTTGTGAACAAGGAGAGCTTTTTGTTATTAATAATATTGGGAAAAAAGGTCACTCCCTGGAACGTGTTGAAGCCGAAGCTCCTAAAGGTTATTGTAGATCGCGGACACTATATTTCATAACGAACTGTGATCAACATAATTTACTAGTTAGTGTTGGCAAGGACGGAGAAGCTGTTGAGGTATTCAAGCATAATGAATATGAAGAAAAATGGGAAAAAATAGATAGTGTAGGTAAGCACACGATCTATATTTGTGGCCCAGAAAGTTTCTGTATTGAAGCCAAAGAACGAAAAATGGAGAATAAGATTTTCTTTCCGCGACTACATACCAAAAACAGGAGGGTTGTGTTTTATTCACTTGACACTTGCAGGTACCACACATTTGATGCCCAAAACTTTCAAGAAGAACATCTAGAGGATTTCTTTGGAACCACGTGTTTGGGATTTAATACTCATAACAATTATATAAAATCAAATAACATCATCAAAGCATGCAACGGAAGTAAATAGGAATAATATATGTAAGTAATTAACCGAATAAGAAAACGCGTACCTTTTAGCAATTCAAGAATCAAACGTTAATTAGAACAAGAACCAAAACCCAAAACCCTAACATTAGGGTTTATTATATTCGACCAAAAAGAATCGACCACCAAGGAATACACAAGCTCAAGCGTGCTTGTCCTTCGTTCTTGTACACACGTACTATTAGTGATTTGATGTGAAAAGCTAGTTCCTTGAATCACAAATAAAACCAAACACTTGTTTCTTTAGTTAAGCAAAATTGAAACCCTTATGGTGAGAGGTGTTCGACCGGCCACAAAAGAAAGAGGGGAGAAGAGGAGAAATTAGGTATATTGGTGATCCAAGGTTAGGAGAATAATGAATACAAGGGTTTGTATATGTACATTCTCAAAACTTAGTGACCAAGAAAAGCCTCCCTTGGGCTTTTGAGAAGCCACGACCGGCCACCCAACCCAAGAGGGGTTCTAGACTTTTCTTGCCCACTAATTTCATTCTTAGTCCTCTTAGTTTACATTTAACGACCGTTAACCAAACCTCGTTAAATATTTAACTATCGTTATGTTTTATTTCGTGACTAATAATTAATAATAACATTTTATATATTAATTATTAACATCAACTCTCATACGTAATGTGTGCAATCACGAAGTCTCGAGTTCGAATCCGGTCATACATATATTAATAATTATCCATAAACCTTTCAGCTCCCACTTGGATATTACTTAATATAGTAATGACATTGGTTAGTCTAGCTTTAACACGCCAATGCCCCAGATCGAATCGAGCATGGTCTCCTGGAAAAAACCATTTAATGATTCATCATTTTTATTTATCCTTTTGTTACTAATACTACATTAACTATGAATATGGATCAAGTCATTTCATAAGTTAATATTCAGTTTCTCGTTGTATTTCAATTGAACAAGATTACCAAATCATCTGAACGTATTCCAGATAGATCTTGGGTAAGGCCTTACAAACATCTTGCCAATCCTACGAGGGCCCAAATAGTATTATACTTTGAAACAAATTCAAATGAACAAATTCTCTTGACTACAAACATAACTCATGAACTTTGTAACACTTCCGAAAATAGCCCTTATAACTACCAGTTACGGATAGCGTTAGACTATCTTACACAAATGCACTACATTCATAACAGTTATCTGGTATCTCAAGTCTGAGGATAAACACTTCATGATATACTTAATGACAAAAATCCATAAAGTATCATCATGTAAAGTTGGGATGAGTCTTATATTCAATTCATTGAATATCATGTGAATTTGGCATGTCCCACACATCAATATACTTAAAGTATATTCTACCAAAACTCAGATTTGTCTTAATTCAATGACATTCCCAAATCATTGATTGACAACGGACTTTTAGAATAACATAAGTTATTCACGGATTAAACATGCAAATATAGGATATAATATTAAGAAAATGAAAAATAAACATAACCAATATTTTATTCCATTTAAATAATATTTGTTCATAGCATCCTTTATCCAAATACTAAATAGATCAATGCATGATAATACTTATTAATGAATTATGCCTCAAGTAATGACAATCATACTTGTTGACAAAGCATAATTTCAACTAACTTTGATCTATTGGAATTTTGAGAATACTTATTTCAAGAATTCAACTAGTGAAGTTCTTGTATGTGTGCATTCAAAATATCTTGATATTGCCACATAATATTTCATAAAGTGTGTGACATCCTCAACCACTAATTTATGACAATCAAACTTTCAAACATTTTAAAGTTTAAAGTATTCTTATTCTTTATTGTATAATGCAACTATGCTCTTAGTTGAGCACAACTAGTTCACATGGCCATCCACAAGGATGAAATCCTCCCATGACTAGTATTGAGTGTCATCTCAATTATACCAGCATCATTGTATACAAACAACAATATGCTCTTTAAAAATTTCGTAAACTTCAATATCTACAGTGTAATGTTTGATGCCTTCAAACTTTCAAGTTTGTTAGCTATGAAAATTACGCAACAATTGTTGTATTGCTCATCCATAGAATTTTGAGAGCAATTCCAGGCTGAGGAATGTAATTCTAAATTCAAACATATTCCATTAGAATATTCATTACACCAGTTATCTAATAACTTCATTAGATATCAATGTTGTCAAATCATCTTGCCTTTCAAGCATGATACAACAATAACATGATGTACATGAAAAATTCTTGTGTCAAACAAAGATTTAATTCATGTTCTACATATCCATTTTCCAAATGATAAATCATGTTCTATTAGACTCATTTATTTTACCGCACATGTTTATTAATAATAAACATATATTCCAAGGTTATATGTCTTATTTTCTAAATCTTTCATGTGAAGTTCCATTCCAAACTAAAACTTAACATTTAGCTTAGATGGAATGTTACTTCCCACATCATATAAGATTTAAAGAAAATAAACACAATACTCCCACTAGCTTTCAGGAATACTTAGAAATTATCTTGTTTTAATTTTAAACCAAAACTTGGATTTAATAGTTAAACATAAGAATCATCTCCTAGATGCATGCATATATCCATTCATGGATTCTTGCAGTTTGTACATTTCCAAAGATGATGTGAATTCATAAAACTCATTTGTATTACTTATCGTCCTCGCAAAAGCAATCACACAAGAAAGAGTTTTAATATTCCATTGTCATTTTTCATATCAATGAAAATAAGTATGACAATTATAATCATTATATATTTAATGTGCCAAGGAAAGAATATTCAATCACAGTTAATTGCTTAAGTGTGATTAATAATCTTGTCACGAGTCATGCATTAAACACATGTACAATATTGTCCATATGATTTCTACACAAAGATTTAAACCACTAGGGTTTTCCTTCCTTTGAAGAAACTCATCATTATTAAGATAAACCAAGTTTCAGAGTTGATTATCTTTATGGACAGCATCTTAACATTCATAGTATGAATAATTTACCACAATTCAATATTAGGTAAATGCATCATCATGATTAACAGGTTTACCATGATCCTGCAACTCATATCTCAGCACATCAATCAATTATTTGAGAATCCTTGCGGATCTATGAATGAGAATTCCATCATCTTGAGGTCTATCATATTTGACGTGTATTTTAGAAGATTATGTGTTTTGTAATTGTAATTTAATCTCTTCAAGATCTAAACAAAACTCCCACTTGCTTTTGTAATTTAAAGACTATCTATAAATACTTTAGCAATTAGAACAACACTAAATTGTTTTCTTTTGGGATATTACAAAATACATTGACAGTTCGTAAATCTTGTTCGTTAATAACCTACTCCATAAGTAGTTTTAACAAATCAGAACTTCAATATATAAGACTCAATGTGATTCATCACATTTCATACTAAAATGGTGTCTTAATAATCTTCTAGGTTTGAGTTCTTATTAAGTATATCCAATCAATACTCAATTTTCTAACCTTGATAACTTTTTGAAGAAAAGAAGATATTGTTATCTTGAATCAATCAATATAACAAATGTTTGATTCTTCTAACTGAACATTCCTTATACATACAGTATTTCATTAAAATTAATATTGTAAGACAATCTAACAATATTTAAGATAAACATATTCCTTTTGGCCTACCTATTTTACCAACTAAGTCAACTTAATGGTATAATAGAATATCCAATCCAATTGCATGTTTTATAACATAAGTATTCTTTGACCAAGTCAAAAGACATAACAGTTATAGTATCTTACTTTATATTATAAGTCTTTAAAAGACTTCATGTTTGTGAGTTTATACAGAAACACATAACCATGTATAATTTAAAGTTATTATGAACACCACGCCATGGTTTCAGTTAATTTTCAAGTTAATAAACTATTTATGTCATTCCAAGAATACACAAATATTTAAAGTAGCATTAGATTACTTTATTTTAATTATGTCATCCGTTGAAATGTCCAACTTAAGAAACTGTAAAAGCATCCACGCCCGATCCCACGACAAGTGGAGATTGACTTTGAGATTACAATCTAGCCAAGATCTCACTTAAACTAAAATGTAACTTCAAGTGTTTCTATGATTTGAATGATATAAGACATAAAAGTAGTCTATGTTATAATCTTGACACATGTTCTTTATGTAAGACAATCTTATTAGAACGTTAATCTCTTACCTTACGATCAAGAGAATCCATTAATCATATTTGTATGTGTTGTTCCTTTGCACACAATAAATACTTCTCCCACTTGTGCATAGAAAAACACTATATAGCAGATAAACACCATGACATTCGTTTGTTTATGTGAGCAATATGATAGTGTCATAGATATATAAGCATTACAAGTAGATGTATGAGCACTTAATTATCAAGGAAACGTTCATGACTATCCTTGAGAATATGAATGTCTACATTTTTGAACGTAATGTATTATTTCAAGAAAATCTATAAATAATCTGAGTTACTACCAAGATAATAAATCTTGTAACTCCCACTGAATTAGACAACGTTACAATAATGTCTTATTCAGTAATACACCATACTCCCACTGGATTTGAAAACATCGTAAGTGTTTCATTAACTAGTGAAAATAGCGTGCTATTACGTTGTAACTCCTTTCAAAGACTATTCGTAACAATTACTAAGTACTAAAAGAGTGTATTCTACTCTGTAGATGATGAATCATCCATCATACTATTAACTTGAAAAATTGAGCACGCAATTTCTTCCTTAATAGGTCTACTATCCCCACAATGGTGTGTAGCACTTTTAATTGGTCAAAGCAAAACAACTAGATAAACTATACTAGTTTGTCTTTTACTAATTTTGCGGTAATTAGTTTAGCTTCTAATTTAATAACTCATAAAATGTCAAACATGTTTTCTAGTTGACCAAAATGTCATATTAGAATTCAATCACCAACAGAGGGTAATGAAATCTCTTAAGGAAAACATGGTGTGCAATTTCTTAACTATTAAAGTTGTTATGAGTTATATTAGAATTTAGACAATTCTAATGTTCCTAACATACCTTTCTCAATCATGAAAAGGAATAGGATTGAGTCTCACTCTTCTTCCATTGAAAAGAGTTTATGTTTGTCTTTTAGTAAATTTTCTTGATCAAACATTTGTTTGAAAACAGAACTGGATCAATTTACCAAAGCCCAAACCACGTTTACGGTTTAATGTCGCATTAATACAATCAAAAGAATTAACAAATTCAATTTTTAGTATTTTCGATAATTAAATCTTTCAAGAAAATAAAATACCCTTGGTCAATATTCATATTAACCATAGAATTTTCCTTGACTCTAGGACCCTCATTATCATAGTTTCACCACATCAGTTGATCTGCTAGTGATGAAAGTATAGAATAGGTAATTGTCGAAGAACAATAATTGACAAACAAGTTTGCAATTCCTAGAAAATATGGGATTTACAATTTTGCCAAAACAATTAATGCAAAACGTAAGCATGTTTTATCCCATCTTATGCCTTAAGTCATAGGTCTCACTAACTAACTTAATTAAGTTGTCTAATTTAGAAACTGCAAATCATTAAGCTGAGGTCTCACACAACAAAATAATTCACCTTGTTATTGTAATCTAGATCAAGGTCTCACATAACTAAATTACAACTTCAAGTGTTTCATATCATTAGATGGCATAAACTTAAATTTTAAAGGGTACAATTTTTGATGTGTAATCAAAACCTATGTATAAAGAAGCATGCATACAACTTTATAACACAAAATTTTTGAAAAAACTTACTTGTATTTTAATTGCTAAGATTAAATTCTACAAAGTTTTAAACGATGCGTTGAGAAACTTACAACTTTGCACTAAGATGCTTCGTACATAGAATGGTTATACTAGGTAGCTCCAATCGAACTCACAGGGGGCAGAGGACTAGGTAAGCGCAAAAGCATAACCTTAGACATCCATTCAGTGCATTGCGGCGCACTTCTTAAACAACCCCTTTATAGTTTGTTCTAGTGGGTGAGCCGTTCTAACCATTTAGTACAAATCGATCAATCGATTAAAAGTTCAAGAATAATACTTAGATAACAAATCAGCCATTATTTAGTCAATTTAATTTTCTATTCATAAAAACCCTTTTTGCTTACTAACATGTCAAACAATTATATAAACAAAAAAGCATTTTAATAAAAATTAAACACACTCAAATAATATAAACATATAACTAAACAATTTAACATATGTAAAAACAATTAGCCACATGCATAATTATTTCGATAAACGCTAATAAACAATTCTAGGCGTTAAATAATGCATACATCAACTAGGGCTTTCAACTACAAGGTAGATGAGCCACATACATCGACAAGTCGATTTCGTAAGCCAAAGTCAATAGTACACCAATTTAGCACGTAACGAATTTTTATTAGTTATAATTGAGGTCTTCCCCAATTCAATAATTATCAAATAAATAGAACATGTGTGTATCAACTAAACAATTTATTACAAACAATACTCCATGGCAAAACATGCATGTTCCACCATGGATTCCGCATAACAATTATCACCCAAGATACGCATATTACATGGCACATAACTATTATTCATTAATTAACCACATAAAATTAGCATGCAATCCTAGGGTTTCTACAAGTTTTACAAAATTAAAACCTAATTAAATAAAATAAGGGTAATCGACCCTATCATTAAAAAATTAGGGTTTCGAATTCAAAACCCTAGAAACCATAAAAAAAACATGCATATAATCATAAAGATCCAATTTTTATGTGTTTCGGTAATTAATTACATCATATTAACGGCTCGTGATGCCACTGTTGAGATTTAATACTCATAACAATTATATAAAATCAAATAACATCATCAAAGCATGCAGCGGAAGTAAATAGGAATAATATATGTAAGTAATTAACCGAATAAGAAAACGCGTACCTTTTAGCAATTCAAGAATCAAACGTTAATTAGAACAAGAACCAAAACCCAAAACCCTAACATTAGGGTTTATTATATTCGACCCAAAAGAATCGACCACCAAGGAATACACAAGCTCAAGCGTGCTTGTCCTTCGTTCTTGTACACACGTACTATTAGCGATTTGATGTGAAAAGCTAGTTCCTTGAATCACAAATAAAACCAAACACTTGTTTCTTTAGTTAAGCAAAATCGAAACCCTTATGGTGAGAGGTGTTCGACCGGCCACAAAAGAAAGAGGGGAGAAGAGGATAAATTAGGTATATTGGTGATCCAAGGTTAGAATAATGAATACAAGAGTTTGTATATATACATTCTCAAAACTTGGTGACCAAGAAAAGCCTCCCTTAGGCTTTTGAGAAGCCACGACCGGCCACCCAACCCAAGAGGGGTTATAGACTTTTCTTGCCCACTAATTTCATTCTTTGTCCTCTTAGTTTACATTTAACGACCGTTAACCAAACCTCGTTAAATATTTAACTATCGTTATGTTTTATTTCGTGACTAATAATTAATAATAACATTTTATATATTAATTATTAACATCAACTCTCATACGTAATGTGTGCAATCCCGAAGTCTCGAGTTCGAATCCGGTCATACATATATTAATAATTATCCATAAACCTTTCACCACGTATCATCTCTCCCTTGAAATTTGGATTGAACCAAGTTGGTCCTAGTTGACACAATAATCATGTTTGTAACAGGTTAAAAATGTTAGTTGCGTCCTTTTATTTATTCATCTATAAACTGTTTGAGCCACGTCGATGTAAACAATTCCCTGTGATGGTTTTTATTGTTTGTGTCGCAAATGTTTGTTATCGACTAATTATGATAGTAATTTTTTCTTGGGTTATCATTTTTTCTGATAGTAATTATGATCTTGTTCTTTATTGCTATACCCTCATGAAACTACATTCTGATCTATGTAAATTCATGTCCTTATTTTCTGATGATGAAGGTGACTTGGTTGATGCCGTTGTCCCTTTTATGGGGGAGTCAACCACGACCGGATGGCACTCTAGCAGCTTTCCAAAAGAGTTTCATCCGAAATGTAGATATTTGAGTTACATAAACAAAACATTCTCTCGGAGTGTTTTAGAACTAATTGTAGAACTATATATCTGGGAAAAGAACCTAGTGATCGTGTTGAAATCGATGAACCAATTGCTCAAACTGAAGCTGAAAAGGTGACAATTGACATTTCAAGTCCTGAAGCCGCTTATATCATAGAGGTAACAATATATATAGTACTTGTAAATACAATACATCATATACTTTGTCTATATCATACTCCCTCTGTCACAAAATCCCACTCTCAGACTGTGTGTAAGAAAATTTTCTAAGGTTATCAAGCTTTCCTAGTTTTTTTTTCTCTCAGTTTATGGCCAAAGAAGGAGATACATTGGAACCAGATACAAATGTTGCAATTATATTGAAGTCAAGTTAAGGTGCAATAACTCATGTGGCTCCCTCTGAGTCAACTATCACGGCTGCATCCGAGCTAGCTTGCACCTGTTGTTAGTGAAAAGATGGAGAAACCAGCACCCAAGCCCGAAGCTACACCTCCACATGAGGCACCTAAACTATCTTCTCGATCAATCACCTCCGAAAACTTGACCTTCTGAGCCTCAACTTGACCATTCAAACATTTATAACTCACCGATATTGTAGGTCTCAATGACAAAACTCAGTAAGCGTGTTGCCACACGTTTGAAAGATTCTCAGGATACTTCTGCGTTGCTGACTACCTTCAATGAAGTAGATGTTAGTTTTATGGATATAAATTAGTAGACGTGAGTTAGGATCGAACTCGAGACTACGGGATTGCACACTTTACGTATGAGAATTTAAAGTTAATAATTAAATATAAATATTATATTTATTTATTGATTAAACGTAATAACTAATGAACGTTAAGTAATTAATGTAATGGACTAACGGGCGTTAAAGGTATTTGGAAAAGGACTAAATTACAAAGTTTGGGAAAGTTCCGGAATCCCTTGGGGATACCCTCACCGATCGGCCAAGGAGGAAAAGGAAACAAACCCAACTTGTTCACCAAGTTTGCTTAGGTATATATAAAAGGCTAGGGGTCTTGTTTTTGCATCTCTTGTATTCATTGCTAAACCCTAAAAACGTTTTGTGTGTGTTTCTTTGTCTCAAACCGATCGGCCACCATTCCTTGGTGTCGATCCATCACTTTTCCACAAACAAAGTTATTTGTTTTATCAAAACTAGCATTACTTTAATTCGGTTTAGTACGTGTGTACAAGAACGTAGTAATAACACACTATTGTTATTATTCTTGGATTGAATTACAAAACGGTAAGGGGTAATTCATATAATCCTAATTAAATCAAATTAGGGTTCTTCCATTGCTAGTTTGTGGATTTGATTCTTGTTCGGCTAGAATAAAGAAAAGGTACGCATATTCTTTTATGTTAATTAATTGTTCATTAATAAATCCTATACGCTTCCGCTTGAATACTTTGATGTTTGTGATTATTTATTTGATTATCATGTTATCTAATTCCAACAGTGGCATCACGAGTCATTGGTTTTTAATGAGTAATTAATTACATAAATGCGTAATAAAACAAATAATTGTGTGTTGTTTGATATGTTTTAATCTAGGGTTTATGTTTTTTTATTTTTTTGGGTCGTTTTTTTTTAATTAGGGGCGTACCCCCTTATTTTTTTTAATTCGACTCATAAAACATTTTTAGGGTTTTGAAAATTGTTTGCTAACCTTATTAAAACCTAGAATTAATATATTAGTTACGTGATTAATTCATGAATAATTTGTTATGTGTCATGGAATTTTTAATATGCGATCTTGTGACTATTTGTATAATTGTTATGATGTATCCATGATTATACATGCATGTTAGTCATGGATAAGTTACTTTGATATTGTTTAATTGTTAAGATATATTTATTTACGATAAATCTTGAATTGGGGAAGACTCCAATTATATATATTAATGAATCAATTATGTGCAATTTGGTATATTATTAATTATGGGTTTACGCAATCGATTCTTCGATGTATGTGGCTCACTCTCAATTGAGAGAGTGAAAACCCTAATTAATATATACATTAATTTAACCTAGATATTGATTATTAATAGGGTTTTATCGAATAAGTTGCATGTGGCTACTTGTTTATACGTATAAATTGTTTATTATGTACGCATTATTTTTTAGTAGTTTATTTTTTATTTTGTTACTTGTTTGTTTATTATGTTAGACAGTTTTAAGCAAAGGGTAATTTTGAATAGAAAAATAATACGGACTAAACAATGGCGAAATTTGATTTGTTTTGGAAGAGTTAAGTTTTCAATAGTTTAATTGATTGGTGACTTTGGTACAAATGGTCTGAACGGCTCACCCACTAGAATGAACTATAAAAGGGGTTAATAAAGAAGTGCGCACAGTCACACTGAAAGGATGTCTAAGGTTATGCTTTGCGCTTACCTGGTCCTCTGCCCCCTGTAAGTTCGAATGGAGCTACTTAGTAAGCCATAAAATGTGCAAACTCATCTTAAGGGTGAATTAGTTTTAATTTCATGCGCCACTTCGGTGGTAATTACCCGAAACACTAAGTGTTTACACTTATGCAAAAGTACGGTATAATGGATGATAATTAACACTAAATTCCTTGATTGGTGAACCCAATACCTCAATCAAAACTTTGATAATTTGATCTTTATGAATTGGTAATAAAAAGTTTTTTATTAAATTTATGCTACAAGATGAATGCATGACATCTTTGTACATATTTGATTTGACCACATAAAATCAAAACTAGTACCCTTTTAAATTAAGTTTTTTGCCATCTAATTAAAAGGAACACTTGAAGTTGCAATTTACGTCATGACAGTACTTGGCTAGATTGTGATGGAGAGGTAAATCTCTATGTAAAGTCAGACCTTACATGGACATATTTGCAGTTCTTTAAGTTAGACACTTAAGTTGAGTAGGAAGTGAGACCTGGACTCAATGGCATAAGATGGGATGAAACATGTTTATATTTGCAATAGCGTTGGAAAATATAAATCCCATAATGATCTAGGAGTTGGAAATTGTTTGCCAATTAATGTTCGACAGATTACCTTATTATATGCTTTCGTTACTAGCAGATTAACTGATGTAATGAACCTATGATATTTGGATCCTAGTTTTCTAGAAAATTATATGGTTATATGTTTATATTACCGTTGGGTATATTTTATTTTCTTGAAAAATTGTATTATCGAAAATACTAATACTTGAACTTTTTTCTGTAGAAATGGCTTAAAATAACGATAACATTAACACTGCACTAAGTTCTGCGTTCAAAAGCTTTTTTTATCGATAAAAGTTGACTGGATCTAAGAATTTCAATGATTGGCACCGCTCTTTGAGAATTGTCTGTAGAGTTGCTGACCGGTTGAAATATCTTTATGAACCTTGCCCTGAACAACCAACTGGTCCTGATGCTACTCAAACTCAAAAGGACGCTTGGCAACTTGAGTATAAGCGTCATAATGATTTGGCTTGTCTTATGTTGGGAACGATGGAATCTGCTCTTCAAAAGCAGTTTGAACATTATTTCCCATATAATATACTCAATGAACTTCGAACTATGTTTGAGAAACCTGCTGCCGTCGAGATTTATGACTTGACCGACGCATTACACAGCTGTAGGCAAGGAGAGGGTAAACCCGTGAGTGCTCATGTACTGGAAATGAAAGGTTACATGTACCAGCTAAAGGCACTTGGCAAAACTTATGATGATGACATGGTTGTGAATCTGATTAATAGATCCCTTAACAAGGATTTTAATGGTTTTGTCAGAAACTTCAATATGCACTGCGTGGGGAAGACAGTTACTGACCTACACGCATTGCTGATTGATTATGAGAAAGGGTTGCCTCAAAAGGTTCCTACTGCCCAGGTACTTGCTATTCAGGGTGGAAGGATAAATAAGCCAAAACCGCAGCGTGCGAACAACAAAAAGGGGAAGGGTAAGGGAAAGGTTGACAAAGGCAAATAGGTTATGGCCTATCAACCTCAACCCAAGAAGAACCCTACTCCTAGGAAGGAAAATCCTAAAAAGGATCAAGCATGCCACCACTGTAAGAGCATTGGGCATTGGAAGAGAAACTGTGCTCTCTATCTTGATGAATTGCGGGAAAATAAAATGAAGTACGAAGGGTCCATGGGCGCCGGTTCTTCTGGTAATTTATTTGTCATTGAATTATTTACTCTAAATCATAAAAATTCCTGGGTATATGATACTGGATGTGGTATTCACATTTGTAATACACCGCAGGGGTTTAGAGTGGAAAGGAAGCTTGCCTATGGGGAGCAATATTTGCACGTGGGAAATGGCGCACATGCAGTTGTTGAAGCCATAGGAACGTTTAGTTTAGTATTGCCTTCGGGCTTAGTACTGTTATTGAACAATTGTCATTACGCACCTTCTATAATTAGAGGTGTTGTTTCTTTTTCAGTTTTGTTGGATGATGGTTTTACTCATACTATTTCACGTAATGGAATTGATGTTTCTTTAAATGGTGTTTTTTATTTTAAAGCAATTACTGTGAATGGTGTGTTTGAAATTGATGTGAATGGAAATGAATCTAACAATAATAATAATTCGATGTTTAGCATTAACAAGAAGATAAAGTTAGACTTGAATTCTTCTTATCTTTGGCATTGTAGACTTGCTCACATAGGCAAGGCTCGCATGCATAAGCTGCAATAAGAAGGGCTTTTGCAAAATATCAATGATGAATCATTTGATAAATGTGAGTCATGCATATCTGGGAAGATAACGAATAAACCTTTTCATAGCAATATGGAGAGGGCTTCTGATCTACTTGGTCTTATTCATACTGATGTGTGTGGAACACTTAGACATGTGTCAAAGAGAGGTGCTAGCTACTTCTTAACCTTTACTGATGATTTCAGCCGTTATGGTTATGTTTATTTACTTAAGCATAAACATGAGGTGTTTGAAACATTTAAGGTTTTCAAAGCTGAAGTAGAACTGCAATTGGGAAAGAAGATTAAAGCTCTTCGATCCGATAGAGGAGGCGAGTATCTAAGCCAAGAGTTTAAAGATTACTTAGCTGAGAATGGAATTGTCCAGAATCTCACTTCTCCATATACTCCACAACAAAATGGTGTATCTGAGAGAGGAAATCGTACATTGTTGGACATGATACGATCTATGTTTAATCTTACCACTCTACCTTTATCCTTTTGGGATTATGCTTTGGAATCACCTGTTCGCATTCTAAATATGGTTCCCACAAAGAAAGTTGATAAGACACCATATGAAATATGGCATGGTAAAACTCCTAACCTGTCTTATTTAAAGGTCTAGGGTTGCAAGGCGTATGTTAGACGTGACTCAGCAGATAAACTCCAACAAAGATCTGTAAAGTGTATCTTCGTAGGATACCCTAAGTAAACTATGGGTTACTACTTTTACTATCCAGCTGAAAATAAAGTAATTGTTGCTAGGTATGGAGATTTTCTTGAAAGAGATCTCGTATCTCAAGAATTCAGTGGGAGAGTTTATGATCTGGAAGATGATCAAGAAGATTCATTACCTTCTGAAAACACTAACGTACTTTCGGTAGAACCTGATAGTCTGGGTCCTCCACCAGAAGTTGAAGTGAATCCCGTTCGTAGATCTGTAAGGACTACGCGTACACCTGAACGTCTATGTCTTAACGTAGAGGTTGAGGAAACTATGTTAGGAGATCTTGGAGAGCCTACTAGTTATAAAGTTGCCATGGGAAGTCCTGATAAGGAAAATGGCAGGTTGCAATGAATGGGGAAATGCAATCCATGAGAGAAAATGAAGTCTGGGTAGAGGTCGATTTACCTCCAAACGCCACGGTGGTTGGAAGTAAGTGGCTCTATAAGATTAAGACTGACATGGATGGCAATGTACACGTCTATAAAGCTCGTCTAGTTGCGCAAGGTTTTACTCAAACTTATGGCATTGATTACGAGGAGACCTTTTCTCCTGTAGCGGACATTAGAGCTATTAGAATTCTCATAGCTATAGCAGCATACTATGACTATGAGATATGGCAAATGGATGTCAAAACCGCCTTCTTGAATGGTCGCTTAGATTAAGACATCTATATGAAGCAACCTGAGGGGTTCGTGAATCCACAATTTCCAAACCGTGTATGCAAACTTCAAAGGTCCATTTATGGATTGAAGCAAGCATCAAGGCAATGGAATAAGAGATTTGATGAAGAAATCAAAAAGTATGGATTTATTCAAAATCTTGATGAGCCATGTGTATATCACAAAGTTAGTGGGAGTGATGTAATTTTCCTAATTCTTTATGTCGATGACATATTAATTATGGGAAAAGACATTCCAAGTTTGCAAAATGTTAAGGCATATCTTGGGAAGCGTTTTTCCATGAAGGATTTAGGAGAAGCTGCATACATTCTGGGAATCAAGATCTACCGAGATAGGTCAAAGCGGTTAATTGGTTTAAGTCAAAGCGCTTACATTGATTCAATATGCAAAATTCCAAGAAAAGGATATTTGCCGATGGAAGTAAAGCATGGCTTATGTAGCGATGTGTGTGCTTCAACACCTGCTGAGGTGGCACGCATGCAGAAAGTTCCTTATGCTTCGGCTGTAGGATCTATTATGTATGCTGTGAGATGCACAAGGCCAGATGTGGCGTTCGCTCAAAACATGACCAGTCGATATCAACAGAATCCGGGTGAACTTCACTGGATTGTTGTTAAACATATTCTAAAGTATCTTAGGAATACGAAAGATATGTTTTTAGTGTAATGGGGAAATCCAGACACAGAGCTTGGTGTTACAGGTTACTGTGATGCGTCATGGCAGTGTGATAAAGATGATACAAAGTCTCAGACGGGTTATGTCTTTGTCATCAATGGAGGAGCAGTTAACTGGAAGAGCAAGAAGCAGAGTATGATTGTGATGTCTGCGACAGAATCCAAATACATAGTTGCTTCGAAAGCTGCAATGGAGGCTGTTTGGATTAGGAAATTCATTTCAGGGCTTGGTGTTATGCCTTCAATTGAATCACCTATTGATATGTATTGTGACAATTCTGCTGCAATCATATTTGCCAATGAACCTGGAGTCATGAAGGGCACCAGACATTTTCTACGGAAGTATCACTATGTTTGGGAACAAGTCCGTGAAGGTGAAATAAATCTACTGAAAGTTCACACATATGATAACTTAGCTGATCCTTTCACTAAGGCTTTAGCTAAAGACAAGCTTATTGGACTTGCCAATGGAATTGGACTTCGTTTAGCTAATAGTTTCATGCAATACTGTGATTAGTATTTGGATAAAGGATATTGTAAAACATTTATTATTTTGATGAAATAAAGTTTGGATTATGTTTATTTTTCATTTATAATATTGTTGTCCTATATTTGCATGTTTAATCCATGAGTAACTAAGTTATTCTAAATGTCCATTGTCGATTAATGATATGGAAGTATCATTAAATTAAGACAAATCTGAGAGATGTGGTAGAATATACTTGAAAGTATATTGATGAGAATGCATACCAATTTCAGGTGATATTCAATTAATTGAATATAGGATTTATCCCAACTACATAATTTACTTTGTGGATATTGTTATAAGTAAATTATGAATAGTTATCCTCAGACTTGAGATACCAGATAAGTGTCATGAATGTAGTGCATTTCTGTGGAGCAAGTTAACGCTATACGTAACTGGTAGTTATAAGGGTTGTTTTCAGAAATGTTACGAAGTTTATGGGTTATTCTTGTAGTCAAAATAGAATTTGTTCCTTCAAAATTATTTGGAGTTTAATACTGCTGGGCCCCTCGTAGGGTTGACAAGATGTTTGTGCTGCCGCACCCAAATCTCCCCTAAATATGTTTAGATGGTTCGGTAATCTTGGTCAATCACTTACAACGAGAAACAGAATAGTTTTATAAATAATGACTTAATTCCATATCTTTATTTAACGTGGTATTAGAAACAAAAGGATAATAATAATGAGAAATCATTAAAAGGTTTTCCAGGAGCCTTACTCGAGTCGTACTAGAGGCATCGAAGTGTTGCTAGACGCTAACCGATGTGATCACTCTATTAAGATATATCCAAGTGGGGGATGTTAGTTTTATGGATATAAATTAGTAGACGTGAGTTAGGATCGAACTTGAGACTACGGGATTGCACACTTTACGTATGAGAATTTAAAGTTAATAATTAAATATAAATGTTATATTTATTTATTGATTAAACGAAATAACTAACGACCGTTAAGTAATTAATGTAACGGACTAACGGGCGTTAAAGGTATTTGGAAAAGGACTAAATTACAAAGTTTGGGAAAGTTTCGGAATCCCTTGGGGATACCCTCACCGATCGGCCAAGGAGGAAAAGGAAACAAACCTAACTTGTTCACCAAGTTTGCTTGGGTATATATACAAGGCTAGGGGTCTTGTTTTTGCATCTCTTGTATTCATTGCTAAACCCTAAAAACGTTTTGTGTGTGTTTTTTTGTCTCAAACCGATCGGCCACCATTCCTTGGTGTCGATCCATCACTTTTCCACAAACAAAGTTATTTGTTTTATCAAAACTAGCATTACTTTAATTCAGTTTAGTACGTGTGTACAAGAACGTAGTAATAACACACTATTGTTATTATTCTTTGATTGAATTACAAAACGGTAAGGGGTAATTCATATAATCCTAATTAAATCAAATTAGAGTTCTTCCATTGCTAGTTTGTGGATTTGATTCTTGTTCGGCTAGAATCAAGAAAAGGTACGCATATTCTTTTATGTTAATTAATTGTTCATTAATAAACCCTATACGCTTCCGCTTAAATACTTTGATGTTTGTGATTATTTATTTGATTGTCATGTTATCTAATTCCAACAGTAGATATGTAAGTCTACTCCAAACTTGAAAAATGAAGAAACTGTGCTTCAAGCAATTTATGAGCACATAAGATTGCAATTGATGAGCCTTACAGTGAGAAAGTATACTCAAACTATTAAAGTGGCAGAAGAGTGGAATGTTTAGTTGAACTATGTTAATACAGTTGGAAAATAAAGATTGATTGAAGTGCCTGTTGTATAAAGCGTGTTTGGTTATGGATTTATCTTGGAGAATGGATAGTTTTCAAGAAGATATTTGCATCATTAGATAAGCTTTTTACCTTTTGCTCAGTATTTTAACCTTGAATACTGAGATTGTTTAAGCTCATTATAACAAGATGGCCTTGTACCTTTATCATTCTCAATCTAACAAGCACTGTGTTGGTGATTTCAAAATTAGATTGGTCTTGGGAGGGATCTGTTTTGTCTATCCAGCAGAGTTGAATTGTTGGCTGATGAGTGTTTCATAAATTAGGTTTTCTTGCTGTAAAGGGTAAATGAGCCTCTTGTGGTAGTGCAAGCTGTTAGAATAGAGAGCCATGAAAGATGGGACTTCTTGGTCCTAGCATTGCATTACTAGGAGCTTAGGTTGGTTTCTCTTAAAGGGTGTGTGTTCCCTAGCTAATGATGCCTGTCTCTCTTTGTATTTGAGTCACAAATAGTGAGGATGTTGCTGCTATGAATGATTAAAGGATAAATGGACAGGAAATGTACTTAGCTGGGTATAGCCCCTTTTTGGAGAGTCTGGGTGCTATAGCCCCCATGATGATGCATGGTAAGGGTCATTATAGATCATTGTGAATGATGGTTGAATGGTTTATCGGTGTCTTAAATGTAGTCTGAGGCTATGGTAGTGAATATGGTGAACATTGGTATTGATATACTGTATTGTTTTTTTTTTTTTTTTTTTTTTTTTTATCCGAGTTCATGTTCTAGTTTTGTCTGACATATGGTCTATGTTGTATCTGATATGTGTCCAATATTTTGTTGTATAGTCTTTGATAGCAGTATTATGGTTGATTGGTTGGGCATATCCAATCCATTTCTTTTTATTTGTTGTAACGTTTGATTGATTAATATATGTTTACCTTTTCTCCGGAAAAAATATATATATATATATATATACGTAAGTCTGGGTGTTGTTCGATCATATCAAAGTGCCATAGGAGGAAAAACCATGTAGTTTAACAACCATGTAGTTTTTTATTCGAAAATTCAAAGTGCCATAGGAGGAAAAACTTCTGCTTATACACGTTGTACCAAGCAACAATCTTCTTGGGTCTTTGACTACATCTTTGATACGCGTTAAGGCTTCTATACGATCAATCAACCAATGGTTATACGTGGGAGAGATGTGCATCTTTGTCATCGAAACAGTTTCATCACCAACAACCATGGGCTTGTTGACAATTGAGTGCATTTCTGGAAATGTACAATAAGAGTCATTATAGAAGTAGGGAAGGCAATAATTGCTTAGTAGTGGGTAATGGGGCATTACTAAGTAAATTGGGAGGAAAGGTAATAATTACCCACCACCACCACCAGACGCCACCACCACCAGCCACCACCACCACCATCAGCCACCACCACCATCAGCCACCACCACCACCAGCAGCCGTCACCACCAGCAGCCACCACCACCACCCTCCACCACCACCACCACCCTCCACCACCAACAACCACCACCACCATCTCCACCACCACTTTGGATGTTAATGTGTTTTTTTTAAACCAATCACTATAAAAGATAATGATAAACTTCATTCATTTCCTTTATATTCCATCATATTCTCTTTACCTTTGCTATTCCCTGTCACACCCCTAAAATACCTGTTTTGCAGCGGAATGGAATACTTGGGGCGTGACTGCCATAGCATCACAGTTACAGTTATATTGAACGACCTAAAGTGTCATTTTGAAAATACCGTTTGATTAAATAAAATAATCAGAGTTTACAAAACATAGGTCCCAAAAGATTTTCAAAGTACCAAAATGAGTTTGTTACAATCAAACGATAGTTAAGTGCATAAAATATACAAGTGAGACGCGTCATCACCGCGACTCTATGATAAGTCCTTATGCATGCCATGAAGTATAAGCCTTAGATACCTGAAAATACATTGCTAAAACGGGTCAACAATAATGTTGGTGAGAAATCATAGGTTTATGAAAATGTTTTATACGGCAACCACAAGTATAAATCATGTATGACAAATATGTCACATAAAAATGATACAATTGCTATAAGCACATGACACCGAAGCTAGACTGATCATGATGTTCGCCCCAACAGAGTATTTGCCAAACAACTCTCATACTGATATTAAATGAAATGCATCCGTTTGACCAGTTGGAACCACCAACCCGGATGGAGGAGTCACCCTCAATAGATCTATTCACTCACCCTCGCTTACTCCGTAATTAACAGTTCATGATTATGAAATGGGGACATTCAATTGGCAATGAGGTAACTTAAGCAATGTAAATGAATTTGATATACTTGGGCTCGTAATAAAATGATGTGCAATGTATTCTCCCCCGTAGGATTGAAATGAATTATAAACTTGAAAGACGGGGCTATAAAAACTCACTTGATACAATGATTATGATGGCAAAAGTGGATACACTGAAATGAGGCGCAATCTCTAACTGCAACCTATTATGAATGATATGATCTAATATAAGTCCTGAAATAATGTTGAACATGCAAACTCATATGATATCAATACCACTTGTGCATTTGAAAATAAAGTTTATCGTCAAAAAAATAAGTTTATAACGTCTTGTCAAGTTATAAAATACTTTACGCTTATATATATTGAAACAACATCCCATGATAGTTGTTTAGAAATAGAACAAGAATTTATAGTTTTTCGTCGTAAAATAATATACTTTGACAACTCATGAAAATGACTAAGTAACCTCGCGAAGCTTAGTCGCAAAATAGTGAATATATAAAGTGTTAGTGTTGAAGAAAAATAGTTGTGATCGTCGTAATTCAAATACGTATATCTTGAGCGTTATAAGTCCGTTTTCTACGATTTATATATCCTTAGTTTCGTGTTAATGTATACTAATATATTTTTGATAAATCGACTCATTTAGATAATGTTTAAAACTCGATTTTGCCCCTTAAAAAACCCTTGACAGCTTACATTATTTCAGAAAATTAGTTTTCCGTCGTTAAACTTAAAATTAACGTAACTTCTTCGTTATAAACCCGTTTTTACCCGTTCAAGCGACCACGGTTTTGTTTTAAAGTCTATTTTCTGAAAATATAAACCAAAATAATCCATGACCTGCTGAAACTTCCATATTATATAAAAATGGACAGACCTCAATTATTTGTTGTCGAAAATGATTTTTCTAGTTCAAAGCTTGTACTAAACCCTTCCAATCAACACCAAAACTATTCTAAACCTACCATACACCTTCTTAGGGTGTCATGGGTTCCTAAACTTCATCAACAATGTTAGGTTTCATAAGAACACTAGCAGGATAGTTTAAACTAATAATAAGTAATAAAAACAAGTAAAAGTGGTATGGATCATAGAATACTTGCATGTTTTTCTTACTAGATCATAAAAATAGATCAAATATGATTATGAAAGAGTAGTAAAAATTATGAGAAGCTTACTAGTAGTATGATGAGTTTTAAAGTAACAAGGTGCTTAATAACTTCTTGGTTTTTATTTCAAAACCTAATATAGAAGTATACTAGAGTTTGAT
The DNA here is from genome assembly GCA_910596185.1 of Chrysanthemum makinoi. NCBI lineage: Eukaryota > Viridiplantae > Streptophyta > Magnoliopsida > Asterales > Asteraceae > Chrysanthemum > Chrysanthemum makinoi. The sequence goes on along the minus strand of OU343223.1, from coordinate 2,158,065 downwards.
TATCACTAGATCTTGAAAAATTTATAGTTTCTTCTTCTTATTATTGCTTGGCCGATCCTCAAAAAAAAGGAGAGGGTTTCTAGTTTGTTTTCACCTTTTGATAAGTGTATGTATGTGTTGTAGTTTAATAATTATCTTGTATAATACAATGCCTAGTCATACAAAAGAGTATGTGTACACTTATCTACTCAAAAATTTTATAAAAAATGGTGACTAATGGGGGGTGGTCGGCAAGGGTATAATGGGTAGATAGGTTTTGTATTTTTGATGTCTAAATGTATTTAAAGTTAAGTGTAGTGTGTATTTTGTACATATAATTAATTATTAAGTGTAGCGTTAGTTAGAAATCGATTTTAACGGAACAAAATAAAATATATCAAAGTCATAAAAATTATAAAAATATATTTTTCGTAAGTATTGAGTGAATAAATAATTATCGAATAGAATTTACGAAAACTATCGTAAATATATATATAACAATTTATATACCAAAATAAATTCAAAACATCGGGTAAACTAATACTATAATTTTTATAGTCTTAAAATAAGTATAAAAATATATCAGGACAATTGTCGGAAGTGTCGGATTAATTATTCAAAATAAATGATCGTGCGATAGCGTTTATTTAATAGATAAATATACGTTAATGAAATATGCAAACTCATGCATGAACTAATATGAAAATGATGTTACTAATGATATGTAGACTAACTCTAGTCTATATGTAATGTTTTCAATGATGTTCCATGAATACGCAGCTTAACCCTCAAGGTTACGCGTATTTGATACTCGTAAACCTAGTTTACGAAAAATGATGAATAGTGATTTTTCTCCGGGAATAAATAGTGTTTCGTGAATAATAAAATTTTGAAATAACCTCTCAAAGTCTCAAACCGACTTCATAAACGATGAATAGTAAAATGATAAATAGTAACCGGTGAATAGTAAATTCCCGAGATGAATAGTAAATTTGAGAAATGATCTGAAATTACGATTTGTCACATTCGTCCACCCAAAAAGGAATTCAATCCCTGAATTCAGTTCGTGTTGGTTTCTCAGGTTTAGGGTTTGTGATGAATAACAAGGAGAAAAGACATTAAGAAGTGTCGTTACAACTATCTATGATTAAGAGTGTATAAACATCGTGATAGAGAAAATATTGGAAGAATCTCCCATGAGTATCACTTTGACTTTTAGGAATATGTGAAAATTTTGCTTGCACTAAGATTTATAAATAACTGATCCCAACATAACATGGTCCCTCCAGAATTAGACATAGTTAGCTAGGCTATGTATAATTAAGGAACGATAATGTGACGTTCGGTTTAGTTGTTATAACTTTCAATGTTTAAACAGATTTAAACCATGTTGTTAAAATGGCAGTTAAAGTAAAAGGAAGTAAAATTTTTGTAAGTGATAACGAATCAGAAGGAAAAGAAAGTACAATAGATGAGAGTATTTCACAACGAGTGGGTTATCAAACAGTAATACATCTTAAGTCATAAAGATCTGAATACTAGGGAAGACATAAACTTAGTACATTAGTGCATAAGGAAATAAGACTGTTAGATTCTAGATTTCTTCAGTCTGCCGCGTTGTTGATACCCTGGTGAGCTTCTCCTCCTTCTAACATATATGCTCTCCCGTGAGCACCTTCAACTTGTTGACCTTGGTTTTGGGGACATTGGTTCCGATAGTGTCCTTGCTCCCCATATTCGAAACATGTAATTATGGTCTTGCCTCTACAATCCCTAGCAAGGTGTCCCAGTTTTTGATAGCTGTAGCACTTAGCAGGGCAAGGACCTGAGTGATGAAACTTACATCGATTACATAGTGGGTAGGTTCCAACATAACCTCTGCCTTCTATTGGTGCAGCAACATAAACCATTGCAGCTACTTGTCTTCTATTCTGTTGTTGATGATGGTTAGTGTTACGGTTTTGGTTATCATTATTATAACCTCCCTGGTCATTTTCCCATTTCCTTTTGTTGTTGTTAGTTTGGTTGTCGTTGTTGTTGTTGACGGTGTGATTGTTGTTATTGTTGTTGTGGTTACTGATATAATGTTTTCCCTCTTCACAACTTGAGCCATGAGTATTTGCGTTATCCTGATAGTCTCTTCAATTGTTTGTGGATCGAAAGAAGTTACATCTCCTTGAATACTTTGTGGAAGTCCTCCAATGAAATTTTCCAGTAATTTCTCATTGTCCGAAACCATAGATGGACATAGAACAGCCAACTCTTGAAACCTTTTGATCTAGGTCTCGATGTCATAACCAATAGTCACTAACTCATAAAATTCTGTTTCCAGTTTCTTCACTTCTGTGTGTGGACAATACTTCTTAGTCATCAGCCTCTTGAATTGCTCCCATGTGAGCTTGTAAGCATTTTCCATACCAATAGGCTGTGCATAAGAATTCCACCATGACATTGCCCCATCTAAGAGTGTACTAGTAGCGAACTTCACTTTGCAGTCATCTGGGCAATCACATAGAAGAAATACAAACTCCATCTTCTCAAACCAACGGATCATAGCAGTGGCTCCTTCTGTGCCTTTGAACTTTGTAGGATCACCGCTCTTAAAGTCCTTGTATGTACAATTTCGAACTCCATGCCTTCCTGCAGCAGTAGCAAGTCTGGCAGCTTCAGCAGTAGCTGCAGCCTCGGCAGCAGCAGTTAATGTTGCTCGTTCTTTCCTTATTGCCTCGGCTATACTATCCTCTACATACTTTTGGATAGCAGCTTGTGTTATAGCTGGTGGAGCTTTCTTCGGCGCCATAACTCTTCAAAATAAGAGGAAGGGTGAGACGTAGCAAAATCCTATATTAACAATAAGCGCTCTAAAGAGATGTGATTGGAGATGATAAGTTTGAGGTTATTTTTCAAAATGATTGACAAATTCCTAGGAGATGGGTTATGAGATGTCGTAAGTGCTTCAAATGTATGATGGTTTAGTGACTTAATGTGTGAATAGCGTATAACTCGAAATGTTAGTGGTGAAACAGAGGAGTGAGAGTGACTTCACCCTCCTTAAAGGTTTTATCTCGGCATTCGATGTTATCAGTGATGTGTTTAGTGCTGAGTCAATTGATGTTAATATTGTGGTAGGGAATGTCAGGACATTCTCCACATTGGAGTATGAAGAAAGAATAATGGAATGGGTATCTGAAGACATCTATGTGACAATCGATTTGAAATGAAAGTAATTAACTCGCAAAATGTACGTATGAAACCGCATGCAAAGTGAATATGCACTTATGATGAAATGATGAGATGCTATGATGATGTAGTTAGTACGTACATCATGAGGGTAATATTATGCTAAATTACTAATATCATATAGAGCATCCAACTCCTATATTTTAAGGTTGAGAAGTCAAAAGTAAAATATGTAAGACTTATCAGAGGCGGAGCCAGTGGGGTGGCTAGCGGGTGCTCAGCCACCCCTAACCGGCCTAACTTCTCCGGTTAATTATTTGAATTTCATGCCATGTTTCATCTATTTTGGCATGAGCCACCCCTAACCCTCAGAGGCGGACCTACCTTGGTTTCACGTCAGGAACCACCTTGTGTGAGGTGACAACGTGGAGTCGTTGGTCATGTTGTTCGATATTACAGCGACACTGTAAGCATGGTGTGCCATGACTGTAAATTCTTATTGTAGAAGATAACCATGAAGAAGAGAAAAAAGGAAAAACTAGGAAGAAAGAGAAAAGAAATATAAAACATTCATAGGTGTAGGTTTATTGAAAGACTTTTGCAGCCTTTTTTTTAAGGGTTATGTTACCCAGGCACCCCAAAGGGGCTATGGGGTGCTTGGCAAGTGAAAATATAGGGTATTTTTGCTAATCATTAGCAATCATTGGGGGAATGTTTTTTTTGATTTCCGTGCCAAAATATAAAATTTTTTGAGGTTAGGGTGCTTTGGTTTGCCAAAATAAAAGTAATACAAGTTTTTTTTATTTTTTGTTTTACAAGATTTTTAAGTTTTGTACAAGTTTTTATTTTTTGTTTTACAAGTTTTTAGTTTTTTACAAGTTATTTTAGTTTTTTACAAGTTTTTTTTTTGTTTTATAACTTTAAAAAAAAACTTAGTCGGAAAATTTTTGAGGCTCAGGTTCGAAGGTTGCAAATTGAGATTTTATCTCACTTTACCGTTCATTCGATTATCATCATCGCCTCGGAAAAAATTTTAAGGCTTAAAAATCATCATCGCCTTTTTTTTAGAAAATCATTAGGTCACAACGGGTCTCACAACAGGTCTCAAAACTGCACAAGTGTACAAGTTCACAACAGCAGTCTAGCCAAACTGCACAAGTGCACAAGTTCACAACAACAGTCTAGCCAAACTGCACAAGTTCACAAGTTCACAACAACAGTCTAGCCAAACTGCACAAGTCACCCCATGTCTCAAAACTGCACCACATGTCCCAAAACTGCACAAGTCACAACAGGTCTAAAAACTGCACAAGTCTAACCATGTCACAACAGGCAAGTGATATATGGGGTGCCTGTGTAGAGGATGCCCGCGGGCGAAATACCCTATATTTTCACTTGCCAAGCACCCCATAGCCCTTTGGGGTGCCTGCATAAGGTACGATTCCCTTCTGCAAAACATCACAAGAAAGTGCACAAGTCTAACTAAGCACAAACACGCTTTCATTGTGCAAGAGGTACGATTCCCTTCTGCAAAACATCACAAGAAAGTAGAAAATGTGTAGGCATTCAACCTTATAAGCAACAACAGTACCCAGCAACTAGCAAGAAAGCAACAACACAACTAGCAATATCTCCAAAAACCACAACAAACAAGTGTCACAGTCCACCAAGAAAGCAACAACACAACTAGCAATATCTCCAAAAACTACAACAAACAAGTGTCACAGTCCACCACAACAAGCAACTAGCAACAAGCGACAACCATGTCTAGTTCACCATTCGACACACAAGAGGTAAACTTATCAAATAGGCTCAGATTACTAGCTTTTTAGCTCATGTTGGCTGCAAATTCAGTTTTGCCATGCCAAAACTCTTTAAGTTTTTTTTAAAAAAAATCATCATTGCCTTTTTTTTAGAAAATCATCAGTTTTGCCATGCCAAAACACTCAACTTTTTTTCATTAAAGTTACAAAGTGAGCTAAAGTTGATCACGTTACCATCCAGTAATGAAAATCATCAGTTTTGCCATGCCGAAACACTCAAGTTTTTTTCATTAAAGTTGCAAAATGAGCTAAAGTTGATCACTTTACCATCCAGTAATGAAAATCAACAGTCACAGGGTCATGCTATTGAGACACCCCAAATCTGCAAAACATAACAACAAAGTCTAGTAAGCAACAACACCACAAGATCAGAAACATCACCACAACAGACACAACAGATACCATCACAACAGATACCACCAAACAGATACCACCAAATTTTATAAACTTTATTTATAATACTCTTTTATAAATATAAGAGTTAACTTTTAAAAATAAAAGAGTTAATACGTGTTCCATTGTTGTGGTTTGTACGCGTTCCATTCTTGTGGTGTGTACGCGTTATAGATCTAAAAAAAATTTAGATCTAAAAAATTTTTAGATCTAAAAAGTTGAACGAAACAGATACCACCAAAAAAAATTTCAAAGATCAAGTTTTTAGATCTAAAATGTTTTTAGATAATCAAAGAAAACCAACCTCAAATTTTTTTAAACCAAGCTCTAATTTTTTTCAAGAGATTAAAAAGATTCAAGCTCTAAATAATTTTTAAATCTAAAAAATTTTTAGATCTAAAAAGTTGAACGAAACAGATACCACCACAACAGATACCACCAAAACAGATACCACCACAACAGATACCACCACAAACAGATACCACCACAAATTTTTTTCAAGATCAAGTTTTTAGATCTAAAATGTTTTTAGATAATCAAAGAAAACCAACCTCTAATTTTTTTCAAGAGATTAAAAAGATTCAAGCTCTAAATAATTTTTAGCTCTAAAAAATTTTTAGATCTAAAAAGTTGAACGAAACAGATACCACCACAACAAATACTACCAAAACAGATACCACCACAACAGATACCAGCACAAAACAGATACCACCACAATTGCAACATCACCACAATAGCAACATGACCACAATAGCAACATCACCACAATAGCAACATCACGATCTAAAAAGTTTTTAGATCTAGATCTAAAAACTTTTGATATTAGAGAGAGAGAGAGATATCACACACACACACACACACACAGAGAGAGAGAGAGAGAGAGAGAGAGAGAGAGAGAGAGAGAGAGAGAGAGAGGCTTAACGTGTGTGAGGATAGTGAGAGAGAGAGAGAAGGACAAATATCAACTCAAAGGTAGAGAAAACGCGTACACACCACAAGAATGGAACGTGTACACACCACAAGAATGGAACACGTATTAACTCTTTTATTTATAAAAGAGTATAAATAAAATTTTGTAAATAAAATTTTGTAAATAATATTTTGTAAATAAAATATGTAATAAAATTTTGTAAAATATGTAGAGTATTATAAGTTGTATTTTTAAAAAATAAAAGTTGTATTTTTTACAAATGTTATTAACAAATGTTGTTTAAAAAGTACAAAGTTGTATTTTTTTTATAAAAGTTTGTAAAAAAAATGTAACAATAAATAAAGTTGTTAAAAATGTACAAAGTTGTATTATAAAGTTTGTTAAAAATGAAAGTTATAAAAGTAGTTTTTTATTTTTTAGGTGTTCGGTACTGAAGTTGCTTTAACTGATTGGGTGCGATCTACTGCTGAATCGATTGGTTTTCTTATTGTTAAAGGAAAAAGTAAAACAGATAGGGGCTATAAGTACTCTATCGAATTTTTGTGTTCTAGACATGGGACGTCTGCACGTGAAGGTTTAGAAGATGAACTTGAACGGCAGACTAGTACAGCTAAAATTAATTGCCCATTCAGATTACTGGCAAAATTTATAAAAGGTCGCACTGGTAGAACTGGTAACACTAAAACTAGTGGTTGGATCTTGAGGGTCAAGTGTCCGAGGCATAATCATGACTTTGTAGACTCGTTCCATGGTTTTTCACAGGCCATGCGATTAAAAGAAAGTGAGTTAGTTTTGGTGAAGCAGTTGACAAAACATCAAGTAGCACTACAAATTATACTTTCTTCACTAAAAGAGAGCGATCCGAATAACGTGTCTAGCATTAGAACGGTAAATAATGCACAAAACAAGATATGCAGAGAAGATCGTGGTGATTTGACGGCGATACAACTCCTTTTAGTACATTTGAGGCATAAAGGTTATACTTATTACGAAAGGGTAAATGAGCACTGTAACACCCCAACCCGACAAGGGTAGAAGTGTCACATTCTGGTGTCATATCAGAACATACAATTTAAAATTTGTAAACAGAAGCCTTGTAAAATAATTCACCAAGTCATATAACGGATGACTTACAAAGAAAATACAAAATCCAATATGTTCAAAACGGAAATAAAATCTGAAAACAATAACTCTTCAAATTAAATCCAAAATGATAAAGTAGCTAAGGTCGGTCTACTCGAATAATCCAACTCTCAGCCCAACAAGCCCATCTTCAAACCTAAAAACCTGCCGCAGGAAAAGAAATGCGGCTGAGCTTAAAAATCCCAGTGAACAGATATAACAAAACGAAATCTTAACAAAATCAGGAATATGAAATGAAACAAAGGAAGCAGTAACAAGGTTACAACGGAAAGGAAACAATGAGTCAATGAAGAACCTGCAGAAACACAATTATACGAACATCCAGAAAGAATAGATAACAGAGGAGAACAACCATGTAACACATTGATGACACAAATGCAAGCACATTAAAATAACCAGGCATACAATAAATCAGGAAGTCAGAGTACATATAAGCCAAACGGAAGTACAAAGGCTAGCGGAAGCAACTAACTAGAAAGTAAGCATGGCAATCACACAAGTCAAGTAACTACAATTAATAACATCACAAGTATCACAATAGCGGAAATACTATCAGTAGTCAAGACATGGTAACCATACGTATCAAATATGAACTCAGCATGAACACTATAATTGAATGACTTAAGGACATAGCAGAGCAAATTGACAAGTTAACAAGCCAGACCACATAAGTCAAAACATTTATCCCATCAAACAGTAGCATAAACAGCAATGTACACATGGCAGGTAAAAAATAAGCAGATAAGGATACTAACAGATATTCACAGTCCACGAGGTTAACCGAACGAAGTTTACATGCTAACCGTCAAAACAATTATTTATACACTAGCATGGACCAGACAAATCAAGGGTTACATAACAGTATGATAAACCGTTTGTCAGTTATTAGAATGTCAATAGATGAATCAGACAATCACATATTAATCATATAGTAACAGGGCAAACGATTGTCACCAAAAACATGTAAAAGCATAATCAAATTCAATAACCATAATAATAATAACCCGGTACGTGAATAGAATGGTAGAAGAATAAGTCACATAAGGGTATAGGGTAACGGGCAGTCAATACAGAATATGGTGCGTTGGGGTAAACAGATGGTACAATATAAGTATATCAACAGTGTAAAGGTTGTCAGAAATCTATCCCGAGCCAACAATACAGTACAGTAATATCAGTAGTGGCAATAGCGGCTCAGTAATCAATAGTAACCATCGTATTCGGAGGGGTGACCTCGGAATACCGGACAATAGGAGGGAGACCTCAAGAACCGTGGAGTAGCTAGCTCCCGTGACCGTGATGGGGTGTATTGCACACACGCACCACATCACCCGAGCGTATATATATTAGTAACAAGACAGTAACATGCATCTAGGATGCATCCATACGCCCCTGCAGACAAATAGTGGCCATACAATATGTATCGAGCTCATAATCAGATAACAGAAAGGGACGGTGTGTAACATCACTCGTACACACTGGAGTCATGCCATTGGTGCATCAATAACACGGTCATGGTACCTCCATGACTAGTTAACAATATTTGGCTCGGGTATAAATCTGAAGGGTCAAACAAAGGTCCACAGTGTAGCAATATATATCAGTCATCATAATCAGAGGTTCAATATCAGTAGGTAACAATTCAGAGGTTCATAACATAAGTTCATAATCAGAAGGTCCATATCAAAAGTTCTTTATCAGAGGGTCAATAGCAAAGGTTCAATATCAGAGGGTCAATAGCAAAGGTATCATAGCAATGAAATATCATAAGCGAAATAAAGTCGAAGGATCAGAAAGTCATGAGAAATCCCTACTGAAAAGGGATAGAATATCTGTACCTTAACGCCGATGAAAGGAAAGCAAACGAATGAATGAACACGAAGACACAACGTCACGTCTCCATCAACGAATCTACATGGATTACGATTTTTTTAATACTTATTAGCTCATTTAAGTCATAACGGATTAATCGCATTAATATATATAGCCATTCGAATCTGATATTTCATGTGTCTCTATTCGTGATTTAATGTGACCTTGGTTATTATTTCATGTGGTGATATAATGTGTCATTACATGCAAGGTTTAAAACAGATTCATATGACAATGTATATGGGTCGACATAAAACTAGCCACGACATAAACGCGTTTTACTAAGTCCATTTTCACGTGACACCACTTTTAACAAGACAAGTATATGATGAGCATGTAAGGGTCAGAACAGCTTAATGTCCATGGTCGAATAGGGTCTATTTCACTTAATAATTTAACGTGTATATGCATGATTTCCCATATCATATGTTGAATCTAATTATTCATGTGAAGCATGTATTCAAAAAGGAGGTCCACCAGTTATAGTATCCCATTAGATATTTTATGTGTTAACATATGTCAATTCATGAGATGGATTTTAAACGTGTAACATGCATGATCAGTGAGGTTCCAAATCAGTTTCATTATCACTATTTTTAGGGCATATTAGATCGACACATGTGGGGGTTCCTTTATGATTTTATGTAACGAGTATACATGAGTTACTTATCTATGTTTTATCTTTTCATGTAACATGTTATATAAGTATTAAGGCTTGCGTATGGAGAGACACACACGACCAGTTTCAAGAAGATAAGGTGAGATGAAGGTCATAATGAATTACCTTTGAAACGTATGAGAGGAGGGAAAGACCATGATCAAAACTAAGTGAACCAAGCACCCTTGAGAGCCCAAGTAACCACGAGCAGAAGCAGCAATCACGACCAAGAAACCCACGACAAACCAACCCAAAACAACCTCCTTTGGCTTAAAACCCCACGACAGCACCACCCAAGCAGCCTCACCTTCGAACCAAATGGAATACGATCTACACCCACGTCTACAGCTTACTTGAAAACACCTTGCGAATCTCCTTTGTGCTTGTTTGCTTTTAGATCGAATGGAAGGAGAAAAAAGAGTGCTAGCCGTCACTTTTGTATAGCTAGGGTTTTATGAGGTTTGAATGTGTGAATTGTAAGTTACATAGTGATGAGATAATGGGGTTAAATGGGGAGTAAATGGCGTGAGGATTTACCGAAATCAAAGGGGATCAAAAACAGAAATTTTGACTTCCAAATGTAAATATAGTGGCTTTATATATAAGGTGAATATGTTGCATTTATATAAGGATTTTCGGTCCATGAATTTGAAAGGTGACATATTTAGTTTGTTATAGTGTGATGATTATTTAGACGTAAGTATATCGGTCTTATTTATCTTGTACAAATTACACATTTACGAGTTAGGTTAGAAGTACATTTAGTAGCTTTGCGTATTTTACGTATTCTAGAAATATTAAACTTGAGGGGTAAAATAGTCTCTTCACACGTTTTAGATTTTTAGGGTTTTACAAGCACACTGATGAGCTCAAGGAAATATTTTTTGTTCACCATACGTCATATGCCTTGTGGACAACATTCCCGGAAATCATGCTGATGGACTCCACATACAACACTATGTTGTTTAAACTGCCATTCTTTACAGTTGTTGGAGTTACTTCAACAAACAAAACATTCTCAATGGCGTTTAGCTTTTTGGACAAGGAAAAAGAGCCAAATTTCAAATGGGTGTTGGAATGTGTTAAGTTGGTGATACAAGAACAATATTACCCGCTGGTTATCGTCACCGACAGAGATTTAGCGTTGCTTGGAGCATGCAGAGAAGAATTCCCAAAACGCTAAAAAATTACTCTGTCGATGGCATATCAATCAAAATGTGCTCAAGCATTGCAGAAACAAATTCGATACGGTAAAGGAGTATGAGTCCGTTAGATGGACATGGGATTTGATGGTTACAACTCCGACCGAAGATGTGTTCACGCATTATTATCAACACCTACATGATTTATTAGTCCAAAAATAGGGTACTTACCCATTAATACATTTTTATTATTATTTAATAAATAACTACTCGAATTGTTTTCTCACTTTATTAATTCTTTGTTTTCTCAGATGTTTTGCGGTATTTTCGTAACTGGCTGCGACATTATGACAACATGTTTGTGTCGTACATTACCGATCAATATCGCAGCTTCGGCCAGACAACAACATGTAGAGTTGAGAGTCAACACGCGCTGTTGAAGTTATACTTGGGCTCCACACAGTCCAGCTTAGACACGTTGTTGTGTTCGGTCGACAAGATTATAGCTGCGCAAGAAACTGCGATACGAGCCACTTTGAATACAAGCAAAATCAAGAAACTGCATGCGTGTAAGGGCACACTATTTAACAAATTGCGGTATAATGTTTCAAGAGATGCTTTACTACTCATACTCGCAGAAAGTAAACAGGATGTCGACCCACATCAATGTGGTCATCAGTTGCGGTTAGTTTATGGTTTACCATGCTATCACGAACTATATTACCTTTAAGCAAACGGTATGTATTTTAAATTTATGCCTATCAAGTTATTCTCCCCGTCAATACAGATAATTTTAACTAGTTCCTTTTTTCGAATACAGGATTGCCTATTCCGCTTGGTTTTGTTGATAATTTTTGGAGAACACTAAGCGTTCCCTGGCCTGTTGTCCGAAATACTCAAGAGCCTGATGAGCCTAAATATCCTGAAGAGCCTCAAGGGCCTGAAGAGCCTGAATATTTTTCTTGTCAAGATGACGTACACAAATTCCAAAGTGTTTTTACCAAAGCATCGTCGTTTGTCAAAAAAAACATGTTAAACAGGCTCAGAGGTATATACGCTCTTGAATATGTGTCACCCAACAACCTGCTGTTAAAGAAAGTAATCGTGGACGTCCGAGCGCAAAGGACAACAAATCCAAGGCTAAACAAAATATCCCAGATTTGAACAAAGAACCCCCTACAGGGCACCGCAGAAGCTACACAAAACCTAAAAAAGTCCCAGACTTAAATGAAGAAGCTGCGAGACATAGTTCATATGTGGGAGAGCCTTCTAACGTCCCATACTTGAACAAAGGACCTAGCGAGGGCGACTTAAGACACCACTTGTACGTTCCAGATGACAGTAGCGAATATTTTATGGCTCAAATTCCACCTCTTTTCTGACGCTGGATCCTGGGGATCTTTAACGTGGCAGGTGATGGAAATTGTGGCTATCGAGCTCTTGCCGTAGGTCTTGGTCATCACGAACGAATGTGGCCTAGAATTCGAGCTCTTGTCAGGGAAGAGGTAGACAATAACGAAGAAGTTTACATGCAAATGTGGGGGGATTATTTTACAAATATTCATAACTCGATGAATTGGTTTGAAGGTCCAGCACCCTATGGTTACTGGATGACTATGCCAGATACGGGCGTGGCTATTGCTACAGCTCTTAACCGTCCTATTGTATGTATATCCAATTCACAATCTATTATGTGTCTTCCGCTGAGAGATGGTCCAAATACAACACAAATATTGTCCCCCGTTGTGATTCTTCGTGTGGGGGAAGACTAGGCTGCTCACTTCGTTCTTGCGTTTCTTGATGAAAACTCACCACTCCCGTATAATCACCCACAATGGAGATGGTTCAGAAATGACGTGGCCGGGAGATGGGCACATATGTTTACTCAACGACAGAGCATGTTTAGACAGACGTAGAAAACGATTATTGATTTATATTGTAAATGACAAAACATGTATAGACGATTACTCATTTATATTGTAAATGACAAAACATGTATAGAAGATTACTGATTTATATTTTAAATGACAAAACATGTATAGATGATTACTGATTTATAGTAAACGACTCGTCATCTTTTGTTACAGATTTCTGCTCCTGCTCCGGTTCTTCCTCATATTTTGTTACAGGAATCGGATGACATTCAGTGGAGACATTCCTTGTGTCAACAACACACCCGCTCGTTTTGAGAGTCCAGATTATGTGCCTTCTTCTCCATTTTATGTGCCTCCCTCTCCAGCTATATCTCCGGCTGCAGACGAGGACAATTTTATACACCGTCCTCCGGTTCTTCCTCATCTTTTGTTACAGCCGTCTCGCGTTGACGAGTACGAGCGAGAGATTGCCGGATTGAGGAGACGCATTTTAGAGTTAGAGTTTCGTGTGGGACAGATGGCAGCATCATTGGAGCGACTACGCCTTGGGCGTGATTGATCTTAGTTTCTAGTTATATTGTGATTTTGTGAACCATGTATCAACCATTAATCTATAACAAGATTGGTTATTTAAGTATTCGAAGCTTCTAATTTTGTGAACCATGATATTACTGATTTATGTTGTGAATAATTATACAAATTCTTTTGGCTAGATGCAACAAGAAAATCCTTTCTTGTGTCGTTGTCGACGTGGTTTTATAATTGAAAGAACATCCCACAAGCCCAAAACTTGTGGTCTGAAGTATTATGCATGTCCTTTGTCAAAGGTAAATAATTAAACGTTTGCTTATTTACGTAAATATATCAATAACTTGTTTGTTTAGAATACATTTCTTATAATTGTTTCATCATGTAACAGCCAGGGACTGAAGACTATGGGTGTCGATACTTCATGTGGAAGGAAATATTTCAACAAAAGTACTTTGGTCAAGCCTCTTCTTCAACGCAGTGCTCAAACTGCGAAACTAAAGATAAAAAGATCTACATGCTATTGGCTCAAAACAATTTGTTGAAGGCAAGAATAAAGACGTTTGAGGCATCACTGGAATTGACAAGAAATCCAGTTGATCACGCATGTCAGTCGAGTGGAATACTCTATGAGCTTATAGATGACATTAATAATCTTCATGTGGAGTAGATTTCGTTGTAATGTTGAAACATTTGTTGTTGTACTTGTTTAATGTTTTATTGTTATTGTTTAATTAAATGGAAACAATACACAAATAAATACTCTATATATAAAAACACTACACAAATAAATACACTATACATATAAAAACACTACACAAATTAAATATAGCATACAAATAAATACACTATACATATAAAAACACTACACAAATTAAATATACTACACAAAATAAACACTACACAATTAAAAAAAAAATGTTACCTGCGACTGTTGTACGGATGGGCCCCATGGCTCTTGTTTGCTATTTTAGTTTTCAAGACAAATTTTATTTTCTTTTTTCTTTAACTTGTATTTAAATATATTAGAAACCAACTATATGTAAAATATTTAACATGGTTAAATTAATAGTTAATTAAAAGGAGCTAAAATTGTGAATATGTACTCTGGGCATATTATACGAAATTTCTAAGGTACTTTGTTAAATATGTTAGCAATTTTTGTAATTTACAAGTTACTTATGACATTAGTCTTTTTGCAATTAATTTAGTTGGTTTACTTGATTTGATTCGACCCGACTTTCCGACCTACTAAATATCTTGGCTTTGTCGAGTAAAGGAAACCACCTTGAGTTTTAGGCTAGGTCCGCCACTGCCAACACTTGCAGCATCATTGTTAAAGAAACAGTTATGGTTACGAAATTTGTATGTATTACTTCTTTCATGGGCTGGAGACAGGGCCGGCCCTAGGGGTGGGCAATGGCCCAAGGCACCAATAAACTAGGGGGCATCGAAATTTTAGTGGGGTAAATAGGTTTTATGTTAGAAGAAGGTGTTGTGACATTGATGTGTATTAAAAACTCGTTTCGTTGATGAAAAACATTTTTGATTCGAAATAATTTTTTCGGTTGGTGAATGGTGGTTACATAAAAAAGAGGTATTGTGGTGAAGAAGACATAAAAAAGTGAGAGAGAGATTCTTTCTAGGGAGTAGATAAAGTTATAAAGTAATTAGCATATTCCTATTAAGTCAATGTGTATCTACTTTTAACTTAATTTTATTTATTTACAATAAATCTCTAAAACATGAATATTACAATATTGGTTTAGTTTTGTTTCAAAGGTTAAATGACTTTATATTTCCGTTCAAGAAAAATGTAGATAGTCAAACTTTACATTAGAGAATTAGTACAACATTAAACATAGTAATGTATTATAGTGGTAGTTTTATTTTTCTTTTAAATTTTTGGTTATTATTATAGAGTTTGAGTATGTAAAGTAGCGACTATTATGTCGGTTTTTGGAAATGTTTTCTCGTTCGAACATTAAAAGCCTACTTGATACAAGATTTGCACACTCATATTTTTTATAACGATAAAGACATACTTATGATTATGCAAGTCTATCAATTGAGTTCAAACATGTTTACCGGTCCGATCATTGGTTCGAAAAAAAAAAAAAAAAAACATTAAACATTATTACTATCTCGAAATTTCCGGCCCCCCTAATAAAAATTCCCGGCTCCGCCCCTGAGACTTATACATATACATCATATATATATATATATATATATAGGGGGTGTTTCTTGTGAGAAGTCTAATTTTTGTGAGAACGCGAGAAGAGATCCTAGCCCTCCATTTAATCCCTCCTTTTTTTAGATCTAATGGCTATGATGAATCCCAATATTTACACTAAAACTATGTTAAATGTTGCCTTTTACTTTCAAATATACTATATAAATAAAAAAAACACACATACCTCACTTTTAAAGTGTGAAACTACAAAAACTCTCTCAAATTACCACATTCATCACCATCACCCAGAAACCACCACAGTCTTCACCCATTCACCACCATCTACCGCCGGAATCATCACTGATCACCACCATCTACAACCGTAATCATCATCGATCACCACCATCTACAATCGTAATCACCACCGATCACCACCATCTACCGCCGTAATCATCACCGATCACAGCCATCTACAACCGTAATCATCACCGATCACCACCGTCAGCTCAATCATTGCCAATCACCTCCATCCACGGCAGTAATCATCACCGATCACCCCAATCATCCATATATAATAATCATCATCATTAAAAAAAATATCACAGCTAACCATTAAACACTGACAACTACTATCAAAGAATGTATTATACAAAGGTATTGAGTAAGTCTAAATTAAGCTTTTGATTCATATATTTTTTAATTCAATGATTATAGATAATTTATTTCTTGTGTTTTATGTGTTTGATTTTAGGTATTAGTTAAGTTAATAATTGGATGAAGAAAATGAAAGATGAACATGTCCTTTGCTGATGGTTTGTCAATGTACATTATGTGTTCGATGAAATGCTAGTTGTTTTCACATATGAATATAATGTATCAAATACCCTCACATGTGAAGATATAAGGTATTGAATACCTTCACATGTGAAGATAGAAAGTATCGAATACACTCACATGTGAAGATATAAGGTATTGAATACCTTCACATGTGAAGATATAAAGTATCGAATACACTGACATGTGAAGATATAACGTATTGAATACCTTCACATGTGAAGATATTAAGTATCGAAGACACTCACATGTGAAGATATAAGGTATCGAATATCTTCATATTTGAAGATATAAGGCGTCGAATACACTCGCATGTGAAGATATAAGGTATCGAATATCTTCACATGTGAAGATATAAAGTATTAAATACACTCACACGTGAAGATCTAAGGTATTGAATATCTTCACATATGAAGATATAAGGTATCGAATATCTTCACATGTGAAGATATAGAATATCTTCACATGTAAAGATATAAGGTATCAAATATCTTCACGTGTGAAGATATAAGGTATCGAATATCTTCCCGATGTTGGTTGGAGGCTGACTTAGATGCCATTGATGCACTGGTTGATGAAAATACGGTTGCTATTGTAATTATTAACCCCGGGAATCCTTGTGGTAATGTCTATAGTTATCAACATTTAAAGAATGTAAGCCACATGAGGTTAATTATGGTCCATCCCTCAAACTTTCATTCGATTTACAGTTTGACTCTTAAACTTTTTTTCCCAATGGTTTAGTCCTTATTGTTTTTGCTACTTTGTCACAATTATTCTAGATTTCGATGCCTAAAAAAATAGGTTTAAGGTACTAATTGCTGAGGTTATTTCAGATCGCTGAAACTGCAAAGAAGCACAAAGTTATCGTTGTAGCAGATGAAGTTTATGGCATTTAGCATTTGGTGAGAACCTGTTTGTGCCTATGGGTGTGTTTGGGTCCAAGGTTCATGTTATTACACTTGGTTCATTGTCAAAAAGATGGCTGGTGCCTGGTTGGAGGCTCGGGTGGTTTGTCACTGCGGATCCTAATGGCATCTTCAAGAATGCAGAGGTACTAAGAAAATATTATAACGATTCTTTTACATCAGCTACAGATATGTCATGCTCCAAAAACTTATTTTTTCAGACTGTTGAGCGGATGAACAAGTATTTTGACATTTGTGGTGGTACGGCGACAACATTTATGCAGGTCATACTTCTATAGTTCTCTCTATATTTATTGGCTAGATGAATTTGCTAAATGCTATGTGTAACCTTATAAAGCCACCTAACTTCCATTTTAAAATTATATATAAAACATTCTTGGTGTTGCAGGCAGCAGTTCCTCGTATACATTAAGACACAAAAGATGTGTTCTTCACCAGAACTATCAGTAGTTTAATTAACCATCTGATCTACTTTTTGGTATCGTTTAGAGTAGTTTACTTTGATTAGTAAATCACTAAATAAAACCGTCACATGGCGTGCTTCCAGATGGAAAAGAGGTTGCTGTAAAAAGACTTTTGATTTCAACCACCACTACAATGAAGTCAACATCATTAGTAGTGCCAGCAAAAAATTTTGGTTAAACTTGTAGGATTTAGATGTTTGGGACCTGAAAGTATACTCATTTATTAATATGTGCCAAACAGGAGTCTTAATAATTTATATTTGGTAATTTCCATTCTCAAGTCAACGTTGATTGTTGGCATCCTGCCATTCAATTGATAGTATTTTTTAATCTGATACAGATACAGTCAGAGGTAAGGAACTGAACTGGGCGAAAAGATATGATATTATTTTAGGCATTGCAGAAGGTTTGACATACCTTCATCAGAACAGAAAAATAAAGATCATTCATCTGGATATAAAAAGATGCTAATATATTGTTGGATTCGAGGCTAGTACCAACACTATTAGGTTCAATTTTTTTCTTCACTAACTATTTCATGATAGCATCAGAACTTCTCATGGCACGTCACTGATTTTTACTTGAGCAAGAGTCTGTGTTACAGGTCAAATCCCAAACTGGTGGGAGTGGGCTTATTGGGTTTCACCTATGATGTACGCTTACATTGCCATCACGGTTAGTGAAATGTATGCCGATAGGTGGATGACAAAAATGTGTGTCATATACTTATCTTTCATTGTCCGGCTTATGTAACAATAATGTTGAACACAATAGCTAAAATTGATTATATTTCATAAAGGCTTCGGACAATCTCACCAAGTTGGGTATACAAGTTCTAAGGAACTTTGACGTTCCTACAGAGAGAAGAGAGAAACTGGTATTGGATTGGCACAGGTATTGGTATTGGATTGGCACAGATACTTGATGTTGCAAATGCCACCAGATGTGTGTAGAATTAAAACATTGAAATATGTAGGAAAACTTGGGAAATAGATGAAGTCCCTTATAAGATGATTAAGTTAGAAATGCACATATGGATATTTAAAAGATTGACATGTCCTACTTTTGTTCATCTGACATGTGTATCAGATTGGATGAGGATTGGTTCATTTTGCCTCACTTCATCAGATGCATTCCTCATGGAGAATCTTATCTACCCTGCAAAGCTTCCAAAGGAAGAAACCATGCAAAAGATATTGAACGCTCATGGGTCTTGTTACTTGCGGAACATCAAAACTGGAGTATGGATAGCAGGTAATATCTTGCAGAAAACTATCCTATAGCTCTTCAAAACTTTATCATTATTTACTTATACTTAAACTAACTCCTAATTTCTTTTTTTTATAAATGACTCAGATTTACAGCTTGTTCGGTGCCCTGTCTGTGACCTGAATACCTGTGATGGTGAGAAAAAATTTGTGACAAACACAGGCTAGTTGACAAGAACTAATTAAAACTTTTGGTTGAAATTTCTTTTTTTAAATTATCCTCTCTATATCTTTCAGGAACAATGCAGGTTTTGGATGCTAGACACATAGAGCTGTTCCTCAGTGAAGGGTTCCCGAAGGGAAAATGGGAGTACAAGCTGGTTGGATCTCACGATGTCAGAAAACCTGTTGACAATACATCTGGTGGCATTTGCGACATCAAGTATCTCAAGAGTTCAGACACAGCTGGTAAATACCATTCCTTATCAACTAGTTAATATAAATTAAACCTTGGTGCAAAGAAGTTGTACAAATTAGTTATCTCCGCGTGTGAAAATTATCAGTTAGGAGTTAAATTTTGATGTTATTAGCGGATTTTTTGATGATTTTGTTTTAGCAAAAGTATCTTCGTGTGTGAAATTATCAGTAAGGAGTTAAATTTTGAAGCGGGTATTGGTTCTCAGAGTATGATTTATTGGTATACAGCATGTTAAGAAATAGATTTTGTGAAAGAAATGGTAGACAAAACAAAAGCAATCATGGTAAAATTGAGAAGTGTATTTCTATTTTCTTTTGTAGACGTTGTTGATGATATGTGAAGGAGGAGTTGGGGAAAGTGAGTTGTCTGACGGAGATGTGTTAGTGTTTCCTGAAATGATCAAGTACAGGTAATGGTAATAAGTTATCGAGGTGTTTGGCTTACCTTATTTTCAGGCGTGAAAATTATACATCAGTTTCAGCTCTCGAATGAATTGCCATATCGTACGAAAACTCAAACATTTACAGTAATCGCTAACTATGCTTATGTTTCCTCTTCATGGTCAATAGAATCAGAGGGTACTCTCAGTCTCATCAGTATATGTTTCAGATTGCTGTTGAGGTTGTGGAATCGTTGTATTCAACTCAGATTCCTGTTGAGGATCAGATGGGCTGCTGGTCACATCACAGTCACCTTTGTGGTGCATGATGGTCCAGCAGCCTCATTTGATTCAATTTGACTGTTTGGGAAGTCATTAGTTATAGGCTAAATGGTCCAACAGGCTCAGTGATTGTATCAGATGGCTTATTAGAATCTCTACGTTCAGCTGATTCAGAAGGCTTATCAGTGGCATTAGGTCTTGAATCATCAGCCAAGTTATTTCCGGTAGTATCAGTGGTGAAGATTTGAACTAACATATTCACTTTCTAAGCCACTGATAAGCCTTATCAGAAGCTTTACCAAAATGCAGATACCATCTGAAAATTTTATGGTTTCATGCGGCAACTGGGAAAATAGCTTTCAGCTTATATCCATGAATGAGGGAAGGTTAGCTGTGTTTACGGTATATCTTTATGCCCATGTAAATTCTAATCCTGATATTTGTAGTAGAGTATCTTCGTGACTGATTTTGGATTGGCAAAAAATGTACTCTCATCTTTCTGAAATCATATAGTCTTGAAGGGGGAAGTTTGAATGCATATATTATATGAAAATTCATCATTTCGATATTCATTTTGTTGCTAGCATTATGACTGATTTTTTGGCTTAACCCGGCTCAGGAAAAAACAGTTGCGACTAATTGGGTATTTCAGGCATAAACAAGCCTTATACGAAATTGTTTTGACCAGTCTCAAGCCCAGGCCCATTTATGCACCTATAGGTTAGCTGTTTGGGTATTTGTGGTCATACCTTGGTTCGGGACAAAAATTGATGCTTTCCTTTTCTATTCATTTTAGAAAATGTCTTAAACACTGTTATGTGCACAGTTACATCAGATGGGAGACTAACAACTTAACATGTCAATTTAAAGGTTCATTATGTATGACTTATATTTTATCATTTGACGCTTATCTTTAACTTCATTTTATTTGTTCTTACAGCCAAGTTACAGCTCCGTATATGCTTATGGACGGTCAACGCTACGCCATATACCGGAGAATAACAACTTATCATGTCAATTTAATGTAACATTAATTTTAATTTCCCGCGTTGTAGTGTACATGTTATTTCGGAAAAGTACAAGTCTTTTAACATGCAATTCCAAACACCCACTAATAAAACTTTGGTATTATTTACCAACTATTTGAATCTTAATAAGAATAATAAAATGATGTGGGACAGAAGAGACTATTTGTACAATTTAATCACTTTATAATATGCGTACACGATAACTTCACTTCCAATAGTATGCGTAAAAAATTGGCAAATATACAGGTAAGATGGATCAGTATAGGCCTAATTTTATTGATCCATCAATGGGTATAGTTTGAAAACTGCTTGGTTCTAAACACTGTTGCAAGTGGATGGACAATAAACGGTAAGAAAGTCATTTTCACTATATTTAGTGTTAGTAAGGGATGTTTGGGTAAGCTTATTTAAAGTTAATGTTACCTTTTCATCGTTTTAAGAGATTGTTAGAATGTACTTAAAAAACCTAATGTCAGGGGTGGGTTTTGTGTGGTCGTTTCTAACTGATTCAAGGTTGTCTGTGCTACATGACAATAACTTAGAAAGTAGTTAAGTTATTACCAAACAGCCTCACCCGCTAATCTTGCCGTCTCTAACAAGACCCAGCTTACATGACTAAACTCTTTTATAGTGTTCCTACCTTTATCATATTCCAGCTATAGCGCCAGCAGAAAATTTACCCATGTGCCCACATCAAAGTCTGTAAAAAGGAAGTTTAAACAGTATATACTCACTCTATAAAGTGACAACATAAAAAATTAGACAATAAGATTAATGTAATTGAAACTAACTTGTAAGCTATTGTGATAGCTGATATAAGTGGTCCATATACATCTAGAACTGGAATCACAGTAGTCCCAGGCAGAACCTGCTTTAATGATGGTAAAGTGTTTCAATATTCGAACCCACTATGTAAAAACCATTGAAATAAGCAAATGGCATTTAAGGTGCTGAACTAGCTTCATTTGAATTTGCAAAAAGGCTCAAGCAGTTAAAACATTTTTATTGAAGTAACAAAATGGTTCTGTGCCTTTCTTTCAGAATCAAGGCTGTAAAATATAAATCTCTACGACTTAGAAATCTTTTAAATTAGTGAGAGTGCCATACAAAGGCTGCAAGAAAAATCGTCAACTGTCAACAACTCAAAGATGCTAATGTCATACATAAATCAAATGTTGAATAATGAACACGTGATATATTATATAAGTAATCTTACAATCTTCTCAAGCGAGTCAAACCAACAAGATTTAGAGTAAGTGGTCCTCTAATTGGTATGTATTCCTAAAACTTGTTGATTAATAATCATTTCAATAATCCAATACCTTTGGTTAAATATTACCTATTTCTAAAGGTATGAGAGTACTAGGTGGTGTATGGAATACTCGTGACCAAAACGAAGTGAGAAGTGCGCAATCACCATGATTAGATGAAAATTTAGAAAAAAATAATAATAAAAAACACACACACACACACTGAAGCAGAACAAGTAACTTTTACAGAATGGTAAGTCAAATCTGGTTGAGAGAGTTCTGGTCGTGGTGTGACAAAGATAAACTCACTTGATGTCATTTCTCTAATTTAAAAGTAGTTTTCTATGAAATTTTATGTTTAACATTGTTGCACTTTAATGCAGATTCGACAAGACACCAAGGATGTTGCGCGCATTGGCCGGACTTAATGGAATTCATTAACGAAAGAAAAGTAGCGCCATTATGTAGAGGTGAATTCTTATACATAAATGCCTATCATATTACACCACATTCAGGTTAATATTCAAAAGAGAACCATAGAAGTAGTCTTCAAGTTAAGAACTTATCTCTATTTTATAGAGCTCTTTATTGAAAGATGTTTTGCACTAGCAGCCGCATTCCCAAAGATGAAGTCAATGGTACCATGGATTGGACACTCATTATATAGCTGAGTGAGGGAGTGAGCGTAAAGTGTGTTCTGATGTGCATGTTGAAAATTTACGGGAATAATAAGCGTTGTCAAATGTTTAAACTAACAGAACTAGTTTTCGCATAGAATTTTCTGCCAAAGAATTTTAGTCATGTTGATTAGCGAATAGTGAGGTTCACTTGATTGTTTTGTATGTTCAGATTTCGTTTGATTAAATTACTCGATATCAAAATTTCTTATGTGATTTAATCGTGACTCAATGGAAGTGAATTTATGAGATGTTTTCATGTGCATAACCATAAATACATTAAACTTAACTATTGTGATTTCGTACATTTATACATGTGCATATATACTTTGAGGTGTGAATAAAGTTTCTTCAATAGTAAATACACGTATATTACACATGAGCGTATCTATTTATGTTTTGTACTATAAGTGCAAAAATTGGAGATATTGATGTTTGATAGACGATTATTTATGTTTTGTATGAGTATCTTCACGTGTGAAAATTATAAGAAAGGATTGAAGCTTTTGTGTTAGTAGCGTATTTTTTTATAATAGAAGGGCAAAAATAGGAGACTAATATTTAATAGATGATTATTTAAGTTTAGTAAGAATATTTTCGCGTGTGAAAATTATGAGCAATGATTGAAGCTTCAATCTTACTAGCATATTTTTATACTAAAAGTGCAGAAATAGGAGATGTTGATGTTTAGTGGACGATTATTTAGTTTTGTAAGAATATCTCCGCTCGTGAGAATTATAAGCAAGGATAGAACGTTTAATCTTACTAACATATTTTTAAATTAGAATTGAAAAAATAGGTGACATTGATGTTTAATAGACGATTATTTATGTTTTGTAAGAATATCTTTGTGTGTGAAATCTATGAGCAAGAATTGAAGCTTTAATCTTATTAGTGTATTTTTTATATTTTCGTAAAAATATTTTCACATGTGAAAATTATGAGCAAGGATTAAAGGTTTTATCTTATTAGAAGATATTGATGCTTAGTAGATGATTATTTAAGTTTTGTAAGAATATATTCACATGTGAAAATTATGAGCATGTGTCTTCGTGTGTGAATAAACTTTCTTTCACTAATAAATACACATACATTTATAATTGAGCATATGTCTTTTTTCTTCGCATGTGAATAAACTTTATTAAATACACGTATATTTATATATGAGCATATATTTTTTTCTTCGTGTGTGAATAAACTTTCTTCATTAGTAAATACGTGTACATTCATACATGAGTATATACTTTTTCCTTCGCGTGTGAATAAACTTTTCTTTCTCTAGTGTTTTTCTTTGCGTGTGAATAAAATTTATTCACTAGTAAATACACATATATGAGCAAGTAGTTTTTTTTCGCATGTGAATAAACTATCTTCTTTAGTAAATATACGTACATTTATACATGAGCAGATAGTTTTTACGTGTGAATATGCTTTCTTCACTAGTAAATACACGTATATATAGTTATACACAAACATAAAAATAAACAAAATACATCCTTATATTAGAGTACCAACATTGGTTTAGAACTTTTGACCAAAAAAGGTACATCTGATGATCTCCAAAATAATTTCTCATAGAAAAAGCACATTTAAGATACTTTTCCTTGAGTTTCAGATGTGGGGCTTGAAACATGTAGCCACCATGAAATGTGTTCTTTAGATTGCTCCTTAGTTTGATTGCCATATTTGATTTGAGGGACGTCTATAGGACTACTACATGCTTCAAACAAAAACAGAAACCCAAATGTTGTCTAGTAAACTTAGAACCATTATGTGCAGCAACTTTATCAATGAAAAGGTCAGATCCTCCCAGCAAGGATGTTGTTCCCGTCAAGTGCAAGTAAATTCCATGAATGATGTGAATAATTTAGGACCCTGGCGGGATTGGGTTTGTTGTTGTTGTTGTTGTTGTTGTTGATGTGAATAATTTAGGAGTAACTCGTGAAACTTTCCCACTGCAAATAGACAAATGAAGTGTCGTTTAAAGAAGCTTCAATGCAACCCGAAAGTCATAAAGGAACAAATCATAATATACCTTAGCACAATCACATATTATATTACTTCAGTGCTCCCCCAAATTGATGATAATATCATTGTGTATATCCATCTGAAAGTCATGGTTTACTAAGCAAATACAAACAGTAGATCCCAGGAAAGCAATCATCATCAAGACACATTACAGCAGGAACCTACAAAGAGTAATGGTGTGTAAGCTCTAAAAAAAGGATATCAATGGAAGTATAATAGAAAAGCTTTCAATATCAGTATTTAGATTTCGGATCATAATGTTCAAGTTTAACAGGAAGTAGCCCACATATAAATGAATAATTGTCAGAAATCATAAATATCCCCTTAACAAAAAATAAAATAAAAAATGATGAACTCTAGTAGATCCAAATCAAGTTCGTTACAATAATTTTACTTGATAACATAAAGTACTACATGGGTATACTTCAAATCGCAATGAAACATTTCTAAACAGAAAAAAGTCAGTTCTTTGTGATCTCTTTTTTATAACAAAGGTGATATTGAAATGATAATTTCATGTATGCCATCAAAGAAATTGAATTAGTTTATAAGAACCATTTTTCTTCCATTTCTCTGAGAGGCTGTTAACTTGTTTCAAAAACATGGTTCCCTTGGCATTATAATATGAAAAGTTCAAAATATTATCAATCCCGCTAAGAGGGGCAAGGGGTCAATGAAAGCAAGTCAAAGTGATAATATGCTATGCTAAAGGGATTTGTATATCAACTCAACATCAATAATATTCAAAGAAAGTCCAAGAAAGTGGTTCAAAACAGATTGTTTTCATAACCACATAGTTACTAGTCATAGACAAACATAGGTTCTTGATTAACCATACATGAATAGGTAGTATTGAAACAAGACAAGAATGACTCAAAGAAAGTCCAACCTCAGGAGCTTAGGATACAAACCAGCTTCAACAAAAGCAACATCGAAATCTTTAAAGCTCTCCCAGCAAGGTACCTGCCCACATAAGATTATAAAGTATCATCATTAACCAAGTGTTGTATCATGATCTCGTCTAAATATATATAACAAGATCTAACAGTTGTTTGTCACTTTATCATTAACAACACATGCCGAATGAATAGTATCACTAAAAACATTAAAGATTCAAATTTACCTTGATAACTGGGTGGTTCAATTGCTTCTCAATTTTCTCCATCATTTATGAGAGTATGCAAATCACCTACCATCTTTAAAGGCTATGAAACATAAAGTTTCACAAGTGACTAAGTTTTTTCTTTGAACATCACAATTGACTAAGTTATGAGACATATTTTTTCACATGTGACTATGTTTTTTTTCAATATCTCCTATTTTTTCACATGTGACTATGTGACTAAGTTATGAGGCTATTTTTTCACATGTGAAGATATAATTACAAAACTTAAATAATCATCTATTAAACATCAATATCTCTTATTTTTGCACTTCTAGTATAAAAAATATGCTAGTAAGATCAAAGCTTCTATCATTACTCATAATTGTCACATGTGAAGATATTTTTACAAAAATTAAATAATCGTCTAAAAAACATCAATATATCCTATTTTTGCACTTCTAGTATAAAAAATATGCTAGTAAGACCAATGATTCAATCCTTGCTCATAATTTTCACATGTGAAGATATACTTACAAAACTTAATAATCGTCTATTAAAAATCAATATCTCCTATTTTTGCACTTCTAGTATAAAAAATATGCTAGTAAGTTCAAAGTTTCAATCCTTGCTCATAATTTTCACATGTGAAGATATTCTTACAAAACATAAATAATCGTCTAAAAAACATCAATATATCATATTTTTGCACCTCTAGTATAAAAAATATACTAGTAAGACCAATGATTCAATCCTTGCTCATAATTTCACATGTGAAGATATACTTACAAAACTTAAATAATCGTATATTAAACATCAATATCTTATATTTTTGCACTTCTAGTATAAAAAATATGCTAGTAAGATCAAAGCTTCAATCTTTGCTCATAATTTTCACATGTGAAGATATTTTTACAAAAATTAAATAATCAAAAACATCAATATATCCTATTCTTTCCTTCTAGTATAAAAATATGCTAGTAAGACCAATGATTCAATCATTGCTCATAATTTTCACATGTGAAGATATAATTACAAAACTTAAATAATCGTCTATTAAACATCAATATCTCCTATTTTTGCACTTTTAGTATAAAAATATGCTAGTAAGATCAAAGCTTCAATCCTTGCTCATAATTTTCACATGTGAAGATATTTTTACAAAAATTAAATAATCGTCTAAAAAACATCAATATATTCTATTTTTGCACTTCTAGTATAAAAAATATGCTAGTAAGACCATTGATTCAATCCTGCTCATAATTTTCACGTGTGAAGATATAATTACAAAACTTAAATAATCGTCTATTAAACATCAATATCTCTTATTTTTGCACTTATAGTATAAAAAATATGCTAGTAAGATCAAAGCTTCAATCCTTGCTTATAATTTTCACATGTGAAGATATTTTTACAAAAATTAAATAATCATCTAAAAACATCAATATTTTTCACTTATAGTATAAAAAATATGCTAGTAAGACCATTGATTCAATCCTTGCTCATAATTTTCACATGTGAAGATATACTTACAAAACTTAAATGATCGTCTATTAATCGTCAAGTATAAAAAAAACATCACCATTTTGTCCGATACCAGCGATATGACAAACATAGTATAAAAATTTCATATGCATACAAGATATCCTATGAATGCTCATTAATACAACTATTATCATATCGGTACATTTGGAATAGTCACTGAAAAACACTATACAAGCAACTGAAGTTTCAAATGATATAGAAAAACATGATAATGTCACTAATGTCAAGAGTATAGCCTTTTATATTAAAGAACAGACATCTTAACATTTAAACTTGCCGAATCATGCATTATTTAATTGAGAATCTGAGACACCTTATTTGTATCTGCTTATTGACACTGCAATTGTATTTACTGTCGAGCAAAGTTCCAGAATATAAAACTCTTACCACCTACTGGTGTATCGACTTTAAAAACCAGAGTCTAATTCAATGGATATGATCGAACTAGAGCACATGATATGGGGGAACTAAACACTACGTATCTGGTTATATTCATGCACTAGCAAAGACGGTTAAAGAAATAAATCAACATGTTGACTATGTATGTGACATTTCCAACAACCTTTTTAGATGCTGCTTCGAGCAACAACTGTTTCGGACTTTCGGCTAAGTTTGCTTGTCGGCCTCTAATGTCACCATAACGACTCTTTTTCAACTCCTTGAGCTCCACATCACTTAACCTTTGACTAATTTCTTTGACCTCAAAATGGAAAGTAGCCACAGTACCATCCAAAGAATAGGCAAATAGTGAATACCCATCTGGGTTCCTGAAAATTAGAATTAGCACAATTATATATCACAAAATATAATAATAATAATAATAAACTGAAGTTATTTAGGTGAGTTACAAATTTACCAAGATAAGTCGACAATGCTTTGAGCAAAGAAATGTTTAGCAACAAAAAGAGGGCGAGCATTTGCAGTAGTCCAGACAATAATGGTTCGATTGCTGGCTATTTATCAGGCTCCTTCTAAACATAGAATGATTAAACATTACCACAATAGTAGGGACGTGCCCAAAAGTCAAATGTCGCGGTCCATTCCCCTCATTCTAGAACAGGTGCTGAATGTCTTGGCTTTTGAAAACCGTGGGTTGTAGTTGTTAAATGGCCACAAGGAGACCACCCGAGCCGCCTAAAGAAAGTAGATCCAATCTGTAGGAAACAATTAGAAAGTCCAAATAAATGAGACTTAAGCATCATATAAGAAAAGAATTTTAAAAATACAGTAAACGAGTTGATTTAGATTATGTTCATCTTCAATGGGTCAACTTGGTCAACAAAATAATAGCTTAAAAATAAACGGGTCAATTCCAGAAGTGTATTTTTAATGCATGTAATCTTCTAATTCAATTTATTAAACAAAATCCAAAAGATCATTGAATTAATATAACTTTTCTAATCCTATATTGCCCGTTTTACCACCTCTAATGGATAAACATACCGATTTTGTCCAGTGTCCGTTTGTTCTATGTGCAAGACTCCAGTTTGATGTTCACCAAAAAGTTACAGTTTTGTCATCTGATTGACCGCTATAAAGGAACAAATGGGATCCCAAGTTACCCCTTTAACAAGACTGTAGTGACCCCTTAAATCAGCTGTGCGGATGCCACTGCTCACGTCCCATATATCAACTGTGTTATCTAAACTTCCACTAGCCAAAGTCGAATCATCAAGGGACCAATTAAGATCCACCTATTCAGATCTATCAAGCATCTAATGCGATATAATTAGGGTATATTTGGTAGGCTAGAATTTAATAATTAAGGATCGGAATGGACATTTTAATCAAGCTAAGAGGCTTTAAAAAATGACCAACCTGAAATAAGTGGCACAAATCAGAGATACGGCCATGCACTTGATCTTGGTGAATGATCTGAATATTGTCAACAGAATGACAACAAAAGAAACACATTGTATGTCATAATCTGATGTAATCTATTGCAAATTACATTTAAACAAACAAGCAACACTTAGACACGAAGATTCCAATGTTAGAAAGTCACCTGATATCAAGCACATAACATATTATATATTAGGGAAAGGTGTCCAAATCATGTATATCTAAACTATCCACTCTCAGGATCTACCACTAGATTTGCTTCTCCGCTTACAGTAAGTCCAACGCAGCAATTTTTATGATGCAATCATTTTGCCTTATGAATACTCAGCCTGCTACAAATCCACAGTTAAAACTCACACTACTTGTAGCAGGACATTATGCAGATTGAAGCCCTGGAATTAAAGCAACCTACTCATCCTATTGAATTGATTCATTGTGTCTCAAAATAATCGTTTTCTTTTACTCAAGTCTTGAAGTGAGGCTTGGCTTATTCACCAAAAGTTCGATATCAACTTTATCGAGCACACACAAAAACAATAAGATGCTTAAAGTAGTACAAGACATGTGCCTAATGAAAATAACACCTAAACCATAAACCTATGCCAAAGTGACTTTAGGTCAAAAATCAATTGGGTCAGTTACACCCTCCTACGCTTTTCAGATACTTAATACCAACCTAGTACTTCAGAAAACAAATTATTGCCAGTAACGCCATACCAACTTCAATACTTTCCTTAAAGGTATTGTCAACAAGTACAAAACCAACTAGCCCTTTAATTCTTAAAAAGGAAAGATCATAGTTTTATGCAATGCTGTAAGGAACCAGGATTACATTTATGTTCTACAGCATATGAATGTCTTAGTTTTTTTTGGGGATGGGTA
The DNA here is from genome assembly GCA_910596185.1 of Chrysanthemum makinoi. Classification (NCBI taxonomy): domain Eukaryota; kingdom Viridiplantae; phylum Streptophyta; class Magnoliopsida; order Asterales; family Asteraceae; genus Chrysanthemum; species Chrysanthemum makinoi. Next base: position 2,127,441 of record OU343223.1, on the reverse strand, counting down.
TGTTTACCATAAATAACCTCAAGCTTGAATGAGGATGAGTAAGACAATATAATGATGAACATTTAGAAAGTGGAAGTCATACATTTATGTGGAGAAAAGACTATACCTTTAAATCTTCAAATTGAGCGCCGTATACACGTCCAGTAGATCCCTCCCCAACAAGGTTATCAGCACTAAAGCTGTCTGTAGCTATTTGAAGATCGGCTATTGAATATGATATGGCGTTTTTTGGAGCCACACTTATCTTCTTGGGAACTACAGGTTTTGCTGAGAAATCATCATCGACAAATGATTTGTGACGCTGGATGGGTGGTGGTTTAAGATTCAATATTGCTAGAGGAATTATGAATGCTTTTGTGTTGGCCATAGGGGTAGCTTGGATAGATTTTTGAGTTCTACAGCAGAATGTAAGAACATAAGGCTTTGCACAAATATAATTTATGGTTCACAATCTTATTTTAATTGGTTTGTTATATATTATAAATTGTGAGAAAGAAAGACTTAAGTTACTAATGGTAAGGTAAGCTGAATATCCAAAATGCACAGTATTGGTTAGTTGGTAAACTCCACCAAAAAACAAATGATCATTTTCTGGACGAGCATGCCAGTGCAATGAAAATAATTAACCCACAAAAGAAACAAATGATTTGTACCCTGTGGCTGTGAAGCAGGTGGAGCAAACGTCTACTTAATGGTCTTTTCAATATCATTAGGCGATTTTCTGGATCTCTTCTTGAACAAAAAGAATGCAACGATTGCCCCAACAACCAAAATAGATATCACAATTCCCACTATAGCTCCACCACCAATCCCAGATTTCTTACCACCATTGCTAGAATTTCCTGAAGACGGGCTCTTATTTCCATTTGGTTGCCTTCGACCACTGGAGGTACCAGGTGGAGTGGTGGCGCAGGCCTGAGCTTCATGAGTTACCATCCTTTCTGTCACGCAATTTATTTTATTTAACATCCAAAACATAAATGCTTACTGCAGATTTAAAATTAGTTGAGGAGTCGGAGCCAGAGAGCAGTTATCAAGTTTCCAGTACAGCACATGTAAAAATAATTCTGGTTACTAAATCTGCCAAATGTGGAAATTGACTCGCATTCAGCTTGAAAGATCGAATCCTGAGGAGGATGGCCATGCAATTGTCAAACTGTTTCTCAACGCGATCTACTTCTTCTCACATCCGGCTTTGATTGCAGAAAGTGTTTCACTCTGGATTATGTCTCTGGACGAATAGAAGTCTAATGCTAGTCCAAGTATACTGTTGATCGGCTTGCAATTAATGCCCACAGCTTATCTGGGACTACAAAACATTGACGCTAAATTGACAGTAAGTAGGCCTCATGTACTTCAATCACTTCATCAAGAGATCCAGCTGCTGTCATGACTTTACATAACTCGTGCAATGCGCTATGGTAGACTCTGTCCATAACATATTGATGAAACACATCAACGAAATGAAGTAGTTTTTGCTCCACCAACAATCTATGCTTCCAGCTAACTATCGTTGTGCTTCGTTCCTTCCACATCCATCTTCGAGTTTTATCAAGGACAAATTTTGCACGCTTGACCCTCAATAAGAAATTCATCACCTTGTTGTACTTGTTCAACACTTCAACATTTGCAATAAGTTCAAGCAGCCAAGGGAGCTTGTATGTGAACTTAAGTGAGTCTAGGTCATTAATACCAGCACCACTTTTACGGGCTTGGCCAAGAAGTGGTGCAGTCTGTTGAACATCCCTATTTGTTAAAGACACAACTAAGGAATCCGCGAGCTATTAGTCTCCGTCAGCAGAGTTTCTAATTGATTCATGTAATACCGTGTTCAACTCAAAATCATCATCCCATGATTCTCCCTTGTCCAGCTTATTATAAACTACTGTCAAGAAATGCTCAGAGCCTAAAAAATATACATCACGCAGAACTCTTAACTCATCCATCAATTTCCAGTCATGTAGCAACTTTGACAAGATTCGATCGCCAATATGATTGACCCGTTTCTGATGTAAAACTAAGGCATTCTGTAGAATTTACACTAGGAAGTGGAGTAGATTTTGGTTCAATAATTTGAATCCAGCTGAGGACTTTGGACACAAGGGTGCTATTTTTATGAAACGTAAAAGCTCGGACGATAAGATCCTCCTCCTTAAAAGATGGAGAATAGTTGAAATGGAAATAATGATTCCACCACTTTGATGTCATGTTGAGAGCTTAACGCGCTTTCAATATCACCAAAAGGAAACTAGAGGCATAATTTGTTCCTTTTAGTTGTGGTCCCACCATATATAGCCTTCGCACCTCATCATTCAAAGGAGGAAGAAATATATATAATATGATGGAAGAATAATAATATTTGAGACACAGAGAATGTGTAATACATATATGTCAAAGGTTACCTTGTAAGAAGCAGCTTTGCACATGCAGCTTTGCCTCTAAGGATGCAATGATTGAGCTGGGTGTCTCCTTGAATGAAAACATTTATATTGGCACCATATTGTTACAGTAGCTCAATCATCCCCATATCTGCAGTTTCACACGCAAGATGGAGGAGGGCGCACCCATCAAATTCCTATATTCCATATCCATTCCTATGTCCATGTCCTTCACTTGTGCTCGCTATCGCGAAGAAGACTTCCCGACATATCCCTCATTAAGGTAGCGGAGTTGCCATGATCACTATGATCTCTGATCTTGCAACAACATCGCTTTAGAAAGGGTTAAAGATGAATTACAAGACCCTTGTTCATTAACATGATTCAATTCTGCTTCAAATTTACAATCGAAGATATACATTTCTTGTCATTAGCACCAACAAGCCCATATATGTTGTGCCACCAAACTATTATGATCCTTTGGCTTTCGAACAAATACTTTTAAAGCATACTGCCAATCAAGCCATGACAACAAATGTTATGGTTCGTATATAAAGATGTCAAGTATCTAAAAAGGACGCCAACTAAATTGGAGACTAAAAGTAGTAAGCTAAACCTCTGTGTGGATGAACTTTTCCTTCACAGCTATGGAATATGAATGACTAGGTTTTGCAGAAAAAAAGGAGTTGGGCTTATCAGGCTTGTATAACCTTCAACAAAATAACACAAACATGTTATCATCACATTTACATAGGATGAGATAAAAAAGGAAGATTGATATCATAACAAGTAGACTTTTTACCCTGTTGGAACAAGTTCCGTCTTATAGGCACCTTTTGACTGCACCAATTCCTCCCAAACTGAATTAGCAAAGGCATTCCCTAAAGACTGAAACAAGGTAATCACAGACGGCTCCCACACTTTAACATCAAGTCTCAATGATCGTACTGTAGAGAAGTTCGCATCAAGTCATTTTTTCAGTCTCAAGTAAAATGACAACATATTTCAGACCTAAATTAAGCTCATTTTTAAGTACAACAAAACATATGATATTTTCAGTAAGAGGATGTTTGTTGTAGTTTATTTACAAGGCTTATGAACTTATGTAACTTTGGAAAAGTTCATAAATTCGGCTTATGAGCTGATAAAGTTGAGTGAATGACCTTAAATAAGCCACAAACTCAACGTTAGTTAATACGCTCATAAGTAAATAAAAGGGCCTATGATCTTTTATCAAATTTACATATGTTTGGCAACAAGATTTTTGAAGCGTGTAGGAGTGTTAGCTAAATCAAATTTACTATTATAACGCTGTAGAAATGATTTTTTCACAAGTGAAGATATTGTTTCTAAAATTAAATAATCGCCTCTAAATCAACACTAGAGTACACTATTCTCATAATCTATCTTTTACGCAAACTAACTCATTCCTAGATGATTTTCTTCACAAGTGAAGATATTGTTTCTAAACTTAAATAATCCCCTCTAAATCAACACTAGAGTACACTATTCTCATAATCTATCTTTTACGCAAATTAACTCATTCCTAGATGATTTTCTTCACAAGTGAAGATATTGTTTCTAAACTTAAATAATCGCCTCTAAATCAACACTAGAGTACACTATTCTCATAATCTATCTTTTACTCAAATTAACTCATTCCTAGATGATTTTCTTCACAAGTGAAGATATTGTTTCTAAACTTAAATAATCGCCTCTAAATCAACACTAGAGTACGCTATTCTCATAATATATGTTTTACGCAAACTAACTCATTCCTAGATAACTAACTCATTCCTAGATGACTTTCTTCACAAGTGAAGATATTGTTTCTAAACTTAAAAATTGCCTCTAAATCAACATTAGAGTACGCTATTCTCTAAATAATCTCCTCTAAAGGAAACATATCTGATCGTTGAACTACATAAAAACTTAACATGAAAATCTTCACATGCGAAAAGTTACGGTACATATAAATCAACGCCATACATTAAGTTCAAAACTATATAGACATTAAATTTCAATTAAAAAAAGGAAAAATATGAACCAGATTTGACTAAAAAGAAAGATTTTGTGAAATGAAATGAAATGATACTAGTGGCCGAAAACTTGTTCTACACATTTATCCATGAAATTTTAGCCAAAATTACACATAACTAAGTAAGACATTTCGTCAAACAGTCAGTCTACATATATATCCATGAAAATTTCAACCAAAAATACACATAACTAAGTAAGGCATTTCGTCGAACACTTGGTCTACACATATATCCATGAAAAGTTTAGCCAAAAATACACATTACTAAGTAAGGCATTTCGTCGAACACTTGGTCTACACATGCAATCCACAACATAGTTATGCATTTTGCCAAACACTTAGTCTACGCATACAATCAATCAATCAATTACACAACGAATTATCAATTTTAGCATTCAAATCCACATAACATTGTTTCAAATTATTAACAAACGAATTATCTAAAGAAAATTGTTGAAAAGTTGAAATTTATACCCAATTGAATCGGAAAACAATCAATTAAAAAGTCAACGCGGCAGTCAACGTTGCGCAGTCAACCGAGATTATTGGCGGCAAAGAGATGATGGAGATGACGGCTAATAACCGGCGAGATGAAGCAGATGTGTGATTAAAACCAGGGAGATGAAGAATATGTGCAGTAGGTTTGTGTGTTTAAGAGTGTTTGGTTTCTCCAGAGAAAAAAAGGGATATTTTTTGGTGGGTGTTAGCAAATGAGAATAATACACTTAGACCCCTCTAATTTTTGGCCGAAAATTACAAAAATGCCATTCCGCCCAAATTGATATTAAGATGAGATTAACTTGATCCTACGGTCCAGATCTCTTCTCGCGTTCTCATAAAAAATAGACTTCTCATTTGAACGCTTGTCTATATATATATATATATATATATATATATATATATATATATATATATATGTATCGATTACATTAGAAGGTTAATAGACAAAATTACTTATTCATATTTCATTTTACTTTGCAATCTACAAACTTTGATCTAGTTATTGGGACAACAATTGGCATCAAGAGCAGTGTTTACGCAACATTTTTGTATACTACACGCAAGAAGAAACCCAAGGGAAATACGCAGGAAACTTCGTTTTCATACGTAGGAAACTCTTGTTTCATACTAAAGGAAACTTTGTTTCAACAAGGATTTTGTTTTCTCTCTACTTCCAAGAGAAACAAACGTGAATAAGCATACGTAGAAGATAGTGCACGATCGCTACGAGGAGATTGCAACTAACACCAAATGGATTGGTGGGGAAACCCTGTTGCCAAAACATAGGAAGGAAGGAAAGACATACACTTTGTTCGGGATAGAGATCGATTGGGCAAATACTTTGAGAAAACCGGTTAAATTTCAAACTCAAAGTAGAAGAAACACGCGGGAAACACGCGGGGAAAACGTTGTTGTGGAGGAAATACGTACGCGAAAAGAAGAAGGAGTGCTCATTAGGTGGAGTAGTGTCGGACGACACAAAAAGAAAGCAACGACGTGAAGAAAATCAGAAGCAAACAATCTTGTTTGGTTCGGTGTTTTAGTTACCATCTCGGTACCAAAGTGTTGTACGTGGGAAGTTTGGTCTGGGAACAAAGAGATCAAATAACGCACAAAGGCAAGAGCGGTTTAGTGTGGATTAACAAGAAAAGAAAAAACTTGTTTTCGGGCTTGTTGGAAAGGATCAATTCGACAAAAGTTTTATTCGAAGTCTAGAACTTCAAAAGGTTCGGATAGAAAGAAGTCCGAGACTTCTTGTAAACAAAATTTCAAAAAAACAATACGCAAGTTTTGTTTCAATACTAGTTGGACAAGGAATTCACAAAAAAGAAGAAATTTGGTGTTTTGTGTTCGAAGGGTAAAGAAAACGAGGCAAGGAAAACAAACATCAAGGGTACGAGGCAAAGAAAACGAAAGGAACCAAACTTGGGAATAGCAACGAACGTTGGTAAACAATTCTTTCTAACGCAAACCAAAGGGAATACACTTGTATTTATCACATCAACAAGGTCACAAGTTAAACTTTTCTGGATTTCATTTATATTAGAATAGTATAGAATATTTATTTCATACTATTAGGAAATCCCGAGAACTATTTATTGATCCCGTATTACAAGGATTCCCGGAAGATTAGATATTCACATATTTTATAGAAAAACCACACTAGGAAGGATATATCCCATTAAATTAGAAAGTGAAGATACTAAGCACTTTCAAGATGACTGTCGACGATATAGCAAGCACATCAACTACAACAAAACCCGTAACACCTATTGCACAAAATCAATGCCCTAAGTTGAAAACCACAAACTACACAGTTTGGGCTATACAAATTAAGGTTATACTCGAGGCACATGGCTTATGGGAAGCAATAGAACCAAAGACAGACACACAAGCTGATGATAAGAAGGATAAGGCAACGACTGCCTTCCTATATCAAGCGTTGACGGAAGATGTAATCTTAAAAGTAGCGGGTTGTAAGACGGCTAAGGAATTGTGGGATTCGCTAAAGAAAAGACACGTTGGAGAAGATAGAGTGCAGAAAGCACGGTTACAATCATTCATGATTGGGTTTAACTCACTTCAAAGGAAGGAAGATGAGACGGTGGATGCATTTGCGTCTAAACTAAACGGCTATGCCACGAAGGCAAAAGAATTAGGGAAAACTTTGGATGAATCACTTTTAGTTCAAAAACTATTAGACTCCACACCAGATAGGTTCATTCAGATAGTAGCATCCATAGAACAAACAACTGATCTCGACGACATCACTTTAGATGAGATCATTGGTAGACACAAGGCATTTGAGGAAAGGATAAAACTCCGAAAAGGAGGACAAGTAGAAAGCCAGGAAAACCTATTATTCGCAAATGGCGAACACTCAGGAAATAGGAAACGTTTTTACAAACGTGGAGGGAAATCAAATTTCTCACGAGGAACCGCAAAATAAGAATAGAAACAACCCACAAGGAGGGAACTCTAGTTATAAAGAGAGTTCAGATAAGAATAAAAGTGAGTGGGATGTAAGTAAGGTAAAATGCTACAGGTGTCATAAAATCGGACATCTTAAAAGGAATTGTAGAGGAACACCAGCAACTCAGGAACAATCAAACCTTATCTTAGAAGACGATGAACCATCACTATTAATGACTTTGTATGAAACCTAACAAGGAAGTGTTGTTGAATGAAGAACAAATTCAACCAAGGAAATATGCAACAGCGGACACAAGCATATGGTATTTAGATAATGGTGCTAGTAACCATATGACGGGAATAAAGAGTCATTTTAGGGATATTGATGAAAGCGTAACAGGACTAAAATGCTTTGGAGATGGATCGTATGTACGGATAATGGGTAGAGGGCCTATTTTATTAGGTTGTAAGAACCAGGAACGTAGGTAGTATCGAAGTATACTACATACCAAACCTCAAGAGCAACATACTTAGTCTAGGACAACTTACGGAAATAGTTTGTAAGGTCATTATGGACGAAAACAAGTTGACTTTGTATTATAAGAACAAGAAGTTGTTGATGAAAGTTGAAAGATCTAAGAATCGACTCTACAAGATTTAGTTACAGATAGAAGCACCTATATGTCTCTTAGCAAATATAGATAACCAAGCATGGTTATGGCATGCTAGATTAGGTCATCTGAACTTTGACGATATTAACAAGATGACTAGGAAAGGTCTAGTAGAAGGAATTCCAAGAATAAATCATGCCGGGCAGATTTGTGGCGCATATTTATTAGGAAAACACAGTAGAACACCATTTCCAAACCAAGCTAAATTAAGATCAAAGAACCCGTTGGACTTAGTATATGGAGACCTTTAGGTCCTATAAGTCCAGCAACACACTCATGAAAGAAACTCATTTTCTTGTTAGTGGACGTTGTACACGTTTTATGTGGGCCTACTTTCTGACATCGAAAGATGAGGCATTTAGTACATTCAAGGAATTTAGACGAAGATAGAAATGGAGATGAGATTAAAAGTAAGGATGCTAAGAATGGATAGAGGTGGTAAATTCACATCAAATGAATTCACAAGGTACTGTAAGGAAAACGGAATAGCACGACAGTTGACAAGACCGTATTCCCACAATAGAATGGAGTAGTGGAGAGAAGGAATAGGACAGTGTTATCAACTACAAGGAGTATGATGAAAGCGATGAAGTTACCCTTAACTTTTGGGCTAAGCAGATAAACATGCAATTTACATACTCAATAGGGTACCTACGAGGCCCGATAGATAAAACTCCATATGAGGCACTCTACAACAGAAAACCGAATTTGGAAAACCTAAAAATATTCGGATGCACAGCTTATGCAAAGATAACGATACCTTACTTAAATAAGTTGGATGACAGAAGCATACCAATGATTTACTTAGGAGTAGAGGAGGGATCAAAAGCATGTAGGTTATATGATCCAAAATCCAAGAAGAAACATGTTAGTAGGGACGTAAAGTTTATGGAAACGAAACCGTGGGATTGGAATAAAGATGAAGAGGATACGAGTACACAAGATACATTTTGGACTAGTTTTGTGATAGAAGGAGTTGACAATGAAAACCTTACATGTCAACACCGAGAACGATGACAACACATATCACCGAACAATATCGATTCCTAATCCAGTTTCACCAATCACACCACCGATATACAATTACGACCCACAAATGAAGAAGAAGAAGAAGCTACTACTAGTTCTCGCAGAGAACTCAAGAGGTAGATTTGATGATACACCGCACGTGAATATAGAGATATGACGGAAATATACAAGTATGCACGAAGGGTTGAACCACAAAGTTTATTATTTACGGAAGAAGAACCCCGTAACTATAAGGAAGCATCAACAGACAAGAAATGGATTGAGGCCATGGAGATTGAATTGGATTCAATCAACAAAAATAATACATGGATTCTACTACATTGCCGAAAATCAAGGCAATAGGACTCAAATGGGTTTACAAGACCAAGAGGGATGCAAAGGACATATCATCAAATACAAAGCATGGTTAGTGGCAAAAGGTTATGTACAAGAACAAGGAATAGACTTCGATGAAGTATTTGCACCGGTTGCTCGGATAGAGATAGTTCGGTTGATATTAGCATTGGCAGCATATCATGGATGGCAAGTACATCACTTAGATGTAAAATCGGCATTTTTACATGGAGATTTGAAGGAAGAAGTCTACGTTACACAACCCAAGGATTTATTCAACAAGGAAATTCAAGAAAAGTCTATAAGCTTACTAAAGCTTTATATGGCTTAAGACAAGCACCGAGAGCTTGGAATGTGAAGCTTGATCAAACATTAAAGTCCTTAGACTTTAAGAAGTGTAATCTCGAACAAGCAGTTTATACGAAGAGGAACAAGAATTCTACACTTATAGTTGGAGTCTACGTAGATGATTTGATAATCACAGCCACTCCAAGGAAGGAAATTGAAGAATTCAAATCCCGTGATGAAGGATAAATTTGAAATGAGCGACCTAGGATTGTTAGCTTATTATCTTGGGATAGAAGTTACATAGACAGGACGAGAGATTACAATCGCAGACAGTTATATTAACAAGATCTTGAAGGAAACAAGTATGGCGCAGCAATGATAATGAATATACCTATGGATACCGGTACTAAGTTGGTCAAGGCGGAAGATGGAAACTCAGTTGACGCAACTTATTACGAAGCTTAATCGAAGTCTCATGTACTTATCGCATACAAGACCATCTTAGTTACTCCAGTCGACTACTCAGCAGATTCATGCAAGACTCGAAGGATCATCACCTGAAGGTGGTAAAGCAAGTAATCCGATACATCAAAGGAACAAAGGAGCATGGCATAATATACAAGCAAGAAGGCGGCTGCAAGATTACAGGTTACAAATGAAGAGTTATGGAATCAACACCGATCAAGGAAAAGGAACCATCGATAGTATTTTACTGAGAGTCACCTATTACTTGGTGTACTCGAAGCAACCAACAAGGGCGTTATCATCATGTGAATCAGATTCATGGCGCTATCGCGCAGCAAGATGTCAAGCCTTATGGTTAAAGTGATTGCTTAGTGAACTAACTGGATGGGAAGAGAAAAGGATAACGCTGAAGGTTGACAACATTTCAGCAATAGCACTCGTCAGGAACCCAGTTTTTCATGGAAGAAGCAAGCACATCGATATTCGCTACCATTTCATCTGCGGAAAGCGTATAGAATGGGCACATCAATGTGGAAGATGTCAATGGAGAACTACAAAGAGCAGATATTCTAACGAAGGCTCAACCAAGATTGAAGTTCGTGACTATGCGACAAATGCTCGCAGTTCAAGATTTAGGACGAAGCAACGATCAAGATTAAGGAGGAGAATGTGAACCAATAATCTTATTCTTATGCTTCATATGTAAATATTATTAGACGAAGGTCCAAACTCGTTAAGTAGGAAGTTTGTAACCATATTGGCGGTTACAAAACAGTTAGAAAACGGTTATGGATGGCGGTTACAAACCGAACCATCACAATGCTTAGATTGCATCGGTTTAAAACATATATATATGTATGTATCGATTACTTTAGAAGGTTAATAGACAAAATTACTTATTCATATTACTTTAATTTGCAATCTATAAACTTTGATCTAGATATTAGGACAACAGTTATCACATAAAATACGACCCGACAATCACATGTGTGATTACACAAAACAACTTAGGAGGACTAGATGGTGTGAAGGTGAAGGTATCGCTTTTTTGGCTTTCTATTAAGAATATCAATAGGGACCAAGACACACTCAATATAGAGATAAACCATGTTGGGACCAAATCGTTTCTAGTTAGTGAATATGATTCTTCTCCCGAATGTAACAAGTTCGCGAAAAAATTCAATCGTCTTATTCATGGATGAACTCGTTGAATTAAATGAAATCACCCAATTACTTCGGTTTGTCATAGAGTATATGATCTCTTTGTCACTTTCATTGGATCTGTTTACATTTCCTTGTTATTACCTATTTGTTCACTTAATGATAATATACATTCTGGACCTATATAAACACCACCTCGATAGTAAGTTTTAACACAAAGAAATACATCACTCACACTACTACTCTCACACAAGCTTAACAATGGCATTCACCAAAACATTTGGAGTGATGTTTCCTTGTTTTTCTCAATGTTGCAAAATCGCGGAATCGGTAGCCGGGCGTCGACCACCCCGCAGCGAGTAATCGGTCAAGGCGGGATTAATCGGTGATTAATCGGATTGGCATTTCATGCAGTTTTTGGTATTTCGAGATCAAACTAAAAATCTTAACCGATTCCAAGCTTGCTATGTTTCCAAACCTCAATAAAAGACTCCAATTCGATTATGATGCCTATCAAGCGTTATAAGTGAAATATATGATCCCCAAACTAAGTATAATGCCTAAATTATTATTATTTTTAAAATGACCGATTTGCCCGATTCGCCGATTTTGACCGATTCGACCGATTAATCGGCCGGTTTTTGACCGCTTAGTGTCGATTTTATCCTAGGTCGATTTTTCGACCAATTTTCAAAAATCGATAAGGTACTCGGCCGATTAACGATTAATCGGCCGATTTGACCGATTTTTGCAACATTGGGTTTTCTCTTTGTCTTGTGTTTTCATCGGCCGATGGAAATGCTCCATTGTCGGCCTATGAAGTCCAACAAAGCTATAACCTCCCGGTTGGTGTTCTTCCCGCGGGTGTTGCGGATACACTTTTTTTTTTTCGAGGGTTTTCCCGTAAATAATTGCCGGATACACTTTGGACACCTAATAGCGGTAAGTTTTGGGTTAATCTGACGAATGAATGTAACTTCAATGAAGGCGGTCATAAGATCTAATATGAGTCCATAACTACGGGTGTGATTACACAAAACAACTTAGGAGTTCTAGATGGTGTCAAGGTGAAAACCGCATTTTTTTGGTCATCTATTAAGAATGTCAATAGGGACCAAGACCAACTCGGTTCAAGGTTGGTATTTTTGGGACCAAAAGTTTCCCCATTAGCGATTTTAGTTATTCTCCTGAATGCTATTATTAAGTACGAGTATCATTAGAAACTTTGTAACGATATGATTGTCCAATTCAAGAGTGAACTTGTTGAATTAATATAAAATAATTCATTACTTTTGCTTGTTAAAAGTATTTAGTTTCTTTGTGACACTTTTACTATGTCATCTTCATTTCATTTCATGCTTACATACCATCGTTATTATCTTTTTTTGTTGTGCGTCATATGCATTATATTCCATTGGTTGTATACTACGTCACTAATTAAGGTTTTTCAGAAGAAGTACTTGAACAGTTCAATTTTTAGATGGTACATATATAAGGATTATAAGCAAAGCCTAAGCGCTAAAATAATATGGAAACCAACCATGTATTACACACTTGATCAGCCCATTGAAGTAAACACTGTACTCACTTTACAGATCATGAAAGCTTTTTACTAAATTGATCGATAAGCTTTGCTACATCAACACTCCATCGATTAGTTAATTTTTTAAACATTATGTAGGACTAAGTAGCATAAGTAAACAGAGATACAGTGACATTCTGAACCTGTTCTTCAAGTTATCACATGTAAATACAAATTTTGTTGATTTCATATAGAACCATAAATTTTACTATCTAATTTAACTCAACGTGGCCTAGTTTTAAGCCTCATAAGTCATAAGATCATGATCATACCTAAAAAAAGAGGGATAGTCATTAGCTTTATAGGCTATTGACAAATCGATCACAGCTTCGAATCTATTATACTAATAAATACTACGTTACGTCCATATTAGTTAAGTACACATCTTAAAGTGAGTTGTAATAAAGCCACAATCAACCATCATGCTTTAATCGCTTAGCTTGTGTGTTTTAGCGATATTTAGGCATGTACCATTGTTAAAAATAGCATACAAATAAGTTGAGAAAGATAAAACCCAAAACACATTCCAACAAAACCTTCTCATAAACAACGCTTTAGTACATTGACTTGTAGATAGTAAAAACAGGTTAACAAAGTTTATTACCATGTCTTCTTCTTCGCCCAACCTTGTGGAAATGGGTCATTAGTACCCGAAACAAAGAATCCATCAGGATTGACTATCCAATAACAAGCTTGACCAAAAGTAACCTCATTTTCACAATAGTCCATGATTTTTCGATCAGCCAAAGCTAAAGATTGAATTTTTGATCCCCAATGAAAGCTACCTGTAAAATGCGAATTGGCGATAAACTTCTCACAAAATGTCCAATGATACAACCCATTAGGTGAAATTGTATGGTTTCCGAGATCATGGTCCGTCGACGTTATATGAACCACAGTATTATCAGGAAGTTTGTTTGTGATAGAAATATCCCACGGTCGTAAAGTTGCACCACAACTCGAGCTAGGTGTAACCAAATAACAAGCTAAAATAAAGAGAGCAAAAACGAAGCAATTTCCACTGTGATTCATGACTTGATTGTTTAAGATTTCAAGTTAGGTTTCACGTTGTTTGAATCTTATATAATGGTTGAGAGGACAATCGTGTAACATCTAATTTATTAGATTAAATTCATGTTACAGTGATAACTGCATAACAAATAGCTTACGTTTTATTTTCATTCGAAACTGACAATTCATTTAAAATTTGAATCTCATAATAATTGCATTAAATCGTGTATAACTTACGTTTATGTTACAGCCCAATTTGGAAAGGGAGCTGATATTCTCACGGCACATGTTTATAAATCCAAGGCAATTGAATGTTACTTTACAATTATACCCTTACCATTTATTAATCCATTTTTCACATCTATTAACCTTTTACACCCATGGTCCTCCATCTTCTATATATTTTATTTTATAGACTCATTACACAATTAAAAATCCTATCTTTTTTAATCATCTGACATAGTTTTTTTATATATCTATTTCCACTATATTATACATGACTAGCAGGGTACCCGCGCGATGCGGCGACGGGGTACCCTGTGACTAAATTTTTCGGCGAATAAATGTTACTCCCTCCGTCCCATAATAATTGTCCAGTTTTACTTTTTTGAGTCTTTCTTATTCAACTTTGACCACTAATATTTTTATTTGTGTTACATAATATTTGATAAAAATTATACCAAATGAAAATACATTTAAAACCCAATCTATTCATATATTTTTCATCAAGTATTATATTATACAAATAAAAATATTTATGGTCAAAGTTTAATAAAAAAGACTTTGAAAAGTCAAAGTGGACAATTATTATGACGAGGATTTTGCTTTGGACTGCTGGATTTCAGATTTATGTTTTGGAAGCTTAATTATATTGTACATTGTAGTTAAATAGTAATATTTTGGTGAAGGGTGTTTTTAATAGTATATTAATTGTATGTGTTGAATAGTGTTTTTTTAGTTTTATACGTGCTCTAAATACTTGTAAATTATGCTTATTTACTTGTATTTGTTTAAAAATATATTTTTAGTATATTCATGTGTGGAAGCTTAATTATACTGTACTTTGTGATTAAAAAGTTGCATCTTTGGATAAAGGGGTGTTTTTAATAGTGTCATAATTGTATTATATGAGTAATGTGTTTTTAGTTTGATGTATGCTTTAAATACTTGTAAATAATGCTTATAAGGTAGTATTTGATTAAAATTATATTTATGTTGATCTTAAAATAATAAATAGGATGAAAGTGTCTTCCTCCATTATAAGTAGTATAGATTTATGGTAATCAATTCTAATTCTCCAAGCAACAATGTTCGCTTTTTCAAAAGCAATATTAGTATGGAAAACAACTTCGCCACGTGTTTTAATTGTTGTCATCAAATTACGATACGTACATATGTAACCATACAAATTAAATACTATAGTTGAACTAAAAAACATGCAATGCATGAAAATACACTTGCACACAGCTATAATGAAATACATCCTTCAACCATGCATGCACCAAGTCATCCACAAGTATATATATCTATGTATCCCATAACCTTTAGCATAATAAACTGCTCGTACATCCTTAATAGATCATCATATGAATCAAATTTCGATCTAGCAAGATAAAGTTCTTCATTTTGATTCATCATACTTGAACCGATTAAGCTCATCTGTAGAATGAAAACAAAACATCGCAATGACAATGACCAACATCTACATACAAAATCCTTCACAATTAACGTACATAACAATCATATACAGTAAATGATCACATACTGTATAAATTTCTATAAAATCCTGTGTTCTTAAATAGCACATCTAGGCATGTATTTTGTTTTTCCTAATAGTTTATCATGCGTAAGTTACTTTACACCTAAAGTTAATTACTAGGTTAAAAAAAAAAAAAAAAAAAAAAATCTTTTAAAGCATATATTTGAATTACTGTAAAACATTACGATGGTGCCATGAAAAAAACCAACTTGCGCATACATTATACATTAATAATCATTAGTCATCAATTCATTTAATATTAAAAACACCATAATATGATGATTCTTAAGCAATCTTGATCAAACCCCATATTTCAAAGTCAATTTATGTTTTGCAGTAGTTGTGAGTGTTGGTAGATAGTTTTGTTAACATTATGAAACACAACAATAATATAATTTAGTTGTATTACCTGTGATCATAGAATCAAGCGATAGAAGTAGTACAAATTGGCGTTGAAGAAAATGGTGGTTACTGAATTAATTATGTACACGGCTGAAAGATGAGAACTAGGGTTAAATAATAGAAAATGGGTTAATAAATTGTAAGGGTATAATTGTAAAGTAACATTCAAATGTCTTGGATTTATAAAGTGAGAAGAAGGTCAAAGCCCAATTAAGTGTGGAGGTTACAGCCAAATTTTGTTACTACTATTTCTTTTTGTCACACACATATTGACTTTAAATTTAGTAAGTCTTTATCATTACGCCTGATATTTTTGTTCATTATTCAAGCTTTTAACATACGTACGTCTTTCAAATAGTGGTTATCGTTTTAATTGTCATGATATATAAATCATTGCCTAAATTACATCCTCTTTAGGGTTATATGGTGCCAAACTGTTACTTTAAAAATTCACCACTCCATTATTCTCCTAACAATTGTGTAATAAGCTTTCTAACCATCCCGGCCAATGGCAAAGAAAAATACTAACATATAAAATGCAGTAGAAATGAGAAAAATAATTGTTCAAGAATTTTAGTTATTCAGTCACAAATAAATTGTTTTGAGTTTTTCTTTCATGACCTATATTGACAAATAACAATCAGACATAATCTCTCAACAGACCTTTTGTGACTAATATTAAACGCCAAAAAGTCATTTAGTGATGGTTCTTCTAGTGTTTTTTTTTCTTCAGTGGGAGAAGATCAAAATGCGTTTTGTGACTGATAGATTTTTTCTGACACTTTTAATCAGTCAATAAATGTCATTTAGCTTGTAGTGAAAAGTGGATCCATATCTGACTATTTTGCCCTCAAACAGCATGCGTGTTTTGAGATCATTGATGCAACCTGTATGCGGCAAACCGAATGTGATCAACATGAAAATGATCATCATGGACAAAGATTAGTATGTACTCCGTATATTTTTTATTGTACTTTTTTGTGATGTTGAAACATGTTTTTATGTTGTACTATGTAATACATACATATAAATGTTCTACTATTGTGAGTCGAAAATATTGTATTTTCGTGTCATGGCTTTTTTGTAAATCTATACTACATATAATAGAAGAATGAATCTCTCTCCTTATGGTTTTAAATTAAGACTTACAAAATATAATGCCTATTGTGCAATACACAATGCACTATTAATGATCTTTCTCATCAATCTTAATTTTAAGACTTACAAGTCTTAAAGCTTAATGTACAAAATACAAAGCACTATTAATGTGGTCAAGATAATTAATGTGGTCAATTAATTAACTGGTCAATAAATACAATTAATGCAGTTATTAAAACACCCTTACATAAGAAATACAAATAATCAAGCATATTGTACAACCAACTTACACACAATTTTGCATTAATGTCACTAATACAAATAATAAAACACATTATACAAATATTCAAGCTCGAATGGGCAACGGGCAAACGAGCTCGACCAACGGCGTGGGCTAAACGGGCTCGAGCCCTAACGGCATGGGCTAAACAAAATTTTTGATATCAATAAATTTATTGTCAAAAAGAACATAATAAACTAAAATACATAATTCACCGAGATTTCAGGGTACCCATCACGAACGCTGTGGTACCCTGCTAGTTACATAAAGAGTATAGTGCAAAAGATGTCTTTGTGGTTTTTTGATTTCGCACATTTTACCGATTTGGAAAATAAATCTAAGTATAAAATGTTTACTTAAATTTGGGCATAACCCATTTGTTTATTGAACATTCCCAAGTCAAATGACTCGTTTGAATTTCAATTTCCCAATTAAATTCTTTAATGAATAAAAGTGATAATTTATATTATTAGTATTTAGACATTATTTCCTTATTGTTTTTCGCTACTTAATCGAATACATTAAATTCATTACAATTTTAATGTGCTATATTTTATATCATATCCAAAATGCCCATGATGTCCAAAGTCTAATAATACTCCAATAAGTCCAACCAATAACATATAATCCAAATCTCAAACAATGTTGCAATCCCAAGATAAATCCAACTACCAATTGATATCAAGGCGAACTCAAAGTAAATAAAGGTGAGCTGGTCAACGGTCAAGCTAAAAGCTTAATAAGATACTCGGACGAATGATTGAATCCTTATTGGATTTGTCAACCCTATAAGTCCAATGATCCCTTCGTCTCGCTTATTAGTGCCAAGCCAAACCTACACGTCACAATTAAATGGTAAGTCGTAAGGATGGGTCACACACTAATAAATTCCTCCAACATGCTTATTGGGCCCTTATTAGGCTCTCCAACCCAATAAGTCCGATAACTATGTCGTTCGGGTCTATTAATGTTAAACCGATCCGTAACTCCAATTAATCCACCATAATTCAATAATTCCAAATATACGCATGGGTAAATGCCTCAAACGCCTAATAAACTCGTGTCATTCCGCTTTTAATTTTAATTAATTACTCGATTTTTCTATTTCCTTCTTGTTATATTATATTAAGTAACAAATTTTAATTTTAGTTAATATATTTAACGTCTGTTTTTATGATAACTTTCCTATAAATTTTAAAACGCCACGAAGTTATATTTTCGTTTCGACCACGAGTCCATATCAATTCCACGGTCATAAGCCAGGTCAACAAGTCAAATATCCATATCCAAGTCATATAATATCCATTTTTAGGCTATCGTGATCACACCGAGACCACGGGTTCTCGGCTAACCACGACGAGGCCAAACATCACATCCTGAGATCAAATCGGTTCAATACTATCTTATCAAATCACAATAACGCCATCACATTCGCACCACAATTAATCAGACCAAAAATAATAACCCATTATTAAAACCGATCGGGCCAAAACTAATCTATTATCAAAACTAATTGGGCCAATGTTGCTGATCTAACAATCAAACCAAATGAACTGCCACATATGGGCTGTCAACCCCATGTCGTGCATACCATTACTTACCCAGCAACAATACCCAAAGGGCTCACACAAACGTGGATGTTGCGCCGTGGCCCAACAAAACAACAAAAACAACAACAACAACAAGCGCAGTGAACAACAACTAGAAGGAGGACACCAAAAATAAACCAAAATAAGGAACAAGCACAAGGGAATAAGCAGTAACTTAATAAGCACACTAATAAGCTAGGGTGAATCACGACTTACAACAACAACACGCAACAACTAAAAGAATGATGATACCTCGTTAATATATTATTCCGGACATGTTTTTAAAATTTACCAAATGTGTTATCTGTATAGTACTCATGACGGAAGAATAAAAGTCAAGATCTAACGTGGTAAGCAGATTGATCCTCTTTAAAAAGAAGAAAAAGTGGGCAACACAGTGCATAAACTAAGAAAATGAAGAAATTTCGACAATGGCAAAAAACAATGAAGAAAGAAAAGTGAAATGGTAAAAACCAGGCAGAGCATTTATACCAGAGGTATATTCAGCCTAAGATAACCTAAGATGATTACATGTGTCAACAAAAATTCAGTTAAACGGATATGATCAAAAAGTAAAAGATACTAACTAAGTCAACCAACCGTCAACATGCCCCAGAAAGAAAGCATCACAAAGACGCCGAGGCACGGAAGAAAAACCGTTTAGTTACCTTAAGTCTAGTAACATTCACCGCGACGACAAATGCACCGCACGCAATGAATAAACTAGACTGGAAGGACTTGATGACGATAGCACGCTAATAGGCCTATTGGGCTCAACCTCGCTATATTTATTCCGGCCCGTGCCCAACAACAAAAAACTACTAGTACCGAATGTCAGTAAGCCCATAACAAATTGGCAGCGGTCCGGACTCAAAGACGACGCAGAGCACCTAGCGGACCGCACCCATAGTTGCGAAGGTGATTGATGCAGGTTTCATCACCGTGTCTTAATATTTATAGTGTCTCGCTATACCTATGGTCTACCCTAATGCACTAACGGGCAGTGTACCCGGCCGTGTGTAGTGTAGTAAATGGTAAAGCCGAGGTCGTCCCAAGAGCTATGTGTGTCGGATTATTACTAAGTCTAATTGTCACAGAATAATAATGGTTTTGATAGGGATTTAATTAATTAAACTACTAATGCAGAATATAAAATAACAAAGAAATAAATGGTAAAGAGAAATCAATAGAGGAATAGTGGTGCTAACCTAGTCAATCCTCCTAGCTAGTTATGTCTATGTCTACCTACTTCCATTACTTCTGGTGGGGTCAAATTCCAGAGGACAGCGTTTGGTCAATTCGCTCTAACCTATCAAAGAAGATGCCACCACAGAGAAATCAGCGCACCGGCCATAAGTCCTGTTGTTCCCGTCCCCTAAGCCGAAGTCATTAAGTATCAAGCTACATGCTAGATTCTAAATAGTGAGTGCCGTCAGTAGGAACTTAGACACGCACCCCCTAATTCTTAAGTTCATCCATACGATAGGTGATCAGTTGGTCAAATCGCACAAGTAGAAAGGGTCGTCAGTTGGTCATATCTACCCTTTCCGTCTCAAACCGGCTCACCTAGGGTCAGTAGGTCATATCTCCTAGGCAATTGGCCTCTATCGCCATTCAAAACTACCGAACCAAGGGTGACTACCAAAGAACTATGCATGCATACACTTTGAAATAATTATACGGAAGTAAAGTAAACGCATACAAAACAATTAAGGAATCATAACTAGGCTAGCACCAAAGGGTGCTTAGCCGCCATATTAATCATGCACATCAATTCAATATTCAAAGGAACGAAATACATGAATTGAAAGTAAAATAAATAATAAACGCTAAAGCTTATCGTAATGGTGTGACTTCTCCCTTGAAAAAGCTCCGTATGCTCCCTAGACTGGCTGATTGGTGCTAAACAAAGCTATATCACTCAAGCTAACCACTTTGTGAATGGCTAACCGTAATAAACTAAAACCGCCGTAAAACCAATGCAATGAAGATCAGATGAATATAGGGGATTCCTGGGTCGTTAAGTCCCACGGAGGATGAATTGGTGTTTCACACAGACAGATGTCGAACAATCACTAAGGATAGTGATCAAGAAGGATATTGATGGAAAATTATACCTAAAGAAAAGATTTATAAATTACAAATACTTAAATGCAAATTAAAGAAAATTAAAAGTTAAAATATATTAAATAAACGCTATCACTATTTTTACAATGATGTTTTTGTGATTTTATAAAACAAAATATCTTAAATAAACTATTTTAACTAAAACGTAAACTTAAATTATCTAAAAACGTGATTAAAATGAAAACGTCACGTTAAGTCTAAAAATTACGCTGAAAGTGCTAAGCAAAAACGTAAAATTTATGAAATAAAAGTCCTACAAGTGTAAAAACAATTTTTTACGCACTATATGACAAAAAGAAAATTTTAGAGAAAAGATTTATATTTTTTTGACTTTTATATTTTTATTATGAATTAAATAAGATTTTACACTAATTAAATGTTTAAAAATACTAAAACTATTTGGAAAAATCTGAAAATTTTTTATAAAATACTTAATACTAATAAAAATTAAAGAAAAATACAAATGATGAAAAAGCTGGTCTAAATAAGCTAGAAATAAGCGATTAAGCTCGAATAAGCTATATGAGACAAAAGGTGGTTATGTATTAAATTGTGTAGAAGATAACCAGTCAAAGACCCAAGGGCAACTGGCTATCACTCAGGTATGATCCCATCCCAAAACATTTTATTTTTGATTTTTTTCTTTGCAACTTGTTAAAACAATAAAATAAGCACTTTTATAACCGTGACTTCTTACAAAATGACTAATAAGCTGAATAAGCTTATGTTTCTCAACATGGGCTTTAAAGGTAATAAGCAAAAGATTAAGCCAAAATGGCTTTTAAGCTAAAAATAAGCAAAGGAAAATTTGGAAATAAGCTAACTTGAAATAAGTGAAATGACAACCTAAAGCTTAATAATTTGAAAATAAGCACGATTAAGCAGAAATAAGCACTGATTAACCGATAAGCACAGGACACTGTTTTGAATTACTAGGCACCTTTAGGCTTATTTTAAGCACTTAAATAAGCTAGAAACTAAAAACAAAAACCTGGATTAACTAGATGACCAGTTGAGCTATCTAAAAAACTAATTTACAAAGTTTGGATTTCACAAATGAGCTTGTGAGAAGCTTTTGAAAAAGCTAGAAAACCCACTGAGTAAAACTCAGTGTATACTGAGTTTAATGGACAAAACTAAAAGCAATTGCAAGCTTATCTAATAAGCTGAAAATTGAAAAACTAGTTCTGGATTAAAGAGATAGCTAGGTGAGCTTCTCAAAAAGTTAATTTACACAAGCTTAAGGCCATTAATAAGCTCTTTAAGAGCTTGTGAAATGAGGTACCACAATCGCAACGAGCACTTTTCGAAAGGGTATCTAAAATAAACTAATGAATAAGCACTATATAAGCTAATTAAGAGTAAACTAATATTTTTATAATTAAGTTAAGCAACTAAACTTTAATATACCAGAAGCTTATTAACTAAATTTTAATATTAAGTACACAGTGAAATTCTAAGTTTTATTCAAAACGGTATTAGAAAATTTTGACTTTTAATTTATACTAAGATGTTGACTTATATGAACTTTAAATTGATACTAAGCACTGATTATGATGTATTAAGGTGGATTAAGACTGGATTGGGCAATACTAACAACTTCTTAACACAAAACCATGATCATAAAACTTGAAATTCCAACAGTGAACAAGACATATATGATCAAATGGTGTTTTGACTTTTACTTTAATAAGGACTGACTTATATGGTTTGTTTGAACTAATTGGACCAAGTGTGACATTGAACAAGTAATAACACTGACTTGACCACCTTTTAACTTGGTTAACAAAGCAAAACCAAACACACCTTAACTAAACTGATTTGGAACTTTTCAAAGGAAATCAAAGATTAAGATTATGCCAATGAATTCAGACCTAAAATTATCACTAAATAAGGCTAAAAGAACACTAAACAACAGAGAATAACAACATACAACTAAGAAATTATGATTATGCTATTAAAAACTGTTAAAATAAAATTTTTGATAACTACAATTTTAAAAGAACAAACAACTAGTTTTATTGTTTAATTATGATTAATTATAACTAATAAACATAAGTATACCAAAATTTTAAGCTAAATAACACCTTAACAGTGAAATGAATAAAAATGGAACTAGGCTTACAAGATTGGATCCAAGTGAACAATGAGAATCGAGGCACACAACATACCCTATAGCTTCCCAAGAAGCATCTAACCCAGGGCAATCCATGAGCAACCCTGCTCCAAGCTTTCATCACCATGAACACTCATTTTTATTTTATTCTTATTTAATGTGTATTTTTGATGATTTTTCTGTTTTTGCTTCTATACCGATTTTAAGGTTTCTAAAAGCTTGAATAAGCTAGAGCTTATGTGGCTTATTCAATCCTTACTAACAATATGAAAACAACATTTGAGCACTCATGAGATTTGTGAAATTTGAAAATATGCATAAACTGAAATTATACTTAAGACTTGAAATTTATGCTTGTAAAAGTTTAACAACACACTAAAAACTTGAAATACAAAGCTTTAAAGGGAAAACATACACTGAATTTTGAAATTGAACTTAAACGATATAAGAAATTTAAAATTACTCTAGATATATTTCTTCTTCTCGCTTTCCTCTTTCTTTATAGCATTTTGAGACTCCCACTTGATTTCGAACATATCCCATCAACTATCTTGGCCATTGATTGAGTCAAAGTAATCTCAGCCTTCAAAATGGATTTTGGCACCAAAAGTGTACCTGGCTGCTTGAGATAGTTTCAGAGTAATTAAAGAAGTTTGGGATGTTATGTGAGGTGGAGGGGACAATATGTGAAGTAGTCATGGAGTAGGAGTGATTTGGAAAGCAAAACAGAGGTTTGTGAGTGCTACAAAGAACTGCTATGGTGGGGATGCATTAAATGGTTGTGGGCTGGTGTATAGGTGGAAAGGGGATGGTATACAGGTGTTAGAGGTGGAAAAGAGGTGGTGAGAAACCCAGCCCGTTTGTTAAACCAGGGGGAGAAGGGTGTACAAGAGAGGCGGTTTTTGGTTGTTTGACTTATGTTGACCAAGTATTAATATGAAGGGGGTCCAAAATGGGGGGTCACAGGCATTGGTTGGGGGTTCTTTTGGGTTTTGGCAGGGTTCTAAATACAAAAAGGGTCTAATTGGCTTTAGTTTAATACAAGGACCATTTGTGTAAATCACAAACTTGAGGGACTGATCTTGACAAGTTTCCAAAGCTCTCACAAGGACCATTCCTGCCATATGTGAATAGTACAAGGACCAAGGATGATTATTTTCCATTTTTAAATGTCCAAGGACCATTTTTGTCATTTTTAAAACTTGAGGGACTAAAGTTGTAATTTTGCAATTTTTGATTTCAAGGACTTGTTTTGACAACTTTATGAATCCCTAAGGACTTAAAATGATATTTTACAAGTTTTGATTTACCAGGGACTGATTTTGACAACTTTTGAAACTTGGGGACTAAAACTGCCAATTATGCAAACTTGATACGTTTTTCACCAGATTTTGATGTTTTTGCATTTAAAACACATAAAACACTTGTTTGTGATATTTTCATCATTTTGATGTATTTTCGAGTGTTTTGATGTTTTGGCATTCTAAATAGTACAAAAATGATGAGTATTTAGACACTCATCAATCCCCCACACTAAGATATTGCTAGTCCCTCGCAATGATTTGAGAAAAATTAATGGATTTCATCTCTTTACCAAAAGCCATTACTTCTCGAGTAGCCAATTGTTTCAGTTCAAGTAAGAACTTTGGTACAATGATAACCAAATTATTTTGAGCAAATCATAAGCTTTCAACGGATTTGATTTGTTCTACCGCCGTTTGCTTCCTCGACTAGCCAACTCTTAGATAAATTATCAATATTATCTTTGGTGAGCCGAATACCAATTATGGATTTCCAACTGCCTTTACCACAAGCCATAAACTTGCGGGCTAGCCAACTCTTCACTTTTTAAGGATATGGTGAGCTGAATACCATACAATTTTGGGCAAATTGCAAGCCGCCAACGGATTTGAGATATCTTTACCAAGAGCCGTTTGCTCTTGGATTAGCCAATCCTTTTGTTTATTAGGCAAGGCGGACCGATAACCATAACTGAGTAAGTGAAAAACACTTACTCCAAAAAAATTTTGGCCAAAATGGGGAATTAGGCGGTATAATTACATGATAAAATTCGTGAGAATTCCCCCACACTTAGAAATGAATATTGCCCTCAATATTCAAAGTACCGGCGGTTATGCCGAAACATAGAATATAAAAGGAAATACTACGCCATTATTTTGTTTTTGATATATACACATTTTTTAGAAAGATTGATATATACAATGGGGCAACCCCCACACTAGGGTGGTAGAAAAGGGGTAAGAAGACAAAAACATGGGTGAAAACCCATATGGTGTGTGCTACTATTTTTTGATTCCCGAGTCACTAGCTTGACTCGATCCCCGCATTCATTGGTTCATTGGGAAAGTTTGTAGATCCGGGACAATCACGGGTGGAATTTCCTCTCCAAAGTAGTGCTTTAATCGATGACCATTTACTTTAAAATTTGGACCATCAGGCTGAGATAACTCAATGGTACCATAAGGATATACCTTAGCGATAGTAAATGGACCAGACCAACGGGACTTGAGCTTTCCAGAGAAAATCTTCAATCTAGAATTGAAAAGAAGGACTCGATCACCAACGTTGAAAACGCTGTTCTTGATTTTTGAGTCATGAATCTTCTTTGTCTTTTGTTTATAGATCAAAGAGTTCTCGTATGCTTGATCACGGAGTTCATTTAGTTCATTCATTTGAACTTTTCGTGATCACCATGCTCAGATATCGGTTTGCATGTTTTAAGGCCCAGTAAGCCTTGTGCTCAAGCTCAATCGGCAGATGACATGCCTTTCCCGCATAACTAGCTTGTATGGAGTACACCCAATTGGTGTTTTGTGTCGCATGAAGGCCCATAGTGCGCCATCCCTTTATCCGACCAGATGCACGATTTTCGCCATCGCCCTTTCCAAAATTCTTTTAATACCACGATTGAGACTTCCACCGCCTACTTGTTTGGGGGTGGTATGCTGTAGATAGACGGTGGGTAACACCATACTTTTGCATGACACGATCAAATTGGTCATTACAAAAATGTGTACTACGATCACTGATTATGGCTCGTGGAGTTCCAAACCTAGCAAAAAGAGATTTTAAGAATTTCACAACAACTCGGCATCGCAGTAGGCAAAGCCTTAGCTTCAACCCATTTTGACAAATAGTCAACGCCACGCAGTATGTATTTATTATCACAGATGAAGGAAATGGCCCCATAAAGTCAATGCCCTGTGATGTCAAAAATCTCAAACACTTGAATGGCGTTTTGCGGCATTTCATTTCTTTGTGAGATATTCCCGCCACGCTGACAAGCCGCCACAGCTTTGACAAATTCATGGGCATCCTTGTAAATTGTGGGCCAATAAAACCCGGAATCAAACACCTTCTAGGCTGTAGTTTGACTATGATGGCCCCTGCGGGTCCGGATGGCAAGCTTTGAGAATGTCAAGAGCTTTTGTCCATAAACACACCGCCGGATGACTTGATCCGCGATGATTTTGAATAAGAAGGGGTCGCCCTGTAATTAATGTTTAACATCCTCGAAGAATTTGTTCTTCTGTTGGGTCGACATCCCTTTCACAATGAAGTTACCCGCATGGTAATTTGCTAAATCAAGAAACCATGGGGTAGAAAAGTCTCCACGAAAAGAAACCGCATTGAGTGTCTCGAGAGGAAATGTTTCATTTATTTTCTTTTTCTCGAAAACATCTTGTGAGGGTTTTCTATCCGACATGATGATCAAATGTGTTCTCCTTTTTATCAATGATGATGATATCAAATTCCTAGAGGAGGAGAACCCAACGGAGCAATCTCGGCTTTGCATCTTGTTTTGCAAAGAGATATTTGAGAGTCGAAAGTGATCCGTGAGCACAATTCACGATTTGGTCAAGATGAGGTATGGTTTTAAATTAAACGA